>OX465101.1:1399968-1570582 GCA_949987565.1 Luidia sarsii | reverse complement strand
TGTGGACCGGGCTAACATAATCTCGCCTCGCACCTGCCGTTGTTTGATTAATTATTCTCAGTAAGTCGTGGAGGGGGGAGGGGGGGTAGACCCTCTACGGCAGCCGGCAATTGCAACAAGGGAAACGATCCTGAAAAAGTAAGATTTGGGTGCTTTGTCCGGAATCTTACACCCTTTTGGACAGGTCGTCGCACGACTGGTCGGACGGCTGAGTTGCTACCCAACCCCCTACCCCTCCTCGCTGGTATAATGCATGCTTATAAATGCCCGGTCGTACCCCTCGCAGCGCTGACGGCCAGCCGCGGTAACCCCGGCAGGCCCCCCCCCCCTCCCTCAGATTCCCGCTGCGTCACGGCGACCCTCGCGAAGAGCTATTCGCGTGGAGGAGCTCGACAAATCATTCCAGACCGCTTGTTGTTTTTATGTTTTCCTCGCGAGACGAAAATGAAAACAACAAAATAATTCAAGCAGGGAAGATATTGGCCTGTCTAGCGAGGCGGAACACTGACGCATAGTCTCCCAAAGACAGACAGGGCACCACACTGTCCGAAACGTTGAGTACGCGGCTCTTCAGAGCCATCTTCCATTTTTGTTTTCCTCCTCCCCGTCTCCTCCCCTCCCCTCTCCCCCTCCCCATCCTCCCCTCCTCCTCCTCCTCCTCCTCCCCCTCCCCCTCCTCCTCCTCCTCCTCCTCCTCCTCCTCCTCCTCCTCCTCCTCCTCCTCCTCCTCCTCCTCCTCCTCCTCCCACTGATACGAAACAGGACTCGTGCTCTCGGTGGAGTTTGTGAGGGACAGATTTCACGCACATGAGCGCTACGTGGATTGCACGCGCTCTGAATTTCGGAATGGCGACTGTTGGAAATGGTCATTCGTGACTGGTATCAAAAATTGTATCGGGGGAGAGAGGGGAGAAGGCAGGGAGAGGGGGTGAGGGACAGAGACAGGGACAGAGAGAGAGGGGGAGAAAGAGAGGGGGAGGAGGGGAGAGAGGGGAGAAGACAGGGAGAGGGGAGAGGGACAGAGACAGGGACACAGAGAGAGGGGGAGGGAGAGAGAACACATAAAGAGGAAGGTCCTCGTGTGGAAAGGACAGGCCAGACTCTACCTAATCACCAAGCATCAGTTTGCATCATTCTTTGTTTATCACCTTACACATCATGTTCACGAATGTCTTGTTTCGTTAATTGTGTGGACCCAAGCGCCGACATTTATCTATGGCCATTTCATTAGTGGGTCATATCCCTTTCAAAATCAGTTCTCCGCGCAGAGGCGCCCCAGTCCCCATTCCAGATATTTCGAAAGGCGAGCCGTGTTTGGCTGTTGTGAGGTTCCTGGTAGATGGATATTCGCACGGACGTTTCTCGTCACGGAAACGGGATCGGGTTTCTCGAATTGCGGGGGGGGGGGGGGGGTTGGGGCACTGTTCTTGTCTCCACCAGGGACGTTGCGTACAGGGAGGACCGGGTGGGTGTGTATGTGTGTGGGGGGAGAGGCCGTGGCTGTATGTTAACGCATGCACGGTGTTTGCCAGAGATACAGCCAAGTCCTCTGGACGGGAGATTCTTGGCTCGCTAAATGCCAATGACCACAGATCTGCGTCTCACTGACCTGTAGTGACATCTCTCCCCTCTCCCCCCCCCCCTTCCCTCCTCCCCCCTCCTGATTCGAGAGACCATCTCGCCCGCCGGACCGTTGGGGACTGGTAATTCGCCCGATTTCAATCAGGTACAAAGGTTGCCCGGCTTGTCGGCAGCCGAGAACGGAAGATACTATAATCGCCGCGAGCATGTAACGGTCCCCACCCCCACCCCCATCACCATCACCATCCCCTCCCGATGACCGGGAACTTAGGAAATCCACCCCCCCCCCTCCTGCAGTCTCAAGATCTTTGCGGATTGACGGGCCGGGCGAACGGGTTCATCTGATACTGCGTCGATAGCAATCCGCCACAGAGAAGGCAGAAAATTAAGAAAAAGGGATATCGCGGAGTCTGACTAGAAACGGGCACGCGATCGAATCGGGACTTTCGTGAAAAGCGTTTGTGGGCAATTCCCGAGATGAACGACTCCTCTTGGCATGGGAAGATGACACGAATCTTCTTTAAAAGACTTAAAAGCGAGCAAAAGTAAAAGGAGTGAAGAAGTTGAACACGAAGTTTGAAAAAGCTGCATCCACTCGGAGTATTGTGATCGGATGTATCTGTTGCTTGGAGGTGAATGATTAGAAGGCGTGATTCCTGGAGATGTACGGTAGATTATGGCTGAGCGCTTCTGACAGGCGATCTCACCCCCAAGCAAACGTTGGAAGACAAGGTCCCTCACCAAAGGGCTTGGAAAGGTAGGTGGTTGAGCGCTGGGACTCAAAACCAGATGCAGGAGTTTAAGTCCCGCTCCGCTGTATTTTGTCGTTGGCGATTTTGATGAACTGATACAATACACTCAATGCAGATTCTATGGTAGGGGGAAAAATGTCTAAGATAGCGGGTAAGTATGGCACTAACGGAGCACCGTACTTATCTACAGTACAGCCAAATTACGATTTCAATGGGATTTGCGTATAGTCTGGCGCCTGATACCCATGTACTGCTATTTTAGTGGTTCAACTGCAAGGTTACAGTCTCTGAACGCCAGTGAAATGCGTTCGGTTAACTAAGGCCGTGTCCGAATCTGTTGTCTAGAGCTACGGCTAGATATTCGCTCCATTGGAAACACGCAGGGATGCGTAGACAATAGCCGTAGCCGTAGCTCTGGAAGCCCGTTTCGGACACGGCCTTTACCTTACGGGTAAAAACCAGGTTACCACTGTGTGACGCTGCTTCCACGGTGAATGAGTTCGGGCTGGGTGACGTCAGAACGACCCAAGATCAACCCCGAGGCTTTGCTCACAAAGAGTTTGATCTGTCGGATAGTTGTAAATAATTACGGTCTCTGAATTCAATATTTCAACTTGCTGACATATTTTCCTTGCCGATAGCGAACAACCGGTGTCTCTCTCTCTTCTCTCCATAGAGCTCCGTAGAAAACAAAATTATAATACAAGGCAAACATCCAACGGAAAATCAATTTGAGACATTTCGACTGTTTTTTTGAGTCATTGATTTAAGGTCGATTTTTGGAGAGAAAAAAAACCAGTGAAATGTTGCCACGCGACGGTAAATGGAACTGAATGGCAAAAGAACTGGTGAAAATTCCCACAGAGGTTATGCTCCATGACCGTGACGTCATTGTGTTAAACCAACCAGCATGCACTGCGCACTCGTCCGTACTGCAAAGGTTGCAATGATTATGTCATGCGCAAAGTTTGCACGTGAGCGGTTACTCTTGTATCTGCGTTTTCCTAGGAGCAAAAAAAACCCATGCAGGTCACATCCACACAGCGTGATGTACAGTCTTCCGCCTCACGGCATGTTGGGGCACATTTGTCTCGGGGCATATTTCCCGCCCAATTTTACTCACATCTCCACAACGACTTTGGTCTATACGAGCAACAAGAGCAGTGTACATTGTACATGTGTACATGTACATGTACACTTGTGCAAGGACGTGTTATGTCTTGTTGCAATGCTGCGCGTAGTCTGGTTTCGGCCCCACTGATCCTTTAGTGTCACTATATGGCTTCACTAGATGGAAACTAGACCTAGACTTGACTAGGCCTCTAACGTCACGAAGGGAAAACGGTCATAATAAAATGTGCTACACTTTTCAACCTCGGCCATTATCTGGATGCACGATGCAATTAGCTTTCGATCGGTACCGGTTTGAATGCACTTTTTTTATAGTTCCATATCTCAGAATGTTGTTTCCGCGTAATTTGATATTATTCCTTAGTCATTAATTTTGAAACGGTGGGATGGAAAGAAAGAGGAATATACAGGCTTCAATTTGAGGGTAATTTGTAGTCCGAGTAACTTGGACCTGACAATTCACCCTTTTTTATCAAATTATAAAATTTTGAGGTTCGGGTGACTGTAGGGTCCAAGTCGAACCGAGTCCAAACCCTGCTGGTGCGTAGTCCGAGTACCGTAACTAGACCCTTACAATCGCCCTTTTAAAAGTTTTTGAGGGGTCGGGCGATAGGAGGGTCCAAGGAATCCTGCAGAGAAACCCGGTAAGTAACTATGTGTTGGACTCCATGACTACCCCCGACCCAAACCCCCAGATTTTACCCCGAAAACACCTTTGAAACCGTCCCACGTACCCATCTTTGGATTAAGTGAGAATCACACGATTATTTCTCCTTTTTCCCCAAACGTGAGTAAAACAAATAACCAGTATTGAAATCGGTGATTCTCACGTAATCCAAAGATGGGTGCGTGGGACGGTTTCACGGGTGTTTCCTGGGTAAAATCTGGGGGTTTTGGTCGGGGGTACCGGTAGTCATGGAGTCCAACACATAGTTACTTACCGAGTTTTCCAGCAGGATTCCTTGGAGCCTATACTATCGCCCGACCCCTCAAAATTAAAAAAAGGGCGATTGTAAGGGTCCAAGTTACTTGGACTAGCTGGTGAGTATAAACCGCTAACACATTTCAACCAAAAAACTACCCGACCGAAACCCCCCAGATTTACCGCCGAAAACACCCGTATCACCATCCTACGTGGTCATTTTTGGATTCTGTGAGAATCACAGATTTCAATAATGGTCATTTGTATTGCTCACGTTTGGGGAAATAGGAGAAATTTCCCCTCTTTTGATCGAGAACATTCTCTCCCGTGCGACGAGCACAGTATTACTGTGCACGTTTTATGTAAACCGATGATGTCAAGGTGCTCGCGGACCTGTCAAAACGTCACTAATTTGCGTGTATACTTGTACAGTATAACCGTTTCAATTTGAAATCCAAGATGGCCGCCTAATTTTGGCTTGTCGCACGGGAGAGAATGTTCTCAATCAAATGAGGGTAAATTTCTCCTTTTTCCCCAAACGGGAGTAATACAAGTGACCATTATTGAAATCTGTGATTCTCACTGAAGCAAAAAATGGCCGCGTAGGACGGATCAGTATGCAATTTTCAACTTCCGAAATCTCCAAAAATATCAGGCAAATCCTAAATTTTTCTTGAATTCTAGAAACATTTCTTTCTTACATAAAATAAATTATTGAAAATTGTCTCAGTCGTCGGGTGCACTGCGCGTCCATTTTGTCCAAGGTTTCATAACGCGCGGCTTTGGGGTCAAGTTGAACGATTTTCGTTGCGCTATGACGCCTCTCAAACCGCTCTAAGAGACACATTACTTTTATATGTTTTCACAAGCCCGGGTTTTTGAAAACCTTTACAACTATAGTCGATGGATCTTAAGTTTATATCCGGTAGACAAATATATTTTTTTATACCGGTACACGTTCGGCATTGATTTGTTGGACTGGTCGGAGCTTGTCCTTCGGTTGACCGCGAAACGCGAAACATCGTTGGTAACTTGTTATCATACGGAGCTCTATAAACTATGCCTGCACATGCAATAAACATTACATTATTTGTTAGAAAACAAGTGTGTAAAGACTGGTGGAAGTCTAATAATCATTCTGGACGTACTGAGTGCACACACACTGGACGGTGGTCTCGCAGCGTGCACAAATCACGAGGACGAGTACAATCCCACAAGACGTTTTTTATGACGATTTGGTCGACAATATTGCCTTAATTATTTGCATTTTTAACACATGTGAAAAAAAGAAAAACAAAGGTGATTAAACATTCATGGTTTTGCAAAAATCAAAACCGAAAACCGTCTCCAAGGCAAAACTGAAAAACCTTGAAAAATCGAAAAACCTTGAAAAACCGAAAAAACGCCCAAACTACAGTCCGCCCCCCCCCCCCACGAAATTTGGCAGCCCCCCCCCCCCATCGCCCCCCATGAAAAAAATCCTGGCTACGCCGCTGTCCCTTTCTCCTATGGTGCTCCTTCATTCGGTTTCATGTCATCTCTCCTGCGCGTTTCGTCTCCGTCAACACCTGAACATACAAGGAAAAGGTGTGGGAATGAAATGAAAATCAGACTCCGAGATTTTTTGTCTTCTAGCATAGCACAAAGGTCCTTTGCTATTTCGAAACACGCCCACGCCACCTCTGAGAGGCAGGGAATTCCCTTGGAAAAAATATTTTCTTGGGAAGAAAATCCGGAGACTTGCGAGAAATGTGAAATCCGTCAGTTTTGGTCCTTGCCCTTGCGAAGACTTCGCAATGACTCATCTTCGAAGCTGGCGTTATAAACCAGACGTTCTTTGGCGGGAACAAATGCTGTAACTTTAAACGGGAGCATTTCGTTGATGGACTAAACACGTGGATATCCCCCCGAAGACAAATTGGTGGCAGACGTCAGTACGTCAAAACGCATCGAGATTGGTATGAGCGTCAGAGCGTGCATTAACACGTTCCCGTATGTAACTATTTACACAGGCCCGCCTCCCACGGTTCTGTGAACACTGAATACCAAGATTGTTTCTAGTCGTGAATCCCAATGAACTGAGCATGGTCAGGCTTTGAGCTGGTCGAGGTCGTGTCACCGATACGATTAATGTATAGCGGCGGGTACCGCGTTGTGTCACTGGTGATTATTGCGCCGAGCGAGGAGAATGTAATTCAACGAGGGTTTGCCCTGCTCGACGTCATAAGCACTGAGGGCTATGTGCTCCACCAGCTCGGTAGTCCAGTGGTTTTGACGTCTTCACTAAAAAAAACAGGAGTCGCGGGTTCGAATCCCGCCCGAGCTATGTCTGGCTTTTTTCAGCAGGCAATCGGGCAAAGCACTAAGCACTAAGTGCGTATTACGTTGAGTATTGGGCAAACCTTCGTTGCTCGGAAGATCCTTTTACTAGGTGTTATATCACCCACCTTCCCTTGGTAACAGGGTTTTGTGGACAGACCATTTCTGGAACCAAGATCCAAGTTCGACTCCTAAGAAGCCAGACAACCACACATGACTTAGCTGGTAGTAGGCGACACAGATGAGTAAACGGTACAGCATCGTCCGTTTGCCATGGAATACCCTAAAGGTGTTATCGTCGACCTGCCCTTGGTAACGCTGTTTTTTGGGCAGACCATATCTGGAACCAAGATCCAAGTTCGACTCCTAAGAAGCCAGACAATTACACGGGACTTAGCTGGTAGTAGGCGATACAGATGAGTAAACGGTACAGCATCGTCCGTTTGCCAAGGGAGACCCTATAGGTGTTATCGTCGACCTTCCCTTGGTAACGCTGTTTTGCGGCCAGGTCATTTCTGGAACCAAGATCAAAGTTCGACTCCTACGAAGCCAAACGATCACACAGGACTTAGCTGGGAGTAAACGATACAGATGAGTAATTGGTACAGCATCGTCCGTTTGCCACGGAAGACTCTTTAGGTGTTATCGCCGACCTGCCCTTGGTAACGCTGTTTTGATGGCAGACCATACTGGACCCAAGATCCAAGTTCGACTCCTATGAAGCCAGACGAACACAGGACTTTAACAGGGAGTAAACGATACACAACCGTCATTTTGCCGAGGGAAATGGCCTTGTGTTTTTCCTCACAGTTTACAGCCTCGGAGTACAAAAAAAAAAAAAAAAAAAATTGCAAGAGAGGACATGGCGCCAGGGTTGAATCACGTTTCGGTAAACACGGCCTTCTTACTTGATGAGCTCCGTGTTCCGGCCAGATATTGATAGAGATTTACGGAGGTACTCGGGGAGAAGTGAGGAGGATGGAAGGGACAGGGGGAGGGGAGGAGGGGGTGGGTTCTGGCGTATGTGTACGTGCGCAGGGATGGGGAAACAAATGTTGCCCGTGTTTACTCGACAGGTTGCCCTTTTCGGAACGCAGTAACTGTATCGCCCGGGTCTGGATTATTATTTTTTTTCATGGAGATCAGTCTCCGCTCAGGTCGGTGCACCGGAAGCATTCCTGAGTTTTTTTTACCCGCAGCTCATTTCCCCGGGGGTTCAATTCCCCGGCGGCTGTCTGTTAGTTGGTTGGTTCATTTCTGCGTAAAGGTGCGAGGCTTAAAGGGCACACCATTTGCGTAGGTCAAAGAATCACTACCATGCTTTGCCAAACTCAAGGTATACGTAAACTAACACACCCATACTGAGTCTCATTATTATGGAGACATTGATTTGTTCTCATGTACTAATCAATCTAATGAGAAACGATGTTTTTTCAACCATATTCAATTTCCTGGGTCGAAATTTGGACCCTGTGTCCCTTATATATTATATAACACTTGAATTTGCAACGGATTATTTACCCATCTAAATACCAGTTTCGTGAAAACTTTGTGTATACACCTTTACAATTTCTCTCTGGAGACCCGTTCAACCTATTGGGCTAGGTCTCCACAAGGCACTAGATTCGTGTCCATCTGCGCAAGTTCTGGTCCACTCCGTCAACCATGTCATGAGAAAAACCTTAGAAGCGATTTTTTTTTTTTTTTAACAAAGGGGGGGTATTTGTCAACGGAACTCTTCTTTCCAATTACCGCTCCGCGGAGCGATCGCTGGAAGAAAAAAATCATCAAATGTCCTCTTTTTCTCGAAAACGGCAGATTTCCGAGCGCTAAAATGTCCTATAAAGTGTGATGACATTTCAAACTTCCTGATGAGAGAGTCATTTCTGAAATGTTAGGAAGACCGGAAATTTGGAAAGGGTGTGCCGTCCATCTTCCGAAGGGTTTGGTCCTCATTCACCGCCAAGAAGTCTCCATCGGCACGGCGCTAGATTGCCTGTCGTGCCTGTCGGTTGGTCCCATCCTGCCCCAGTCTATACCCATGGTGGAGGGTGTTCGTGACAGTTTTAAAATTGCTAAGTGCATGCACTTTCGTCTGCAGGCTCGTATTTCGCCCTGGAAACGGCTTCTTATGTGCGGGGAGGGTTCTTCAGAATCTGAAGAAAATGATATCACCTAACCTCTTCTATTGTTGTAGTCGATAGTTACCCTAACCCGAATTCGTCCCATCCTTCTTCTCTGCGCGGTGTACTTCGATCCCTCTTGAAATATTTACCCTTCTTGCTATTCTTTTCCGCAAGAATCGTGCAGTGTGTACTTGTGTGCACAAACATGGCGGCCGCCAACGAATGTAAGCGTTACTGGTCTTTTCCGTCGCACCTCTTGGATCGGTACCGACGCTTTCACGCGAACGGGTTGCTCTCTGGTGAAGTGACTGCGTTTGTGTGTTCTGAAGCAAAAAAAAATGCAGCCGATTTCAAGAAAAGTTGCTTAAGTACACATAAATCAAAATAATTATTAACTTGGGGTTCCATAAATTGGTATTGTTATAACACAGCATCCATACGTTGTCTGGTCCAACATATGCATGAAATAGCACACCTGTGAAAATTTCAGCTCAATCCGCCAACCGAGTCTCGAGAAAATCGTGAAAAACCGCTTCATTTATTTCGCGAAAATGCAGCATTCAACGAATTGTTCCGAAAAATCGTTTAGATCTAGGGGGTGAGACGTAAAATATTTGTTTTTACTCTTTTCTCCCAAAATACAGCATTTACAGCCCCTACACAACATTGATAAGATCGAAAAACAGAAATGTTCACAGATTTACATGAAACTTATACAGTTTGAAGATGGTTATAATAGAAACCTCTCACTGAAATATTTCTGCCTAAAATGTGGCATTTTGGGAGAAATGAGTAAAAGAAATAGTTTACGTCTCACCGAGATCTAAACTATTTTTCGGAACAGTAGGCCTACGGCGTTGAATGCTGCATTTTCGCGAAACAAATGAAGCGGTTTTCACGATTTTCTCGAGACTCGGTTGGCGGATTAAGCTGAATTTTTCACAGGTGTGCTATTTCATGCATATGTTGGATCTGACAACGAATGAATGCTATTCTTTGACCTCGACCAATGTTGTATAGGGGCTTTAATAAGCACACTTGGACAAGAAATATTTCAGTGCGAGGTTTCTACTATAACCATCTTCAACTGCTGTTTTTTTTTTCGATCTTACCACAATGTTGTGTATCGAGCTACTATTTGAATACTGTACACAAACACTCGCCTTCAAAGCCAATTATCCCACACCAAAAAGTCTCTCAGTTCTTGTAGCTTTACTGAAATTTGTAGTTTGGACCTTCATCTCTCAGATTCTTTTCAATTTTAGTGCCCTTAGCCGATTAGATTTTTCGCTAATTACCCCCAGAAAAAACGACCCCAAAATGTGTTGCCGTCCAAGCCGAATTTCTGCAAGGATTTTGGGATGGACCCCTCCACTTTCACAGCCAAATAGGGCCACATTTAAAGCCAGATATGGTCCAAATGACATACCAAATTGAAGAGTGAACCCCCAGGATGTCTTAAGTGTCACTTGTTCTACAATGTATCAGTTAATTAGCCTCCAAAGACCCCTTATTAAAAAAAGGTTTTGGGTACCCACTTTATGATAATCAGCTCGGCGGAGCCATCTTGGAAGGATTTTGTGTGCTGCACCCTTCACAAAGCTGACGGTAGCGATATTTATGTTCCGTACCACATAAACGCTATGGGCCCATAATTATGTTTGTGCACAACCAAATTATGAAGAATTGAGTCTCATGTCACTCAGATTACGTTGTATTCGCTGTTCAGAAAGCCTTTATTGGATGTGCAGAAAGTCTATCCCTAGCTTTAACTTCAACTGGTGAAGCCTCCTCCCCTCCCCCTTGCCCCCACCCCATAAATTGTTTGTGCAAAAGCATATGGGCCCATGACATCTATGTGGTAATGGGGAAAAATCGCTCTCAGGTAACGATGCTTTAAGTCCACAGAAATCAAAATAATTATTAACTTGGGTTTCAATAAATCGGTATTGTTATAACACAACATCCATACGTTGTCTAGTCCAACATATGCATGAAATAGCACACCTGTGAAAATTTCAGCTCAATCCGCCAACCGAGTCTCGAGAAAATGGTGAAAAACCGCTTCATTTATTTCGCGAAAATGCAGCATTCAACGCCGTACTGTTCCGAAAAATCGTTAAGATCTAGGGGGTGAGACGTAAAATTTTTTTTTTTACTCTTTTCCCCCCAAAATACAGCATTTACAACCCCTACACAACATTGGTAAGATCGAAAAACAGAAATGTTCACAGATTTACATGAAACTTATACAGTTTGAAGATGGTTATAATAGAAACCTCTCACTGAAATATTTCTGCCTAAAATGTGGCATTTTGGGAGAAATGAGTAAAAGAAATAGTTTACGTCTCACCGAGATCTAAACTATTTTTCGGAACAGTAGGCCTACGGCGTTGAATGCTGCATTTTCGCGAAACAAATGAACCGGTTTTCACGATTTTCTCGAGACTCGGTTGGCGGATTAAGCTGAATTTTTCACAGGTGTGCTATTTCATGCATATGTTGGATCTGACAACGAATGAATGCTATTCTTTGACCTCGACCAATGTTGTATAGGGGCTTTAATAAGCACACTTGGACAAGAAATATTTCAGTGCGAGGTTTCTACTATAACCATCTTCAACTGCTGTTTTTTTTCGATCTTACCACAATGTTGTGTATCGAGCTACTATTTGAATACTGTACACAAACACTCGCCTTCAAAGCCAATTATCCCACACCAAAAAGTCTCTCAGTTCTTGTAGCTTTACTGAAATTTGTAGTTTGGACCTTCATCTCTCAGATTCTTTTCAATTTTAGTGCCCTTAGCCGATTAGATTTTTCGCTAATTACCCCCAGAAAAAACGACCCCAAAATGTGTTGCCGTCCAAGCCGAATTTCTGCAAGGATTTTGGGATGGACCCCTCCACTTTCACAGCCAAATAGGGCCACATTTAAAGCCAGATATGGTCCAAATGACATACCAAATTGAAGAGTGAACCCCCAGGATGTCTTAAGTGTCACTTGTTCTACAATGTATCAGTTAATTAGCCTCCAAAGACCCCTTATTAAAAAAAGGTTTTGGGTACCCACTTTATGATAATCAGCTCGGCGGAGCCATCTTGGAAGGATTTTGTGTGCTGCACCCTTCACAAAGCTGACGGTAGCGATATTTATGTTCCGTACCACATAAACGCTATGGGCCCATAATTATGTTTGTGCACAACCAAATTATGAAGAATTGAGTCTCATGTCACTCAGATTACGTTGTATTCGCTGTTCAGAAAGCCTTTATTGGATGTGCAGAAAGTCTATCCCTAGCTTTAACTTCAACTGGTGAAGCCTCCTCCCCTCCCCCTTGCCCCCACCCCATAAATTGTTTGTGCAAAAGCATATGGGCCCATGACATCTATGTGGTAATGGGGAAAAATCGCTCTCAGGTAACGATGCTTTAAGTCCACAGAAATCAAAATAATTATTAACTTGGGTTTCAATAAATCGGTATTGTTATAACACAACATCCATACGTTGTCTAGTCCAACATATGCATGAAATAGCACACCTGTGAAAATTTCAGCTCAATCCGCCAACCGAGTCTCGAGAAAATGGTGAAAAACCGCTTCATTTATTTCGCGAAAATGCAGCATTCAACGCCGTACTGTTCCGAAAAATCGTTAAGATCTAGGGGGTGAGACGTAAAATTTTTTTTTTTACTCTTTTCCCCCCAAAATACAGCATTTACAACCCCTACACAACATTGGTAAGATCGAAAAACAGAAATGTTCACAGATTTACATGAAACTTATACAGTTTGAAGATGGTTATAATAGAAACCTCTCACTGAAATATTTCTGCCTAAAATGTGGCATTTTGGGAGAAATGAGTAAAAGAAATAGTTTACGTCTCACCGAGATCTAAACTATTTTTCGGAACAGTAGGCCTACGGCGTTGAATGCTGCATTTTCGCGAAACAAATGAACCGGTTTTCACGATTTTCTCGAGACTCGGTTGGCGGATTAAGCTGAATTTTTCACAGGTGTGCTATTTCATGCATATGTTGGATCTGACAACGAATGAATGCTATTCTTTGACCTCGACCAATGTTGTATAGGGGCTTTAATAAGCACACTTGGACAAGAAATATTTCAGTGCGAGGTTTCTACTATAACCATCTTCAACTGCTGTTTTTTTTTCGATCTTACCACAATGTTGTGTATCGAGCTACTATTTGAATACTGTACACAAACACTCGCCTTCAAAGCCAATTATCCCACACCAAAAAGTCTCTCAGTTCTTGTAGCTTTACTGAAATTTGTAGTTTGGACCTTCATCTCTCAGATTCTTTTCAATTTTAGTGCCCTTAGCCGATTAGATTTTTCGCTAATTACCCCCAGAAAAAACGACCCCAAAATGTGTTGCCGTCCAAGCCGAATTTCTGCAAGGATTTTGGGATGGACCCCTCCACTTTCACAGCCAAATAGGGCCACATTTAAAGCCAGATATGGTCCAAATGACATACCAAATTGAAGAGTGAACCCCCAGGATGTCTTAAGTGTCACTTGTTCTACAATGTATCAGTTAATTAGCCTCCAAAGACCCCTTATTAAAAAAAGGTTTTGGGTACCCACTTTATGATAATCAGCTCGGCGGAGCCATCTTGGAAGGATTTTGTGTGCTGCACCCTTCACAAAGCTGACGGTAGCGATATTTATGTTCCGTACCACATAAACGCTATGGGCCCATAATTATGTTTGTGCACAACCAAATTATGAAGAATTGAGTCTCATGTCACTCAGATTACGTTGTATTCGCTGTTCAGAAAGCCTTTATTGGATGTGCAGAAAGTCTATCCCTAGCTTTAACTTCAACTGGTGAAGCCTCCTCCCCTCCCCCTTGCCCCCACCCCATAAATTGTTTGTGCAAAAGCATATGGGCCCATGACATCTATGTGGTAATGGGGAAAAATCGCTCTCAGGTAACGATGCTTTAAGTCCACAGAAATCAAAATAATTATTAACTTGGGTTTCAATAAATCGGTATTGTTATAACACAACATCCATACGTTGTCTAGTCCAACATATGCATGAAATAGCACACCTGTGAAAATTTCAGCTCAATCCGCCAACCGAGTCTCGAGAAAATGGTGAAAAACCGCTTCATTTATTTCGCGAAAATGCAGCATTCAACGCCGTACTGTTCCGAAAAATCGTTAAGATCTAGGGGGTGAGACGTAAAAATTTTTTTTTTACTCTTTTCCCCCCAAAATACAGCATTTACAACCCCTACACAACATTGGTAAGATCGAAAAACAGAAATGTTCACAGATTTACATGAAACTTATACAGTTTGAAGATGGTTATAATAGAAACCTCTCACTGAAATATTTCTGCCTAAAATGTGGCATTTTGGGAGAAATGAGTAAAAGAAATAGTTTACGTCTCACCGAGATCTAAACTATTTTTCGGAACAGTAGGCCTACGGCGTTGAATGCTGCATTTTCGCGAAACAAATGAACCGGTTTTCACGATTTTCTCGAGACTCGGTTGGCGGATTAAGCTGAATTTTTCACAGGTGTGCTATTTCATGCATATGTTGGATCTGACAACGAATGAATGCTATTCTTTGACCTCGACCAATGTTGTATAGGGGCTGTAATAAGCACACTTGGACAAGAAATATTTCAGTGCGAGGTTTCTACTATAACCATCTTCAACTGCTGTTTTTTTTTTCGATCTTACCACAATGTTGTGTATCGAGCTACTATTTGAATACTGTACACAAACACTCGCCTTCAAAGCCAATTATCCCACACCAAAAAGTCTCTCAGTTCTTGTAGCTTTACTGAAATTTGTAGTTTGGACCTTCATCTCTCAGATTCTTTTCAATTTTAGTGCCCTTAGCCGATTAGATTTTTCGCTAATTACCCCCAGAAAAAACGACCCCAAAATGTGTTGCCGTCCAAGCCGAATTTCTGCAAGGATTTTGGGATGGACCCCTCCACTTTCACAGCCAAATAGGGCCACATTTAAAGCCAGATATGGTCCAAATGACATACCAAATTGAAGAGTGAACCCCAAGGATGTCTTAAGTGTCACTTGTTCTACAATGTATCAGTTAATTAGCCTCCAAAGACCCCTTATTAAAAAAAGGTTTTGGGTACCCACTTTATGATAATCAGCTCGGCGGAGCCATCTTGGAAGGATTTTGTGTGCTGCACCCTTCACAAAGCTGACGGTAGCGATATTTATGTTCCGTACCACATAAACGCTATGGGCCCATAATTATGTTTGTGCACAACCAAATTATGAAGAATTGAGTCTCATGTCACTCAGATTACGTTGTATTCGCTGTTCAGAAAGCCTTTATTGGATGTGCAGAAAGTCTATCCCTAGCTTTAACTTCAACTGGTGAAGCCTCCTCCCCTCCCCCTTGCCCCCACCCCATAAATTGTTTGTGCAAAAGCATATGGGCCCATGACATCTATGTGGTAATGGGGAAAAATCGCTCTCAGGTAACGATGCTTTAAGTACACAGAAATCAAAATAATTATTAACTTGGGTTTCAATAAATCGGTATTGTTATAACACAACATCCATACGTTGTCTAGTCCAACATATGCATGAAATAGCACACCTGTGAAAATTTCAGCTCAATCCGCCAACCGAGTCTCGAGAAAATCGTGAAAAACCGCTTCATTTATTTCGCGAAAATGCAGCATTCAACGCCGTACTGTTCCGAAAAATCGTTAAGATCTAGGGGGTGAGACGTAAAATATTTTTTTTTACTCTTTTCCCCCCAAAATACAGCATTTACAAACCCTACACAACATTGGTAAGATCGAAAAACAGAAATGTTCACAGATTTACATGAAACTTATACAGTTTGAAGATGGTTATAATAGAAACCTCTCACTGAAATATTTCTGCCTAAAATGTGGCATTTTGGGAGAAATGAGTAAAAGAAATAGTTTACGTCTCACCGAGATCTAAACTATTTTTCGGAACAGTAGGCCTACGGCGTTGAATGCTGCATTTTCGCGAAACAAATGAACCGGTTTTCACGATTTTCTCGAGACTCGGTTGACGGATTAAGCTGAATTTTTCACAGGTGTGCTATTTCATGCATATGTTGGATCTGACAACGAATGAATGCTATTCTTTGACCTCGACCAATGTTGTATAGGGGCTTTAATAAGCACACTTGGACAAGAAATATTTCAGTGCGAGGTTTCTACTATAACCATCTTCAACTGCTGGTTTTTTTTTCGATCTTACCACAATGTTGTGTATCGAGCTACTATTTGAATACTGTACACAAACACTCGCCTTCAAAGCCAATTATCCCACACCAAAAAGTCTCTCAGTTCTTGTAGCTTTACTGAAATTTGTAGTTTGGACCTTCATCTCTCAGATTCTTTTCAATTTTAGTGCCCTTAGCCGATTAGATTTTTCGCTAATTACCCCCAGAAAAAACGACCCCAAAATGTGTTGCCGTCCAAGCCGAATTTCTGCAAGGATTTTGGGATGGACCCCTCCACTTTCACAGCCAAATAGGGCCACATTTAAAGCCAGATATGGTCCAAATGACATACCAAATTGAAGAGTGAACCCCCAGGATGTCTTAAGTGTCACTTGTTCTACAATGTATCAGTTAATTAGCCTCCAAAGACCCCTTATTAAAAAAAGGTTTTGGGTACCCACTTTATGATAATCAGCTCGGCGGAGCCATCTTGGAAGGATTTTGTGTGCTGCACCCTTCACAAAGCTGACGGTAGCGATATTTATGTTCCGTACCACATAAACGCTATGGGCCCATAATTATGTTTGTGCACAACCAAATTATGAAGAATTGAGTCTCATGTCACTCAGATTACGTTGTATTCGCTGTTCAGAAAGCCTTTATTGGATGTGCAGAAAGTCTATCCCTAGCTTTAACTTCAACTGGTGAAGCCTCCTCCCCTCCCCCTTGCCCCCACCCCATAAATTGTTTGTGCAAAAGCATATGGGCCCATGACATCTATGTGGTAATGGGGAAAAATCGCTCTCAGGTAACGATGCTTTAAGTACACAGAAATCAAAATAATTATTAACTTGGGTTTCAATAAATCGGTATTGTTATAACACAACATCCATACGTTGTCTAGTCCAACATATGCATGAAATAGCACACCTGTGAAAATTTCAGCTCAATCCGCCAACCGAGTCTCGAGAAAATCGTGAAAAACCGCTTCATTTATTTCGCGAAAATGCAGCATTCAACGCCGTACTGTTCCGAAAAATCGTTAAGATCTAGGGGGTGAGACGTAAAATATTTTTTTTTACTCTTTTCCCCCCAAAATACAGCATTTACAACCCCTACACAACATTGGTAAGATCGAAAAACAGAAATGTTCAACGATTTACATGAAACTTATACAGTTTGAAGATGGTTATAATAGAAACCTCTCACTGAAATATTTCTGCCTAAAATGTTGTATTTTGGGAGAAATGAGTAAAAAAAAAGTTTACTTCTCACCGAGATCTAAACTATTTTTGTTCGGAACAGTAAGCCTACGGCGTTGTACGCTGAATCAGAGGGAGAGAGGGGGAGAGAGCGAGAAAAGGGGAGAGAGGGGGAGAGGGGGAGAGGGGGAGAGGGGGAGAGTGAGAGAGAGAGATGGGAAGAGAGGGGGAGAGATAGAGAGGGGGGGAGAGGGAGAGAGAGGGAGAGAGGGACATGGACAGGGACAGGGAGAGAAAGGGTGAGGGAGAGAAAGAGAGAGGGAGAGACAGAAAGAGAGGATAAGAGGGAGAGACAGAAAGAGAGGATAAGAGGGAGAGAGAGAGGGAGAGAAGGGGAGGAAGAGAGAATGGGAGAGAGGGGGAGAGGGAGAGAGGGGGAGGAGGAGAGGGAGAGAAGGGGAGAGGGAGAGAGAGGGAGAGAGGGAGAGAGTGGAGAGTGAGAGAGGGAGAGGGGAGGGAGAGGGATATAGGGATCGAGCGAGAGAGAGAGGATGAGTCGAGGGTAGATGGAGATGAGTTGGCTGGGTTCATATCTCCCCTGACAGTCGAGTATTTGAACAGACTATCATATATGTTATCCGATCCCGCTGCGTTAAATTAATGTGCGGCTGTAGGCGCGGGCGTGCGTGCATTAACTGCGTTCTCCCGCCTCCTAAAGTCCGTCACGATATCGCATATCCGCTGGGTTATTTACGCACAGTACGGGCAAGTCAAGAAAGTCTCCACGGTATAGGCCAGCACAAGGACGCATCACTATAGACCTACGAGTATAGGACATTTCACAAAAATACCCTGTCCATTAGGGAAGCAA
Organism: Luidia sarsii; assembly: GCA_949987565.1. Lineage (NCBI taxonomy): Eukaryota > Metazoa > Echinodermata > Asteroidea > Paxillosida > Luidiidae > Luidia > Luidia sarsii. Next base: position 1,552,460 of record OX465101.1, on the reverse strand, counting down.
AATCGCACCCAGATTGGTTAATCCACTGATTCGCTGCTGCTGCTCATCTCTGATAAACCAAATACATCCTCATCAAAGAAAGTTAAATCCAAAGATTTGCTCTTATTTATGAATTTATCTATTATTGGTTTATCAAGTCATTTCGCATAAAAAATGGGTACTTGCAGCCATGGAGGCTGAATTACTGCCACAACAACATGACGAAAAAGGGTAAACATACAGGTGTCACGAGTAAGAATAATGTTCGGTGTTTACCACCCCCCAGTTTTTAAGGCATATATTTACAAGCTGTTATAAATTATTCATTTTACCCTTTGTCATTTAAATATGTTTGCGAGGCGCCCTCTACGTGAAGTTTACGTCGTCATGCAAGGATATGTTGATTTGCTTGTCTCCTGAAATAGTTAAGGCCGATATGGAGTTGTCGGTTTTTTGGGGGGGACAGAAAATCGCCAACCACAAGTCTCGAAAGGACACTCACTGAAGGTGATGGCTAAGAAGGGGGAAAGGGGAACCAAAAAGGAGGAGATCAAAGGTTAGAAAGACATTTATTAATGCCAACCACAAGGCCCAAAAGGCCACTCAAGGTGATGGCTAAGAATGGGGAAAGGGGAACGAACGAGGAGATCAAAGGTAAGAAAGACATCTATTAATGCCAACCACAAGGCCCCAAAGGCCACTCAAGGTGACGGCTAAGGAGGGGGAAAGGGGAAACAAGGAGGAGATCAAAGGTTAGAATGACATCTATTAATGCCAACCACAAGGCCCCAAAGGCCACTCAAGGTGACGGCTAAGGAGGGGGAAAGGGGAACGAACGAGGAGATCAAAGGTTAGAATGACATCTAATAATGCCAACCACAAGGCCCAAAAGGTCACTCAAGGTGATGGCTAAGAAGAGGAAAGGGCAACAAACAAGGAGATCAAAGGTTAGAATGACATCTATTAATGCCAACCACAAGGCCCAAAAGGTCACTCAAGGTGATGGCTAAGAATGGGGAAAGGGGAACGAACAAGGAGATCAAAGGTTAGAATGACATCTATTAATGCCAACCACAAGGCCCAAAAGGCCACTCAAGATGATGGCTGAGAAGGGGGAAAGAGGAACGAACAAGGAGATCAAAGGTTAGAATGACATCTATTAATGCAACCACAAGGCCCAAAAGGCCACTCAAGGTGATGGCTAAGAATGGGGAAAGGGGAACGAACGAGGAGATCAAAGGTTAGAAAGACATCTATTAATGCCAACCACAAGGCCCAAAAGGCCACTCAAGGTGATGGCTAAGAATGGGGAAAGGGGAACGAACGAGGAGATCAAAGGTTAGAATGACATCTATTAATGTGATTGTATAAAGTGGGAGGAAAGCAGACTGATGGGGGTGAATTCCACCGCAAGGCGCTACGAGGGGAAAAACCTGGACGAGTATCCACGAGGATTTGCCTTTGGGGACAGCCACAGTGTACGAATGTGAATGCACGGAGTTAACGTGTTGTGCGACCAAAGGTACGGTTGGGTGGAACAGCCAGCGAGAGTCCATTGGAGCGCCTGCCGAAAACAGCATTCGTGGGTAAAGCTTCCATCCAAGAAGTTTGTCTTTGCATTCTGCTGTGCGCGAGCAACGTTGAAAGCCAGGCGATAATAGCGAACTCGCTGGTGGGGGGGGGGGGGTTGGACGCCGCCGGGAAATATCGTGCGATAAGAATCGATCTCCGAAAGATGAGGTTGCTGGGCCACGGATAGAGCCCCAACAAAGTATGGAAAGTGACAGGACTTGCGTCGAAAGCTGTATTACACCAATGACGTGCGAATCGGTGATGACGTCTGGGTCGACTCCTCGTGAATATGCAAAGGCCGCTGCTGAATATGTATGAACTGCGCGTTCGGGGCGGGGTGATATCGTACAAGAATCAACAAGAAAAAACACACGAGTAGATTCTGGTTGGGAAGGAGGTCACTCGATTGTGGGGTGCGTACACCTCCTATAGCGGTCCTGACCGGGGTCCGCCTCGTCCCCACGACTATGCCCACCTATCGCACCAAGCAATATCGTCCTCGAAACTAACGGAGAAAACTTTGGCAGCGGCTGGGGGGGGGGGGTCTGGAGGACACACTATACCCGCAAAACCTCCCAATTACGATTGTGTAACAGGCGAACGTGCCCAATGTTGGCCGAATAGATACCTAAAAAAAATCATTCTTCGCTCCATTTTTCTCAAAGAGCTTGATCGAATTTGCTGGTGGTTTGTGAGGCTAGTTTTACAATCCGTTCAGGACTGTGGAGCGTGTAACAGAATTGATTTGTTCAAATGCTCAGACAGGAGCGTATCTCACGATGACAAAAATTATCAATGGAAATTTGAGGTACCTTTTGGGGGTATTTGCCGTGTATTTGTGAATGATAGCCGAGCAAGGCTTCGTTTAGTTTAGTTTTCGTTTAGTTTATTTCTTTTCCACAGCGTCAATCACAACATTGGTCGAGGTCAAAGAATAGCATCCATACGTTGTCTGATCCAACATATGCCTGAAATAGCACACCTGTGAACATTTCAGCTCAATCCGCCAACCGAGTCTCTAGAAATTAGTGAAAACCGCTTCATTGGTTTCGCGAAAATGCAGCATTTTCGCCTAAACGAAAAATCGTTTAGATCTATAGGAGTGAGATCTAGATTTATTCACTCCCCCCCAAAAAAAATACACAATTTTAGGCAGACATTTGGCAGCTTAAAAGCCCCTACACAACATTGGTAAGATCGAAACACAGAAATGTTCACAGATTTACATGAAACTTATACAGTTTGAAGATGGTTATTGTAGAAACCTCTCACTGAAATATTTCTGCTTAAAATGTTGTATTTTGTGAGAAATTAGTAAAAGAAATAGTTTACGTCTCACGATCTAAACTATTTTTGCGGAACAGTACGGCGTGGGATGCTGCATCTTCGCGAAACAACTGAAGCGGTTTTCACAATTTTCTCGAGACTCGGTTGGCCGATTGACCTCGACCAATGTTGTGTAGGGGCTTTAAGTGGTAACTTTATAGATGACCATGCAAGGCAACGTTGTACCTCACTGGGCCGATAGGGTTCAGCTCAAAGTAAAGAACCAAAATCCATGACAACCAATGGTTGAGTACCAAGGCTACCACATTATCCCCATACCTTCCCATTCGCTGTGCTGTAACGATTGATAATGCTTGACCTAATCATAACATTTGTAAGACTCTCAAAAGACCGAGGTCTCGGGTTCAAGTCCCGGTCCACTCAGAGTTTTCTTTGCCATTTTTTTTCCCAAAAATTGTTCCAAAGTTCCCAGTCGGATTTTCCATTATTCGTTTGAACATTCTGCCTTTGAGAAATAGTCCTGCTAGGATCGAAACGTCAGGCCCACTAAATTTTGCTATTCGCCTTTTGCTCGTTTTAGTCAGTAAGCAGTTTGCAACATGTTTGCACATTTCTTTATTCATTTGACTTGATTCATTGATACTCTCGTTCTCATTTTCATCAGATAGCCAGAACAGAAGGGAAACTTTACCCCCTTTTTTTGGCAAGACGTCCTAAGCAATGCCGTTTTAAATGAGGCTGGCAATCAGAAAGCGGAGTCACATTTCGCGGGACGGAATCACATTTCACTTTCTCATTATCAGCACGATTACTGCCTCTCTAATCCCGTAGCCATTCAAAACAGGAGAGACGCACGTGCAATTGGGTCGCTATCGTTCGACTCCGCTGGTACTAAAAAACAATGTGCTTCAAAGCGCACGACGAACACGCGTTTCCACGCGCGTTGTCCGCCCGTAGTCTTGATTTCAGCCTGCGATTCCGTCACACGGCTTGGACGCGCAAGTGGGAGCTATATAGCTTAGCTACAGGGAGCTTAAAGCCCTAAAACTGTATTGGGAAGATCGGAAAACATCGATGTGCACAGATTTCTTTCTAATTCACACAGTTTGTAGATGGTCATGATAGAATCCTCATGTTGAACTCTTACGATCTGGGATGCTGTACTTCTCGAGAAATCTTCACTCAAACATCGACAAATTACTCGCGATTAATAAACTATTTCTTACACTACAAAACGGTGCGAAAACCGTGACACCCGTCATTTTTTCTACTTTCTCAGATTACCATTTGATCTGATACCTTGGTCCTTTAAGATGCAAACAACCAATTGTTGCAAACCTTTTCCCTTTATTTATGTGACACGGCAGGAACCGAATATTGAGGGTCCTACATGTATTTAGCCGAGGGAGACTTCTCGCGCCCGATTCGCATGTCTGTGGACCCCCCTGGGAAGAAGGCCTATACTCCTGGCAGCCAATGGTACAGAGACCAGCGGTGTTGCCGATAAGCTGCTTCAATGGATTCGGGCCTCGAAACTTGGTAAGCAAAGTGCCTGTCCTCTGGTTTTTTTTTGTGTTTTTTTTTTAAGATGTCACACAATGTTATGTCACGGGTCGTGCTGACGAGCAGTGGACCACTTTCATGGGGGCAGAAGTGGCCCCTGGCCACCCTTAACACCGCCCACACGCCCACCCACACTCCACGGAATGCAAAGGCTCCGTAAGGTAAAGTTGTTATTGGACTACGGCTGCCCAGATCGTGAACAGATTTTTTTTTCTGTGGAGGGGAGGGGGGCAGGAGTAATGGAAACTGAAAGGTTCATAATCATCTTGACAACTACAGAAAAAAAACAGACGGTGTGGCGTTTTCGATCCTAGCAGGATCGTCCTAAAAAGCAGAATCTTTTCACATCATGCAGGACCTTTCTCAAAGGCATTCTGCCTCGGAGTATAAGGTCCTACTATGGACTCAAAATGTCAGGCCTTCATTTTTTTGGTGGGAAGATTTATCTTAAATTAAATTAAAAAATGCATCCACTTTGTGTGGTCCCCGAACTGCTGTAATCAGGTCTACAACAATTGGTTGTTTGCATCAATGGGAAAGCGGGGGCGTGATCCCTTGTGATATACGGCAGTTAATGGTTGAATTGCTTCTGACTGGCGCCCCCACCCCGGCAAAGACTAGCTGACTATATTACAGTATTAGGGAAGGCCACCACCTAAGTGCTTGATAGCACAGATGGTAAGAGCACTGGTGTGCCAAAGACTAGTTGACTATTTGGGAAGGCCATCATCTAAGGGCTGGATAGCTCAGATGGTAAGAGCACTGGTGTGCCAAAGACTAGTTGGCTATTAGGGAAGGCCACTATCTAAGGGCTGGATGGCTCAGATTGTAAGAGAGCTGGTGTGCCGAAGACTAGTTGACTATTTGGGAAGGCCGCCATCTAAGGGCTGGATGGCTCAGGTGGTAAGGGCACTGGTGTGCCAAAGACTAGTTGACTATTTGGGAAGGCCACCATCTAAGGGCTGGGTAGCTCAGATGGTAAGAGCGCTGGTGTGCCAAAGACTAGTTGACTATTAGGGAAGGCCACCATCTAAGGGCTGGGTAGCTCAGATGGTACGAGAGCTGGTGTGCCAAAGACTAGTTGACTATTTGGGAAGGCCGCCATCTAAGGGCTGGATAGCTCAGATGGTAAAAGTGCTGGTATGCAAAGACTAGTTGACTATTTGGGAAGGTCACCATCTAGGGCTGGATAGCTCAGATGGTAAGAGCGCTGGTATGCCAAAGACTAGTTGACTATTTGGGAAGGCCGCCATCTAAGGGCTGGATAGCTCAGATGGTAAGAGAGCTGGTGTGCCAAAGACTAGTTGATTATTAGGGAAGGCCACCATCTAAGGGCTGGATAGCTCAGATGGTAAGAGCACTGGTGTGCCAAAGACTAGTTGACTATTTGGGAAGGCCACCATCTAAGGGCTGGATGGCTCAGATGGTAAGAGCAATGGTGTGCCAAAGACTAGTTGACTATTTGGGAAGGCCACCATCTAAGGGCTGGGTAGCTCAGGTGGTAAGAGCACTGGTGTGCAAAGACTAGTTGACTATTTGGGAAGGCCGCCATCTAAGGGCTGGATAGCTCAGATGGTAAGAGCACTGGTGTGCCAAAGACTAGTTGACTATTAGGGAAGGCTGCCACCTAAGGGCTGGATGGCTCAGATGGTAAGAGCGCTGGTTTGCTAAAGACTAGTTGACTATTAGGGAAGGCCGCCATCTAAGGGCTGGATAGCTCAGATGGTAAGAGCGCTGGTATGCAAAGACTAGTTGACTATTAGGGAAGGCCACCACCTAAGTGCTGGATAGCTCAGATGGTAAAAGGCTGGTGTTTCAAAGGCTAGTTGACTATTTGGGAAGGCCGCCACCTAAGGGCTGGATAGCTCAGATGGTAAGAGCGCTGGTATGTAAAGACTAGTTGACTATTAGGGAAGGCCACCATCTAAGGGCTGGATAGCTCAGATGGTAAGAGCACTGGTATGCAAAGACTAGTTGACTATTAGGGAAGGCTGCCACCTAAGGGCTGGATGGCTCAGATGGTAAGACCGCCGGTAGGTATAACAAAAAGACACTGAACGCGTCAGGGTTTAGGTACCAGGCACTCTGATAGGCCTATAATTATGTAAGTGCATACAACCATTGAGGGGGAGAGAACACATATGTTTTCCCCCATGACGTAAAGAACAGCGCCCTCAATAACTACCTGCATAATCGTAATTGATTAAGAAATCTTAAAATAAGCCTGAAACACAAAACAATGACGTTTGATCTCGGATTATAATGTACCAATGGACATATTTAATGTCAAATCAGGATATGTTGGTCTTGAGTTGACCTTTAAAGGCCCTGCACAACATTGGTTGAGGTCAAAGAATAGCATCCATACATTGTCTGATCCAACATATGCATGAAATACTACACCTGTGAAAATTTCAGCTCAATCCGCCAACCGAGTCTCGAGAGAATCGTGAAAACCGCTTCATTTGTTTCACGAAAATGCAGCATTCAACGCCGTACTGTTCCGAAAAATAGTTTAGATCTCGGTGAGACGTAAACGATTTCTTTTACTAATTTCTCCCAAAATAAAAACATTTTAAGCAGAAATATTTCAGTGAGAGGTTTCTACTATCACCATCTTCAAACTGTATAAGTTTCATGTAAATCTGTGAAAATGTCTGTTTTTCGATCTTTAAGAAGTGCATATGATCCCAATACTTCTATGCACCTGTACAGAACAAGGGAAACCCCGCTTCCTAATTACGGTCGGCACATGTTTCGGCAGGCGGGGGGCTACCTTGCCCTCCTTGTCCTACCGAATCCAGCGGCTCAGATCCCCGCTAGCCCTCCACCCTCTCCCGCCCCTCCCCCAGTCCGCCCGTCAGAGCACCGTCAGCGAGTCTTCGCGGAGTCACTGAGCCAAAAAAAGGCCGTCCCGGGCTGATGGGCGATGGAGTCTCATTTCTCTAAGTGCCGAGCAATTTGGGTCAGGAACGCGATGGGAATGGGGTAGAGGAGAGAGGGGCAGAGAAAGAGAGGGGAGAGAGGGGGAGAGAGGGGAGAGAGAGGGGAGAGGGAGAGAGGGGAGAGAGAGGGGAGAGATGGGAGAGAGGGGAGAGGGGAGAGAGGGGAGAGGGGAGAAAATAGGAGAGAGAGGAAGAGAGGGGGAAGTGAAAGAGAGGGGGAAAGAGGGGGAGAGAGGGGAGAGGAAGAAGGAGAGAGAGGGGAGAGAGGGGAGAGGGGAGAGAGGGGAGAGAGGGGAGAGAGTGGAGAGAGGGGAGAGAGGGGAGAGAGAGGGCGAGATGAGATGAGAATGAGGGGAGAGGGAAAGAGAGAGAGGGAGAGAGAATGGAACGAGGGGAGAGAGGGAGAGAGAGTAGGGAGAAAGGGAGAGAGGGAGAGAGGAGGGAGAGGAGAGAGGGGAGAGAGGGGAGAGAGGGGAAAGAGAAAAGAGGAGAGAGAGGGAGAGAGGGGGAAGTGAAAGAGAGGGGAGAGAGGGGGAGAGGGGAGAGAGGAGGGAGAGAGAGAGAGGAGAAAGAGAGGGGAGAGAGGAACGGGAGGAGAGAGGGAGGAGTGGGAGAGTGACAGAGAGAGGCGAAAGAGTGAGAGAGAGAGAGGGGGAGATCGAGAGTGAGAGTGTGTGTGAGAGAGAGAGAGAGAGAGAGAGAGAGAGAGAGAGGGGAGCTGACTACTCCAAGACCCATGCCCACGTGTATAATAAAAGAGAGCACGGTGACATTAATCTATCAGTGCGATTTATGCCGCTGCATGGTCGCAAATATGGATTAATTTCACTGTAATCTGATTCCATTCAGCGTGGTATCAGGGAAGGCGGGATATTTCCGGAGCGACGCCTGGACGGTGGTGCAGAGAACAGATCAATACTCCATGATTCTCCCCCTTGAAAGAAAAGAAGAAAAATCCGGGTTTTTTCCCCCTTTTTGGGGGGGGGGGGGGTTGGCTCGACCCTGTCTCAATTTTCTGGCTGCAATTATCAGCGGAGAAAAAAAGGAGAGGCTCCCATTCTCAGTCATTGAGACAGAAGAGATGGGAGGCTGAGAGACCAAAACAAAAAACCCCACAGAAAATTGAAAGCACTGTCTGGAAAGCCCATTGAATGATACCCCCCCCCCCCCCAGTACGAGACAAAGCGCCTCGTGCGAAATAAACTTCGACTTCAAGATGTGGAGAACGACTTTTTGCATTGCAGACGCAAAGGTATATCGATTAGATGTCACGAGGGATGGGGGAGAGAGGGGGGAGAGAGAGACAGAGAGAGAGAGAGGGAGAGAGACAAAAAGAGAGGGAGAGAGAGAGACACGGAGAGAGAGGGAAAGAGACAGAGAGAGACAGAGAGAGAAAGAGAGAAAGAGAGACACAGAGAGAGAGGGAAAGAGACAGAGAGAGACAGAGAGAGAAAGAGAGAAAGAGAGACACAGAGAGAGAGGGAGAGAGAGGGAGAGGGGAGGAAGAGGGAGAGAGAGGGGAGGGAGGGTTAGAGGGGAGAGAGGAATAGAAAGGGAGAGATAGAGGGGAAAGGGAGAGGAAGAGGGAGAGGCAGAGGCAGAGGCAGAGGCAGAGGCAGAGGCAGAGGCAGAGGCAGAGGGAGAGGGAGAGGGAGAGGGAGAGGGACAGGGACAGGGACAGAGACAGGGAGAGGGAGAGGCAGAGGCAGAGGCAGAGGCAGAGGCAGAGGCAGAGGCAGAGGCAGAGGCAGAGGCAGAGGCAGAGGCAGAGGCAGAGGCAGAGGCAGAGGCAGAGGCAGAGGCAGAGGCAGAGGCAGAGGCAGAGGCAGAGGCAGAGGCAGAGGCAGAGGCAGAGGCAGAGGCAGAGGCAGAGGCAGAGGCAGAGGCAGAGGCAGAGGCAGAGGCAGAGGCAGAGGCAGAGGCAGAGGCAGAGGCAGAGGCAGAGTCAGAGTCAGAGTCAGAGGCAGAGGCAGAGGCAGAGGCAGAGGCAGAGGCAGAGGCAGAGGCAGAGGCAGAGGCAGAGGCAGAGGCAGAGGCAGAGGCAGAGGCAGAGGCAGAGGCAGAGGCAGAGGCAGAGGCAGAGGCAGAGGCAGAGGCAGAGGCAGAGGCAGAGGCAGAGGCAGAGGCAGAGGCAGAGGCAGAGGCAGAGGCAGAGGCAGAGGCAGAGGCAGAGGCAGAGGCAGAGGCAGAGGCAGAGGCAGAGGCAGAGGCAGAGGCAGAGGCAGAGGCAGAGGCAGAGGCAGAGGCAGAGGCAGAGGCAGAGGCAGAGGCAGAGGCAGAGGCAGAGGCAGAGGCAGAGGCAGAGGCAGAGGCAGAGGCAGAGGCAGAGGCAGAGGCAGAGGCAGAGGCAGAGGCAGAGGCAGAGGCAGAGGCAGAGGCAGAGGCAGAGGCAGAGGCAGAGGCAGAGGCAGAGGCAGAGGCAGAGGCAGAGGCAGAGGCAGAGGCAGAGGCAGAGGCAGAGGCAGAGGCAGAGGCAGAGGCAGAGGCAGAGGCAGAGGCAGAGGCAGAGGCAGAGGCAGAGGCAGAGGCAGAGGCAGAGGCAGAGGCAGAGGCAGAGGCAGAGGCAGAGGCAGAGGCAGAGGCAGAGGCAGAGGCAGAGGCAGAGGCAGAGGCAGAGGCAGAGGCAGAGGCAGAGGCAGAGGCAGAGGCAGAGGCAGAGGCAGAGGCAGAGGCAGAGGCAGAGGCAGAGGCAGAGGCAGAGGCAGAGGCAGAGGCAGAGGCAGAGGCAGAGGCAGAGGCAGAGGCAGAGGCAGAGGCAGAGGCAGAGGCAGAGGCAGAGGCAGAGGCAGAGGCAGAGGCAGAGGCAGAGGCAGAGGCAGAGGCAGAGGCAGAGGCAGAGGCAGAGGCAGAGGCAGAGGGACAGGGACAGGGACAGGGACAGGGACAGGGACAGGGACAGGGACAGGGACAGGGACAGGGACAGGGACAGGGACAGGGACAGGGACAGGGACAGGGACAGGGACAGGGACAGGGACAGGGACAGGGACAGGGACAGGGACAGGGACAGGGACAGGGAGAGGGAGAGGGAGAGGGAGAGGGAGAGGGAGAGGGAGAGGGAGAGGGAGAGAAAGAGTGAGGGAGAGAGCGAGGGTAAGATACGCGTTGTATACGGTACGCAGAGTCAACTATTAGTAACAGTTTTCTGCAGACGTCGAGTCCCCTGGATAGACAGCGCTGCCATGGTGGGCAGAGAGGTGAAAGTCACCCCCCCCCCCCACTCTCTCTCTCTCTCTCTCTCTCTCGCCTATATACCCTCACACCTCCGACGAAGTGATCTGACAATAGACGCCCCCACCCCCTATAGTCTGGCTTACAGGGAGTCAATGAAAGGCGTCTTCGCGCCAGAATACCTTGCCGTTTTGGCTGATTTACCCAACGATGCGCAGTTAAAGAGATTCGAATTGGCCACAATTATTGCTCGCAGGCCCCCGCAAAGCGAAAGCAAACCAGAGGTTTCATTTTCACAATCTATTCTCTTCCCCTCCAAAGCCTCGTAGCTAGCTAGCTTCCTGTCGTATCAAATGGGTCAAGTTGAATACACTTTCTACTGGTTGGTAATGTTGCTCCCGTATCGTCTCCGAAAAGGGGTCGGCCGCACATTTATCCATTAGAATCTAACCAGACGACCGCGCAAAAAATGAAAAAAAAAACCGCTTGATATTCCAGTGGACTGGACTAGGAAATCTCGTGGTCGGCTGCCTTTGTTCAATTTTCGGTTTGTGGTTACATGGATGGGAGGATCTTATGACGCTCATTCTGTGCTGTCTCGCTGGCACTTTACGCGCGATCTCCGACGAAGTAAAACATCATTGGTAGAAAAGAAAAATGATTTTCACGTTCGTATAATAGATGGAATCTGATTACTTCAATCCAGTCTAGGAAATTATCACACTGGTTGATATGCACCACCGCGTTGCCATGGTTTTTCTATGAGTGGATCAGTGGCGTCACGGGTTTTTCAAATCAAGAATCAAACATACGCAACATTGGTAGAAGTCTAAGAAATAAAGGAATGAGCTGACTGGGAACTTTGGAACAAATTTGTGTGATCCCCGAGCTGCCGTAGCCAGGTTTACAACAATTGGTTATTTGCATCTGAACGAAAACGGGATATGATCCCTGGAGATATGCGGCAGTTAATGGTTGAATTGCCTCTGACTGGCGCCCCCACCCCGGCAAAGACAAAGAGGAGAGAGGGGAAAGAGAGTGGAGGGAGATAGAGAGAGGGGAGAGAGGCGAGAGAGGGGAAAGAGAAAGAGAGGGAGAGAGGGAGAGAGGGGAGAGGAAGAGAGAGAGGGGAAGGGAGAAAGTTCTCGGGGTTCAAGTCCCTGTCCAGTCAAAGTTTTCTTTGCCATTTTTTTTTCAAACATTGGTAGAACGTTAAGAGAAAATTGAAAAACATGTTTACATCCCCTCAGGTTATGGAAGCGTTCGCGCAGGATTCTCTTCTCGTTTTGGCTTGGCTTTGGTTGCAGATAATGTAAACTACAATCAGTCTAAAATGAACCTCTTTTTTTCTTCATCACGTTCCTGCCTGCCTTTCAGTTTGCTTTCCAGCCAAGGAGAGTGTCAAATCTGAAGTGCCGTCCTTTGCGCTACTTCAATAACTGAAAGTGGGCAGAAGAACATTTGAAAAACAACACGAGGCAGCATCATTTGAGAGAGATGGAGAGAGAAAGGGGGAGGAATGGGGAAAAGAGAGAGGGGAGGTGTAGAGAGAGAGACAGAGAGAGAGAGAGAAAGAGAGAGAGAGAAAGAGAGAGAGAGTGATAGAGAGGGAGAGAGAGAGAGAGGGAGAGAGCGAGAGATTGAGGGGGGGGGGGGTGTAGGAGGAGGAGGGGAGAGGGGGGGTGAAGGAGGATAAGACAGAGGGGAAAGAGGGAGGGGAGGAAGAGAGAGGGGATGTAGAGAGAGAGGGACAGAGAGAGGGGAGAGAGTGAGAGATTGTGGGAGAAGTGTAGGAGGAGGGGAGAGAGAGGGGCGAAGGAGGATAAGAGAAAAGGGTAGAGAGGGAGGGAAGGAAGAGAGAGGGGAGAGTGAAAAAGGGAAAGGTAGAGATAGAGAGAGGGGAAAGAGGTGGGAAGAGGGAGGAAGAGGGTGAGATAGAGAGAGAAGGAGAGGAAGGGGATAGAGGGAGAAAGAAGGAGGGAGTGGGAGAGAGAAGCAAAAGGGGGAGATAAAGAACAATCCTTCAAAGTGATGTCATAAATGAACAACAGGCTGATTATATTTGACAGTTTGGGCAAAAGCTGCTCACTGCATCCTCCCGAGATTTTTGACAAGTACTTTCAGCCACTTTGTAGCCCGGAAAGACGATATTTGCTTTTAAAGAGTTAAGTTAAGATAGCCATGTTCTCACACCACTCATTTCTGTTACACTCAAATCTCTGACAACTGTCACACTTTTTGAAGCCGCATAATAAGTATCAAAAATAACAGTAACGCCGCAAAAGGTCTCTAATACTTAGGATGCAGGGTTTTGAACTTTACAGATTTTTGACGTGTACATAAGTTTGCATGCTTTTAAAGCCTTCTGCCATTTCTTTTTTGTACACGACAGGCCTAACTGGTAAAAACGTGGATTTTCTTTTTCATTACTCTGTCCCAAGAGTGGGATTGTAACAAAATCTCTGAAGATGTATATCCCTTTTTCATCTGCGATGTGTCCTCTCTGGGGGTGGGAGGTGGGGGAGCATTTCAGAGCAGAGCACAGGCCGCCTCATTACTCCCCAAGCAATTTGCCTGCAACCCCCAATCCCCCCTCTTCACCCCCATCCCCACCCGACCATCATCTCCGAAGACCCCCCCCCCCCGCCGCGTGCCGTAGTCGACGAAGGAGAAGATGATGACGGCCAGGAAGACGGAGACGATCGCCGACGACGATGAGGACGATAGGGAGGAGGACGGACACTCGCCGTATCTCGCCCGAGATAACTATCGTGTTCTCTCTCTCTCTCTCCGACAGAGGGACGCTATATACCCTCGCCCGACCAGCGAAGCGGAAACGAGTCTGATGAGGTGACGTCATCGCGTGACGTCACCCCGTGAAACGAAATACCGGCCGTGACGCATGCAGCACGACAGACACTCGTCATGTGAAGTTTTTCTTTTCTACATCACATCCCCCCCCCAGTCTGGAATAAACGTCTAATCATGCTTCATCAACTTCCATTATAAGAGGCTGTTCCATTGTCACAATAATTCCCACTGTTGTGGAAGCCTTACTTGCTTGTTTAGCCAACCAAAGCTTGTTCGGTCGGAAGCTGCCCAGGTATAACGTGGCTGTACGGTTGTAGCTACTCTTCGTGGCTACTCTTGGACTTCAAGGCCGTGTCCGAAACGGGCGTCTGGATTTAGGTCTAGGTCTTCCCCCTATTGGAAATACACGGAGATGCGAAGGCAATAGCCCTAGCCGTAGCTCTGGAAGCCCGTTTCGGACACGGCCTAAGGTGTAGTGGCTACTAGCCCTAGCCCTCCACGTAGATTCGAGGCCATTGGCGTGTTTGAAATCTCTTTGGGGGAATGTAGTAATAATAGTTAATCAATGACCAAGAGAAGCCTCCGTTCAAAGGTGTTGTTTTTGTATCCATCGATCTGTATCCGGTAAAGGCAAGCTGGCGTGAATTACTCCGAGGGATCACTACGGTTATCGGCCAATGGGCAGGCGGAGCCTGTTCACGCACGCACGAGACTGTGGTCGTGCTCGCTATCACACGCGGGTCCGGACCATGCAGCACTTTGGCGCGCTTTCCGACAAGGCGGGAAGACGCGTGCATATCGTCTGCTACGCTCTCATACGGAAAATGACGAGTTGCCCCGTGACAGGAGTGGCCGTGTTAACGCCCCAAGGCGGGGCGTGGCAGGGGGGGTGGGCATTTAACCACTCAGTAGCAAAAAGTAGAAGAAAAAGACGGTACTCAGTGCCGAAGAATCCACTCTCAAAATCCCTGTGATTTACGTAGCTGTCATTTTGTGTACCTCACTTTTTATGCGATATAATGAAGACTATAATGAAGACTTCTCGGGTAGATGATGATCACTTACGTAAACGATCGACGCGCGGCAAGGGGTGAGCTCGAATGCGCGCGCATGCCTGGCACGTGATTAGCAACGACTATATCCGTGGACATGCGCAGTAACCCACATCCTGTCTCCCGGCAACAGGGTTCAGCCTGGACGCCAAGGTCTTGGTGGAGCATGCCGGGAAGTCGATCTTATGATCGCCCTAATGATCAATTTATTGTCTGGCTTCGAGTCAAGGCAGTCGATCGTTATACCGATGGCGGGCACTCAATCCATTCCACGGCCCCTTAATCACAGTCTAAGTAACTGCCCCCATCAATCCTTACAGACTTTGAAGATTCATATTTTGCAAAATCTCAAAACTGTAAGAGTCATTACGATTACATCTATATACCACTGCACTTCGCAGAGGCGGAACTTTAGGTAAACATGCAAGTCATTTCTGAATAGTGCGAGTAAACAAAGACACCATTTTTTCCCCTCGAAATGTCAACCAAAGGGCATGCAGTCGAAATCGAAGGTTGTATATCGGAGATCCGTGAAAGGCGAAAGGTCCTGATGATTCCATATTGGCAGGATCATCGCCAATGGGCCTACTTCCGCGAAAAAAAAAGAACGATGACTCTTAAATCTTAAACATACTTGTTCTGAAACATTAGGAAGGCCTGACGTTTCGATCCTTGCTAGGATCGAAACCTCAGGCCCTCCTAACTTTTGATATTTGCTTTTTGGTCATTTTAGTCAGTACTAAGCAGTTTGCAACATCTTTGCAGATTTACACGCTTGTTCTGTTATTAAGTTCTCTTTAAGGCATATAAGCGCCCTGGTGTGCATGCGAGCATTATCATCCCTCCGCGTGTGGAGAGGAAACCGGGACGCTCCCGCGCATTGTACTTGCAGTATGTCCAGCACCTCTTGGGAGATACTGAAGGGATGCTGCTAACCAGACAGAATTGCTTCTCTATCCCAAGACCATACACTGTAAAAAACGAACTGCACCTCATGCACTTCCACAATGGCACACATTTGTCCCAGAATCATGAACACTTGAGGCACCGACTGTATACTACATGAACATGAAATACTGTAGCTCAAGCACATGGGGCATTGTAATCACTTGAGCAAAAGTCGGATGAGGTGCATGAAGTGCTTCATGTACAAGAACATCTCCCTATTTACTGTACCTCAAGCACATGGAGTGAAAGTGAGCATCACCTCGTGCGCATGTATTGTGCACCGTGTGCCTCAACATACTTCATCCATGTGCATGATGTGAGCACCGTTTTTTACAGTGTAGCAGTTGGAGAAAGTTTGTACTCGCCTTCTCCGCAGCCGAATGAATATGAGGAGGAGGATGAAGTAGAGGGTCTGAGTGTCTGACGTGTTTATTCCGGAAGGGGCTTTCATCAGCTCCTTCGAGAAAGGTCCTGCTAGGATTGAAACGTCGGGCCCTGTACTTTTTTTGAGATTTTTCATTTTGGTGGTTTTAGTCAGTGAGCTGTTTGCACCATAGGGCTACAGCAGAATGCGCATCAAACTATGAAAATATGTTGACTATGCTCTTCCATGTGAGTGCTGTTTGACAGGACTCGACGACTATTATATGTGACCCGGCACATGCACAACGACATGAGGAATATCCCACAAAAACTCTTTTTGAGTAAACAACGCCTGACGTTAAAGTATCTTCACAATTCGATTACAAAACAATTTTCTTTCTTTTTTATGTTTTCGGAAATTTTAAGTATTATATTAGAGGATATTATATTTTGATATCATTTGAAAGCTAATGGTATACTCTTTCACATCATTAGAAAATCTAAAAAATCTCAAAAGTGGAGTTATTCATCATTATGCTGTGCCGGGTCACAAATAGAAATAGGGTTGTAACGAGGGAATGTCAAATTGAGTACAAAGGTATACCCTTTGTATTGACTTGTGTGAGAGACTGACAGATGGCTAGAATCGTATTAGGCGCATAAAATACAATACTCACCGTGCAGGGAGTCTGCTGGTCGACCGTGTCGATTGGGGGCGCCTCTGTACGTCATTCTGCCTGGGTAAACATAGGTCGTTTTTTCGAGATGAAGGCTTAGGCTCCGGCTAAGGCTTCGGTCATATCTGTCTTACTCGTTTATAATATCACAGGTATCTAGAAACGAGCGTTTGGCCTCAGTTTCTTGGCGAATACTCTGTACCTATCGAGCCAACAAACCTTCAAAGTCAGAAACAGACCACAACCTGGATTTTCAGGTTTTGTCAGACGGAGACGAAGCCTGAGCCCGAGCCTAAGCCTTAATTTCGTAAACGGCCATACACGTCGTTTTTCAAGTTAATGTGCCCCGAAAACTGCGGTAAGCTATAGGACCGCCATAGCAAGAGTATCACATTCTTGTCTATCATTCTGAATCGCTTTCAATAATCAGATTTTACCCACCGAAATAGTCTATAAATATCGTACTCGTTTAGAAGCAGACAAGACCCAGGTAGGTCTATTTTGTACTCTACATTCTGTTGAGAGCACATTTTTTATGTGCAGTGCGTACATGGACTCTTAACGTCCACTCGATCTTGACCGCCATTGAGAGGACTTTTTAGGTTGGAGTAGGCCTTCTTGACGTCTTCGGAGATCGATTTCCGTCCCTTCCTCCTCTATTTCCTTCTCCTCCTCCTCCTCCTCCTTCTCCTTCTCCTTCTCCTCATTCTTCTCCTCCCTCTCCTCACGTACCTATATGAGGCAACCATACGGCCAATCATGGAATAGTGCTTGCACATTTGGGCTGGTGCATCTACCTGTCACTTGTTGGATCGGGTGCAAAGGCTGGTTATAATTAACCTTGTCGGCAAGGAGTAATTGGATTGTCATCGCAACCCCTCGCCCATCGTAGGACGGTGGCCAACATGAGCCTCATCTAAAGATATTTCCATGGAAGGTGTTCCTCTGCTCTTGCCGACCTGCCCCCCCCCCTCCCGTCAGGATATTTAAGCGAGCAACCAGGCTGTTTGCCTCATCTCACCGACACACTCTGTCTGTCCCAAGGTGTAGAACAGAGAGGTATTTGAACAGCTTCTTCCCTCGTTCAGCCTCTCTCTGGAATTCCCTTCCTGGTTCTTGCTTTCCCCCTGCCTACGATCTTGCCCTTTTTAAAAGGAATGTTAATTCACATCTCCAGCTTTCCTGAGTCCCTCTCTATCTCCTTCTTTCTTTAGCCCTTAATCTAGAGTGGCTTTTTCAGCCTTGTTTTGGGCGATTTTGAATGCACAAAAATTATAAGAAAAAAAAAATCCTCCTCCTTCTCCTCCCCATCCCCTCCTCTGGTCGAAAAGAGGTTCGGCCGAAAAAAATAGAGCACATGACTGTATTTCTGTCTGTCTGGGGAAAAATCTTCCAAACAGGATCCAACACTCCAGTGCCGAAGCCGCACGGGAACACATGAGCCGTCTGATCCATTTCTACGGTACCGCGGTAATGCTTTCCTCCCTGTCCAACGTACCTCTGTACCGTGTGTGGTATATACAGGCCGCTACTACCGCGAACAACTTGATTTAGTGTCGACAGCAACAAACAGCTATTCCGTCAATTCGGGTACAGCTTAAATGACACCCGAGGAGAAGACGGTTGTACACACGAGCGAGTGCCGTTACCGTTATACCCCGGGAGTATTATATACTTGAGCTGTGTACACACCGGTACAATCCGTGGCCCGCCGCACGCTGTGCCAGCCACTTTACAACCATATATCACGACCGTGCAATATTGCAATAGTCCGTGGCTCCCAACTCAATCCGATGCAATTGAATAGCACTTACGTCCGGATCACTCGGTCTGCGATCCAATTTGGAATTGGAAACCAGTTTAAGTGTAATGCTACAAATTGGCATTTCACATTTTCCCCACTACCCCCCCCCCCCAACTACAAACAAATACAAACGTTCAATAGTACGAATAGGAGACTATTCGCCGATTTTGTGGCTCTCGACTTTCAGAGGACCGATTTGTAAATGTTTTCAACGATTAGAGGCCCAATACAACATTGGGAAGATCGGAAAACATCGATCTTCTCAGATTTTCTTCTAATTTACACAGTTTGTTGATGGTCATGATAGAATCCTCATGTTGAAATCTTACGGTCTGGGATGCTGTATTTCTTGAGAAATCTTCACTCAAACATCGACTAATAGCTTATTACTCGCGAGAAATAAAGCATTTTCAACGGTGCGAAAACCGTGACGGTTTTTTTTTCTTTCTACTTTCTCAGATTACCATTTGAGCTAAAACCTTCTCAGAATTATTCTTTTGGAATGTTTAATTGGTTTAACACACAAACTGTGGCAATCTTTTGACCACTACCAATGTTGTATAGGGTCTTCTGAAGGTTTCAGATTTGCATTTTGGCCATTTTAGTCAATAAGCAGTTGCAACAGAGTGGAAAGTTTCATTGAAACGAAAAATTGGTATTCATTAAGGTAAGGAACAGCTACAGAAACAGCAAATCAAGGTTTAGGTAAAATGTTAGCTGTAGGATAATTGCGTACAGTTGGATCATTCTGTGGGACTGGACTTGTATTGTTCTGCGTTCGGTAAGATCTTCTTACAATGGGCAGTGGGGTCATATTTTGGTCCAATTATATTGCACCCAGTCATTGATAGTGTATGGTCGATCAGCTTTCCAGGGTAGATACGGGTCGTTCCAAATGGGGTACATTGTTGGGGCTATCAACGCCTATACGAGACCCGGAACTAACCGGTTTAGAAGTCAATCGAAGTCAATCTATTTTATTGGAGCAGATGTTGGAACCTTGGGCAAGATTTGGTACATTTCTTTAGGGCAAGAAACTGTGTACGAATTAAGCTCATTCGAGATCCGTATGAGGTTGGCTCGGTAGCTTTTATCAATAGGTACGGAGTGTTACGTTGAAAACACACACATGCCTGACTCTATATTATCCTTGTGGAGACATGGCTTTGGTCTTGTGCACTTCACAACCGAGTGAGGAAAAATGTTTTAAAAGGGTTCCCGTTTCAACCACAGTCACTTTCCTGATTAGAAATTTGGACCGTATGCCCCTTATTAGGCTATACAAAACTCTTCTAATTGAGACTGATTCTTACCCATCACATATGCCTATATATTACCCCTTTTTGAGTGATTGCCAAGTATCAGTTTCGTGAAATCCTTGTGGAGACCAATACACCTTTAGAATTTCCCTGACGAGACCTATTAAACCTATTGTCCTATATAGGTCTCCACAAGGCACTAGATTCCTGCCCACACGGTCGCGTTAGAGGGCCCAATTTCATTGAATCCGTTACGGCATAATTCTGTGCTATTACGGCAGCGTCTACAGCTAGGTCTAGGTCTGCCCCCGGAGATGTGAAGACAATAGCCCTAGCTAGCCTTAGCCCAGGAAGCCCGTTTTCGACACGACCTATCTATATCATGGAATCCATTACGGTATATTATTCTGTGCTTACGGGCAGCGTTTAGCGTATTTCTATTTCATGGAATCCGTTAGCAAGACTTTCGGCTCTTGAAATAAACAAACCACAAGCCAAGAATATCAGCTACATGTATACGGTAAGTGAAGATTGGTTTTTTTTGCTAACGGTGCCGGATTCCATGAAACTGGACCCGGATGAGTCGTGCTACTTGTCCAAAGTAACTTCGACTGAGCGAGCGAGGAGGTTTCACTCATGGACAGGGACAGCTGCTGGAATCCGAGGGTCCATTTCAGGCCGGATTGCGGCAGGAAGTTGACCTCGGGAGATGCCGAGATGGCACTTCCGGACCGGCGGGGCGCTGGACTTCGCGAAGAGGTATCAACTCCCGGGTGAAGAGCGCCTCAGATGACCCATTATTAGTCCTGAAGTCCCCGGTAAAAAAAAAAAAAAAGTGTGCGCGGACGCAATATCCTCTCCCATCCCATGCCTTTCCGCCGCATCCTTGCGTCTTCATGATTCACCGGAGCCATGTTTTGACAGGCTCGGTAATCAAAAGAAATTACGAAATCTACACCGGTCGGATCGGCGCCCGGCGCTCCTTAATATGAGGAGAATGGTCTTCGTCGAAGAGGTCTTCGCCGAATATGCGAGCGCGCTGTGTTTATATACAAGTCCATTGAATAGCCCTTGGCGGGTTCGCTTGCAAAAGCTGCTTGTGTATATAAGTAGGCATGGATCTGATACGGGACCTGGGGCCAATTTCATAGAGCCGCTTAAGCGCAAAAACTCATGAGTCACAGGATCCCCTTGCCAACCAAAACTTCACTTTTGTTTCACGCTAAGTAAAGAAGAGTGGAATACAAGTCAAAAGCAATGGACACCACATTGCAGTGCGGCTTGTAATCCTTACTTACACGAGGAAGACTTTTCCTGCTTAGCAGATTTTCACGCTTAAGCGGCTCTATGAAATTGGGCCCCTGTTTCAAAGAGCTGTTTCGGGAACCAAAGTAGCTTAGATTCGCCTGATATAAAAGAACGAGGTTGCCAGCTAGCTGAAAGATGAGCATAAACCGTCTCTCGTGTTTGTTTGTGTTCACATCAAACGTCTTGCCAGAAACCTAACAGCCATTCGTGAGTGTTAGGGTGGCTCTATTCATTTCATAGAGCCGCTTAAGCTAGAAAACCTGCTTAGCATGAAAGTTTATTCCTGTTAAATTTCAGATTGCCGGCCATATTTGACTTAATGCTTGCTGCCCTCGACTTGTATTCCAGTCATGGGTGCTTAGCATAAAATACAAGAGGAACTTTGGTTGGCAACTGGACTTTATTCTACCAAGGTTTTTCAAAAAATACTTAATCAAACTTTGGTACTTAAAAGGGATAGCACAACATTGGTCGAGGTCAAAGAATAGCATCCATACAGATTACGTGTATTCGCTGTTCAGAAAGCCTTTATTGGCTGTGAGAAAGCCCACCCCTAGCTTTAGCTTCAACTGGTATAGCCCCCTCACCTCCCCCTTGTCCCCACCCCGTAAATTGTTTGTGCAAAAACATATAGACCCATAACATTTATGTGGTACGGGGGAAAAAATCGCTCGCGGGTAACGGTGCTTTAAGTAGGCCTACACAGAAATCAAAAAAAAATATTAACTTGGGGTTCAATAAATCGGTATTGTTATAACACAGCATCCATACGTTGACTGATCCAACATGTGCATGAAATAGCATGCCTGTGAAAAATTTCAGCCAAATCCGCCAACCGAGTCTCGAGAAAACAGTGAAATCCGCTTCATTTGCTTCGCGAAAATACAGCATTCAACCTACTGTTCCGAAAAACCGTTTAGATCTAGGGGGTGAAACGTAAACGATTTATCTTGCTCTTTTCTCCAAAAATGAAACACCTTAGGTAGAAATATTTCAGTGCGAAGTGCTACCATAACCATTTTCAAACTGTAAAGTTTCATGTAAATCTGTGAACATTTCTGTTTTTTCGATCTTACGAATGTTGTATTGCTCTATGAAACTGGCGTCAGCTCTTTGTGATTGTAATGTCACGACAACGGGCACCTATCCATGGCACACATCACCCAACACGGCCTGTGTTGGAGGTTCACTGCGTAAGAATGCCTGAAAAAGCAGTGCATGCGCATCCAACTCAAGAGTGAGACTGGCTCCGAGAAAGAGCCGGCATCTCAGTGCGTGAACTTTCCCGTCGTCTGGAGACCGACGCTCAGATCTCCAGGGGGCGTCTTTCGGATCATACTCTGCGCCTGAAATCCGCGGCCCAAAAATGAGGACTCGATTGAACGCGGTACAGAGCGAAGCGCGATTTGTGACGAATTCTCTTGCGATGGCCCCCACCGATGGCTGCCTTTCCGAAGGGAGGGTCTTAATATCGGATCGGTGTATGACGTCAGGCCTGCACATCTTGAGAGGAATTCGCGAGCGACGATCGCAATTGCACTCATTGGAGTTTAGTCAAAATGCGCACTCAATGGGTTGTGCAGTGGGTCTATTACGCTGCACCCACCAATGGCTGCATTTCGAAGGGAGGGTCTTCGTATCGGATCGGTGTATGACGTCAAACGTAACGTGCACATCTTGAGAGGAATTCGCGAGCGACGATCGCAATTGCACTTCACGGAGTTTAGTCAAACTGTGCACTCAATGGGTTGTGCAGTGGGTCTATTACGCTGCACCCACCAATGGCTGCATTTCGAGGGGAGGGGTCTTCATATCGGATCGGTGTATGACGTCAGGCCTGCAAATATGCTCAACTGGTGGGTTGTTTTTATCTTTGCTTCTGTGGTTCGATCGCAGGAGGAAAGTGCAGGTTGTGGGTCGGCATACCTGTGCACACAGCACCACCTTGAACTGCCGAAGAATAATAGAAAATGTATTACCGTAAGATTACTGATTTATCCGCAACGAACATTCGCCCAAACAATATTCAGCACGAAAATCTCAAAAGCCATATCCGTAATTAATTTTTGTGAAACTTGATGCATTGCTTCGCGAACTTGTCACTAAAAGTGCAGTTTCCCTGTGATTATTCCAAGCAATGAGATGATTTCCATAAACCAGACCAGAAATAGCCGGTTGCATAAAAGCTGCTGGCGCATGATTGATTTTGTCGGATTAATTCAGCATTTCCAGGATCCGCAGAACAGAAATTTCAGATGTTATGGAAATGCCGTCTGCTGCAGTATTTCTCGGGGAATAAATGGAGGCAATGTTCAGGTATCTGGGTTTTATACATACGACTGCCATTCTACTAAATGCGTCACGTAGACGACTAGACGATGTCAGGGAATTACGCTGGGTTATTAAGTAAAAGGCCCACGGGCTATACGCGGCAGTCTTTTGGCAGATCTCAGGGGAGATCGGGACGTAACTGGCCTAATTAGAAACAGAGGGGCCTACATGGAAGACTACACTTGGTTTAGTGGGGTACGGTGGATTTGACACCAGTTCACGGGGGATTTCATTTTGGCCCCCTCCTCCCCCCGAATCAAATCCAGGGATTAAATAAAAAAATCCCGGACCCCTTTTGGAATTCTTAGAAGTGTCAGTCAAAATATCTGCATGCCATGCACAGAAAATGAAAACATCCCACGTTACGACCGTTCCGTCGATTGCACTCACCTCTGTTGCTATTCCGTATACAAGTGACAATTTGCAAGATGCAATACAAGTGAATACACGCGTAGTCCCAACGTTCGCCTGTAAAGCATCGAATCTAAACGCGTGGCGGATAAATATTTAGACAGTCAATCAATTTCCCTGAGGAAGAATGTTGAGTGTGGTTTCTCATTGTCAGAGGCAATTTGAAGGAGAAGAAAAAAAACCTCACAGAAACGAACATCGTCGGTTTAAAGGCCATATACAACATTGGGAAGATCGGGAAACATCGACGTCCACAGATTTCCTTCTAATTCACACAGTTTGTAGATGGTCATGATAGAATCCTCATGTTGAAATCTTACGGTCTGGGATGCTGTTCTTTTCGAGAAATCTTCACTCAAACATCAACAAAAAGTTTATTACTCGCAAGTAATAAACTATTTCTTACACTACAGAACGGTGATTTTTTTTGTTGCATTTTTCTACTTTCTCAGATCACCATTTTGAGCTAAAAACATTCGCAGGATTTCCTTTTTTGGAATGTTTAATGGTTTAATGCACAAACTGTGGCAATCTTTGGACTTGTATAGGGCCTTGAAAAAGCCGCGGAGTTTTGGCTCTTCGTCATCCGGGAAATCATTAGACTGGATGTGCGGAGAGAAAAAAAAATCCTTTACCTTGGGCATGACCGGAAAACGAGCAACAAGGTTTTCATCTAGAAAAGGGTTGGTCGAACCGCCATTCTACTCCATTAATTTTCTCCCCTCTACTGGAGGGCGAAAAACCGAAACGTTTTAATTTCCTGCCACTGTGTCCGGGATTGCGCTCAGACAAACCCTTTAAGGTATAACAACTATAAATCGCCATGGTTTTTTTTTCTTCTGCGTTCTAGGCAGTTAAGGCTTGTCTACAGAACAGAAACAGAGAAACTTCTTATCTGCTCCGACATTTTTCAGCTTCGCGTATCGGTTCACGTTCCACGAATGAGGAAAAAAAAATCTAGAATGATTTATTCATGGCACAGAATAGAATGTGCCGGTGTAACAGCAGACTTCTAGAAGGCGTTTTCTGAGGTTTTAGACGTGAATATTTTTTGTTTGATTAGGTGCGAAACAGGCTGCGGCAGTTGCAAGCTTTCGCCACTTCCATTGGCCCGACCTGTGGTCGCAGCAAACGGTATCGGAGGAGGCCTTGCCGGTCACGATTTCCAAAAAAAAATTAATGTTCCAGTTATTTCCCGGGGCGCGTGGTCACTGGTACGTTTGCTTGGCGGGGATGCGTTTACGTGGTGCGCCGCACGTGACCGGCCGACTATAGTACGCGCTGTCTGCGCCTCAACCAATGGGAGTGCGGCAAAGGGAGCAAGGACCCGCCCCCCTTGTTTCCCATTGGTTGAGCTGGCGTGCCACGCTGTCCCCCGATTGGCTGAGGAGGATTTCTTAGCTCCCCCAGCTCGCTGTGCGTTAACTTCGAACGGCTATAAAAGCCGTGCGTCCATTGGCTCCAAGGCACACAGTCAAATAAAAAAACCTCCGTATTTTGTTGTTATCCTTTTCCGGATCGAGTGGTCGTCGACAGCCCAGATCGCCCAGACAGTCCGCCCTGTTTGCTCGTGGACGCTTGTTGATCCGTTTCAAAGCGAATATCTGTAAACTCGACCGTGGTTCGCGCCTGTTTGCCCATCGACGCCGCCGAACGCCCGCACTGAGGTAGGTTTCAATTTTGTTCCGCTCTGCGGGCTTCAACCAGGGATCGATCGATACTTTGCGGGAGGGGGTTTGAGAAAATAGAGTCATATTGCGACATGCCCGACCACGGAGACGTCTTGGGTCGTTGAGACACGACTTGCTTGGTGTTGGAACAGATGCGTCCATCATAGGCCTACAGTTGCATGCTTTGATAGCTCCCAATCATATTATAAGGAGCTATAATTTGCCGCGCTATTTTAAAGGCCCAATACAACATTGGGAAGATCGGAACAAATCGATGTCCACAGATTTCCTTCTAATTCACACAGTTTGTAGATGGTCATGATAGAATCCTCATGTTGAAATCTTACGGTCTGGGATGCTGTACTTCTCGAGAAATCTTCACTCAAACACCGACAAAATAATAGTTCATTACTCGTGAGTAATAAACTATTTCTTACACTACAGAATGGTGCGAAAACCGTAACAGTTTTTTGCATTTTTCTACTTTCTCAGATTCCCATTTGAGCTAAGATCTTGGCAGGATTTCTTCTTTGGAATATTTAATGGTTTAACACACAAACTGTGGTAATCTTTGTTTACCTTTACCTTTCCCAATGTCTTTGCCGTCAACTAGCCCTTTTCCCTGTTCTAAGGTAGATTTGTGAAACGACACGTGTTTCGAAAAAAAGCTCCCGTTTTTTAACACCTCGCTAGCTCTTCCTCATTATACCTGTAAATAGCTAACTTTGCTTTGTCAACATTTCTGTATGTAACTCGTGACCTTACTCATTATGACCTCCCTTCGGTTCAGGGGCTTAGATCACCTTTCTGCTAAGTCTGCGAAAGGACGTAATGTATGGATACACCGAAAATGTTGCTCGGCAAACCCCCAAAATAGTTATAACATAGGCTAAGCGTGTTAGCACTGTGCCTTTCACTCTAAAACCCACAAGGATATTATACGATTGGCTCGGATGAAATTCTAATGAAGTTAGTCCTCACTGAACTCATTTTGTTTAATCCTGCCTCGGGGATCTGATGGGTTGTAGTAAACATTAATTTCATCTGCACGTGATGGAGGTGAACGCACATGCTTTCTCTCGCTATGTACCGGCCCGGACTGGTAACGGTGGTGCAGACATCGGCGAGACGAAAGGCCCGCAGTGCAGAACTTAACACACGGCATTTTTATCTGGAGGGTTCAGACTGATTGAAGTCCCATCGCGTGATTGCAGTAGTATATAGGTCTCGCTGTCTTACCCGGTCGCATACACTCAGCGCTGTGGGTAGGCTATTTAGCTCCAGTTGTTGGTAAACATGTTTAAGTTTCACTCAGAAAAAAACGATAACAGTGATAGTTCGTAGAACATCGATTCCAATGCGATCTGAACTAGATCGAAGACGAAACGGCATAAACTCCAGTTTTAAATAATCCAGTGGTTGACGTATTGCTGTTTAATTTCCCCCAATGTTTTGTACACTAGGAATTAATGAAGATGGCCTTCCAAAGATACAAGATTAAAGGCCCAATACAACATTGGAAAGATCGGAAAACATCGATGTCCACAGATTTCTCTCTTATTTACACAGTTTGTAGGTGGTCATGACAGGATTCTCATGTTGAAATTTTACGGTCTGAGATATTGTAATTTTCGAGAAATCGAGTAATAGATTATTTCTTACACTACAGGCTGGTGCGTAAACCGTGACGGTTTTGGGCCATTTTTATACTTTCTCTGATTACCATTTGAGCTAAAACCTTCGCAGTATTGCTTTTGGGGGAATAGTGGTTTAACCAACAAACTGCCAATCTTTTGACCTTTACCAATGTTGTATAGGGCTTTTTAGCCAAATACACGTTGATACTGACAAACAATTAAGACAAACAATTGATAAAGACAAACAATTGTGGTTCGCATCCCATGACCAACGCTCTCAGTTTTCAAGAACTCAACTTGAAACGCAACTCAATCGCTTAGCATCGCAACCAATGCAGTATGACAAATGATCGCAGTTGAGTTGACAACCTGCCAAATGCATAGGCGTACAGACAGCCCCAAAACACACAGTGAGACGGATAGACAGAAAAAAGACACACAGACAGGAAAGAAGATCATGACGCAGAGCAGTCAAACAAACAAAAAGACAGACAAACAGACAGACACCTATGCACACGGGCGAGTTCCCGCCATGTCGAAATTGGTTGATGGTGGCTGGGTCATTGTGTGTCCTTAGCAACCAAAATATACCACCTTTGAGAAATCGACTCGGGCCCCGTCATGATTAAAGCAATCTGTCATTGTGTCGTTCGTTACCGGCCTGCTTAATGCAGACATGACGTAGCTTGACAGAGAAAGGTAAAAAAAAACCCGCGGTTTTGACAAAGGGAAATAATGTTATTACAAAAATGCTGCCGATTTCGTGATGGGTTTTCGTGAGCAAAGCAGATGACATCTCTGGCGCAGACATTTCAGTCTCGTGATTCGATGAGCACAATTAGATCTTGCCTTGTCGGTTAATAAATCGATCCGTTAACAATGTGACATCCTTTTAAGGGTTGATCTAGAGGTTGGGGGACATTGTACGACAGCCCAGTAATTGCATTAGGTCTCGATTGGAACGCGTGACAACTTCACCGGGCGGTGCCAGAACGGCACGGGGAAGCTTTGGCGTGATGTACCGCGGTTACGAAAGGCCATTTTGTTTCTTTTCTCTGCTCGCAATTGAATCATTCATAAAGACGCAGAGTGCCTGCAAATCCTTGTCCGAGCGGGTCCTCTACAGAACCCCCCCCCAAAAAAAAAATGGCAATCCGCCCTTGGGAGAAGGTTTTCCGTCGCTAAGCCAGACGGATTTGTTCGCCTTGATTGAGTGCGTCGATTATTCATAAGACTGATCATCGGTGCGCCCGAAATGACCGTTTTGTCAGAACATTTCACTGCATGCACGTATGGAGTTTAAGTTCGAAAAAAAAAATCCATAAAAAAACACCTCTCGCTCGATTACCCGCGGATTTCCTTGCAGATTCAGCCCCGAAATGGTCGTGGCCCGGCATCTCACCCTCGGACGGCCACGATGCGGTGAAAAAACGAGCTTTTCACAAAAACAATCTCGTTGTCCGAGTGTTGGACGTCTATAAACTATCCCCATGAAATAGTAGCTGGACAG
Organism: Luidia sarsii; assembly: GCA_949987565.1. Classification (NCBI taxonomy): domain Eukaryota; kingdom Metazoa; phylum Echinodermata; class Asteroidea; order Paxillosida; family Luidiidae; genus Luidia; species Luidia sarsii. The sequence goes on along the minus strand of OX465101.1, from coordinate 1,524,165 downwards.
TTGGAAATGGAAAATTCCAGCAATCTGACAATTGCGTGTAATTATAGTTTGTTCCTCTGTAATAACCAGAATTACTAGGTGCTAGCTTGGTGTCATCTGAGTTCTTTTGACTATCGTGCACTCGGCATAAAACATACAATGGAGATGGAGTCTATGGCCATTTACGAAACGAAAGCTTAGGCTCGGGCTTAAGCTTCGGTTATATTTCTCTTACCCATGTCACAGACATCTGGAAACAAGCGTTTGGCCCCCAGTTCCTTGGTGAATACTATGTGCTTATCAAGCCGACAAACCTTCAACTTTGGCGACAAACCACGGCCTAAAAAATTTTCAGGTTTTGACAGACGAAGACGAAGCCTAAGCCCTAGGCTGGTTCTCGTCCCCTACCTTGTCTCCAGACGTCTCATCACGTCCTCCGAAATGTTACGTGAGACGTCTGGAGACCAGGTAGGGGGCGGGTAACAGCCTACTTGAGCCCGAGCCTGATCCATGGATTCGTAAAGGGCCCATGCAGTTTTCGTCCAGAAAGGGACTTGTCAAGATTCTCAACGATTCCGCGTTCGTGAGGACATGATTCATGCATGAGGATTGGCCCCAACTGGATGAGCATTGAGCTTTGTCTGATTACATTCTGACTTTAAACGCTCGCGGGGGGTTTGATGGGTCTTGACGAATTAGGTACCTTTGTCGGTGCCTGATCAGCTTCCGCGGAAACTAGCCGGTTTTTTCCCCTTTTTGTATAAATGGCTTATGTGAACAATAGCCCTCGAGAATTTAAGACCAAAACAACCCCGAAGGCCTATCAATGGTTCACAGCATCTCACCAGAGAAGTTATAGAAAAACTGATGGTAAAATAAAGGATATAAATTAATTGGTTGATTATGTAAGGAGAAATTTATGTACTCGGCCTTTGAAGGCTTGAAGACCATAGCAGGAGATGGTACCAACGACATGGTCAGGGAGACTATTCCAAATTCTAACAGCCATGTGGATAAAACTTCTATCATTGTGTCATTTGTCAGAGCAATGATTGCAAAACTAAATCGTGTCATGCACCGACTGATTGCAGGAGGGGGAAGTAAATTGTTTAAGATCTCTTGGACACTGTCTGAGGTGCATCTTGTATAGGACAGAAACAGCGCCATCTTGACGTCTGTGGTGAGTTTACAAGCTACTCCCCCCCCCTCTGGAATGTCTGTCCATTAATCTGAATCGGGCAATTGCGGACTAGCCATCCCGTATATACGTCATGCCCGTATGTACAGTGGCATCTTGTGGAAATCAAAATACCCCTTCCCCGGAAAAACGCCTGTGTCTAACTGAAAGAGACAGTATAAATGTCTTTCATTTGAAGACCAGTGTCATAGCATCTCTTATAAGTGGCCAAACATCGTCTCGGGGCCTGTGATGTCTATGACGTATTTGCATAGACCTTTTTTACCAACATGACTGGCAAACAAAAGAACTGCCGCCACGTTGGACCGCTTTTTACGGAAAGTGTACGCTCAACCATATGGTACAACTGATGTTTACACTGTGTGCTGCCATTGTAAGGCGGTCCAGCATGACGTCACGTGAAAAAGGTCTATAAAGAGAGATACGAGCATGTTGCCAGCTACTTAAACATTTTTAGGAAGATACAATACCTTCCCTTTCTGAACTTTGCGGTACTTTTGGCTGGATAGATCAGATGGTAAGAGTGCTGGTGCATGTGATCCCCAAACTGGTTTACTACAAACGATTACCGGCATCTGAATGAAAACGGTGGCGTGATCCATGAAGATATAAGGCATGATTAAATGCTCCTGATTGCCCCCCCCCACCCCGGCAAAGACTAGTTGACTGTTTGGGAAGGCCACCATCTAAGACCTGGATAGCTCAGGTGGTAAGAACGCTGGTACCTAAGACCAGAGGTCTCGGCTTCAAGTCCCGACACGGTCCAATTTTTCTTCGTCATTTTCTTTGCAAAACTTTTCAAAAAAAGTTCCCAGTCAGTTTTTCTCTTTATTTGTTCGATTTAAAATCGAAAAAAAAGAAAAGAAGCTGAATCCACTTTGTGCGAACCCCAAACTGCCGTATAGCCAGGTTTGTAACAAACAATCTGTTGTTTTCATCTGAATGAAAAAAGGGGGCGTGATCCCTGGAGATACAGGCTACGACTGGTGCCCAACACCCCCCCCCCCCCCGCCCCACACGGGCAAAGACTAGTTGACTGTTTTGGGGGAAGTCCGCCCACCTAAGAGCTGAAAAGCTCCCGAGGGGTGTCGGTCCAAGCACCCCCTCCTTCCTCCATGGTTTAAGCATCAGGCTCCAGGCTTGTCTTTGCCGTTTGTCACGTGCCACGTGTGTGTAAATCACTTGGTACCGTTGAAGAAGAAAAAAAACAGTCTTCAGAGGATACATCCAATCTCACGTTGATTTCAATATCCTGGATTCTTCATTCTCTGTAATGGTATAGGAAATGATGGCGATGCAATTTACTTAATCAATACCAAACCCCATCCCTTTCAAAATCTGTCTCATCGCCCCCTATTTCCTCCCTTCCTCCCCCACCACCACCAAAGGTCCCGGAATACTTCCCACGTCAGAAATCTTGTGAATCGTTCGATTTTGAAATCACATCCTCGCTGTCCTTGTTAACCCAATAACGGGCTCCCCGTAATCGAAGCTACATTTCCGCAGACCAGTCAGCGACTTAAACATGAATGTATTTTATGCTCCATCCGTTTCCTTTGAATAAAAGAAATGGCGGGAACAAAGATTGCTGTTCATCTTCCTGGAAAAAAAAGTGTCACCGCTTGCCTGCCGTCCAGTAACAGCTTGAAATTAACCTCATGCAAACATCTATCTCTTCCGCTTTATTGTCATCGCCAACAAATCGTTCATCTTTGGGTGTTTTGTGTTGGCGTGCCATATCTCATTCACCGGAATTCCAGACAATCTGCTCCTTTTAGTATAGGGAGGTTTGCGGTGACACCATGTATAAGGTCTCTTAAAGGAAGATGTGTAGTTCTGAAAAGAACCTGAGTGGTAACTCGACGTTTCGACCAGTATGCTCCTGATGACGGCCAGAGCATACTGGTCGAAACGTCGAGTTACCCTCAGGTTCTTTTCAGAACCACACATCTTCCTTTAAGCGACCTTATACATGGTGTCACCGCAAACCATCCTATATTGATTCACCCACCATGCAAAGCCTTAAGTCTTATTTATTTACTCCTTTCAGATCAGTTTGGTAATTTTTGGACCGGGAATGCCGATTTTAGCCAAGTCGTCAAAACATTTACAGATTAAATGCAACCTGCGTGGACCCAATTTTGATAGAGCTGCTTTAGGCTAAAAAAAAACACCAACCAAGGTATTTCTCCCTTATGGATAAAAAAAAGCAAGACCGCTAAATGCATTTCGTAGGATGTGGGTGAAAAGGGCTCAACTAGTTTCCGAAATATCGTGCGCTCTTCGTCTACCAAAAGTGTGACTTTAGCCCGAAAGGCTGATTTCAATCGGTGGAGCTTGTCATGCAAACCCTGGTGTTATAAGGAGCTCGATGAAATTAGCCGCTGGTCGCTAGTAAGCGTATTTCCGTAATACCCTCCCCCCTCCCCACGAGTGACATTTTCTTTTAGAGCAGCCACGAAGATGCAAAAGAATATCTTGACAAGAATCTTGGAAGTGAATTTGCCTGTCGTCGAAACTTAGGGGCGGGGCAAGATTCCCTGCTCACAAAAAGTCCACATTAAGCGCTGCCGGGTTTTTTCAACGCCCTTTTGATTGGCTATTTTTATCTTATCTTCTCAACAATGCGCGTCTGACATTTCTGGCGCGATATTGCCAAAGTGGTACTGTGCGTGGGGTTTTTTTTCACGGAAAGAGAGGCTTTACCTTCAAAGTGATTACCTGGTGGAAACAGCCCCCCCCCATACAGAACGATGTTCCATAGGAAGCCGACAAAAGTAGGCTATCTGAAATCCCTTCAGAGAAAACGCTTGGGAGCCGCGCGAAGGCCTGATAGCCGCACGCGTCCCTTAGGCTGATACACAAAGCCCGACCACAAATAGAATAAACTTGTGTATTAGGTATACGTGTATGCGCAGGAAATGAAACGTAGTCATATTCCGTGTACCTGTAAACCCATGGATGCGAGTGGTCGCGGGGGTGTTTTTTTTTCGGAGAGAAGAGGGGAGTAAAGTGAATTATTGCGAGTCGGAGAGAAATCTTGTCGAGGTGATGTGCGAAAAAGAATTAGCCAACCTATTGTCTGGAATAACAATGAATAGTTTTTATGGTTTTTTTTTCTCTCTGCTAAAACGGGGTGGTGTCTTTCGACGATTTCTGTGGGGTTTTTTTTCGTTTTGGTTTTGGCGAATTTATCAGAGCGAGATGGTGTCGGTTGACGCGGGAATGGATATTGGCGTTGCTGCCAGACTTCCATAAATAAAGGCCCAATACAACATTGGGAAGATCGGAAAACATCGATGTCCACAGATTTCCTTCTAATTGACACAGTTTGTAGATGGTCATGATAGAATCCTCATATTGAAATCTTATGGTCTGGGATACTGTACTCAAACATCGACAAATAGTCTATTACTAGCTCGCGAGTAATAGACTTATTCTTACACTACAAAACGGTGCGAAAACCGTAACGGTTTTTGGCCTTTTCCTACTTTCTCAGATTACCATTTGAAATAAAACCTTCGCAGGATTTCTCCTTTGGAATGTTGAATGGTTTAGCACACAAACTGTGGCAATCTTTTTGACTTTTACCAATGTTGGTTGTGTTTTCCTTCTTTTGCAGTGTAGAAAATGTTTAGTGGCATAAGACCTTAAACCCCTATCACTTTTTCGTTTTGCGCCACGTGTTCAGCAACGCCCTCCCTGGCCGTGTGGGAAAATCGGGCGGGATTCGAACCCGCGACTCTAAACGCAAAACGGCTTAATAGACTACAAGCTGAACTGTCGATCTTTGACCATCGCGATACCTAGCGGGTCAACCCCGTGCTGTCACTTTGAATCTGTCGATGAAAGTCCCGCGTAAACATTATCACACCACCGGCGCAAAAAGAAAATGTCTCCTATGCTCATATTTACCCCGACTCGACCGCTGGATTGACAGAAGAAGTATATATAGGAATCGATAGAATACACTAATCTTGCCTCGCTTCGGCAAGCGCACGTCAATGTTCATCACCGCTGTGAAGAGCCCACAGAGACAAACGCTGAGTGAGAGGCATGAACGCTCCATGAAAAAAAAAGAATAACTTGATGTCCCGACGGGGTACTGTTTACTATAAGAGACCCGTCAGTGCGTAATCAGCCTGTGACAACAATGCGTCAGCTCCAATTGGGCACGGGACGTTAACGGGTAGATCTTCGCGCCCAGACGGTCGCTTTGCACCTTGTTAAAGGGTTGCGTCCAGGTGATGGGTGGTGGCGACACTGTCTACAGTGAGACAGCTTACTCGTCGTTTGTGGCTTATCTCGCACTTTGGAAATGCCCCAGCCTCTCCCCATGCAATGCGGAAGCCTTCCCTGCCTGATAGGAAGAATTGGTAGAGTCGCTATAGGGAAGATTGAGAGACTACCCTGCCTCCTGCCTCTGCCTCCTTCATCTCTCCTAAACCTCCTCCTTATCTTCCATCCCTTCCTCCCCTCCCTTCCTCCTTCTCCTCCTCCTCCTCCTCTCCTCCCCCTCCTCCTTACCCTCTTCTTCCTCCCCTCCTCCTTTTCCTCCCCATTCTCCTCCCGGCCCCGCTTTCTCCTCCTCTCCCCTCCTTCCCCTCCTCCTTCTCCTCACCCTCCTCCCCTCCTCCTCCTCCTCATCCCATCTTTCTCCTCCTCTCCCCTCCTACCCCTTCTCCTCCTCCCCTCTTTCCCCTCCTCTCCCCTCCTCCTTCTCCCCCCCTCTCCTCCTCCCTCATTCTTCTCCTCTCCCTCCTCCTCCTCCCCTCTCCTCCCCTCCTCCTCCCTCCTCCTTCTTATCCTCTTCCTCCCCTCTTCTTCCTCGCCTCTCTCCTCCTCATACTCCTCTCCTCCCCTCTTCTTCCTCGCCTCCCTCCTCCTCCTACTCCTCTCCCCCCCCCTCCTCCTCCTCTCCACCTTCCCCTCCCCTGCTCCTCTCCATCCTCCTCTCCTCCTCCCCTCCTTTCCACCTCCCCTCCTCCTCTCCATCCTCCTCTCCTCCTCTCCCTCCTCCTCCCCTCCTCCTCCTCTCCACCTGCCCCTCCCCCTCCCCCTTCCCCCCCTCCTCTTCCTCCCCTCCTCCTCCTCTCCACCTTCCCCTCCTCCTCCCCTCCCCTCCTCCCCTCATCCCCTCCCCATCCCCTCCTCCTTCCACACTCTGTTCCCCGTCAGGCACGTCGCAGATTTATTTGTTTCCCCGATGTGTCACCCAAATATTTACACTGCGCGTGTTCATCTCTGGCCCCAGTCGTGCTTCCCAAACCCCTCGCGTCAAACAAAATCACGGAGAAGCAGTAAATCATCATGGTCGTGGCAGAAGACTAAAGGGTTACCAATTGTAATCGGCTACACGCTCTGATGATGAATTTGATGCCAGGGTCTTTGTTTCTGTGAACTGGTTACAGTATATAGGCTTTAGGGTAAGATTACAAGATGACGTTACAAGAACTGCTCTGTTGGGCACAGGGTGGGAGAGGAATACGAAGAAGAGGTTGTTCCCCCAGTGACCCGCCGGCAAACTGTGGATTGTTTGAGCCATCATTATCTGGAGTTCAAGACTGGCCCCAGACGGACAGGAATGGAGGACTTGTTTGGTTGCTGCCCGACCTGCCACTTGGCATAATAGCGGTTAAAGTGGTTATAGATAGGCCTACACTCTTGAGAAGGCCATCTATACCGCCAATAGACCGATTGCACGACCAATGTTTACATGCTATCACGTGGATATCTTTGCATCTCATTTGGTGCAGAACAGGAGTGGAAATGAGCAAAAAAGACTCATATTATTATCCACATTCTTCTTTGTACATCACTGCTCTGTGCCAAATGAGATGAAAAATACCCACTATAAGTCACATTATGGCATGCAGACAGTAAAGCCATATTAACGGCTTCGTTACCAATCGATCCCGGCGATTGCCGATCGAGGGTCATCGATTGTTTCTCGGGCCCTTGCCTCCCGTCGAAGCCACGGTGTAATTTGCCAGGCGTCAGCCTCGTCCCCATCCCCACCCCCTTCCTTGATTTGATTCCGAGCGACTCATCGAGCGACCTCGCGAGCAGCGTCGTCCTCCTTCCCAGCGTTTTCACCAGAAGCGCCGGGTTGAAGGGCACGGAGGCAGCCTCGATCGAGGCGCCGGCCGACGATTATAGAAATCTAAACCCCGGCCTTAAGAAATAATACTGTATGTTGCTTTGCGCAACACCGTTGCGAGTGAAATGCAGAACCCCTTCTCCGCTCGTAGCTTGCGAACGCCATTCCACCGCCCGTAGCTTGCAGGCGTATATGTTCAGTGCGAGCCTTTCCCTAGTCGAGAGCTACCAGGATGACTGCGAACACGTGCTCGTATACACGTGTACGCGCGACAGACTGATGTGGTGTGGGATGGCAGTGGCGCGGTCCGCTTGCTGTGTACTGCTTGGTAGAAGGTTTGCGGTGACACCATGTAGCTCTTCTCTTCGAAGAAGGAGTGCGGCTCTGAAAAGAGCCTGTAACTTACCTCAACGGTTCTGGTAGCGTGTACTCTGCCCGTCGTCAGGAGACATACAGCTTGGTTAGGGCATGGTATAGTGCCGTTGTGCCGTGGTTTGCGTGCATTTGGCCCGGATCTCTGCCCGGAGCTGTACCGGAGAGACCGCCTATGACGTGGCTAGCACAGAGGCGGCTTTTCCCACCTAGGGAGCCCGCTATCAAGCCACGGCGAGGCCCAGAGCGTCAGGCGGCTCTGAAAAGCTTGGTGGACTATTTTGCGAGAGAGGCGGCCGCGTTGAAAAAGGGATCACCTTCGGGTATGCCGCCGGCGTAATTTTTGTTCACACCGCAGCCCAGGAGGTTTTCCGCTGTATTAGTGCTGCATCACGCTTGAAAAGAGACTACATGTAGCGCTGCGTTACCGTACGAGATCCGCCAGTTGAGATTTCTTGTGGAGCGGCGAATTGTGACTGGCTGTTGTTGATCAAGGAGGCAGTTTGTCATATTAATGTCTTGTTAATTGCAAAGCTCTAGCTGCTTTTACGAAATTGTTCAGGTTCACTCTGGCTGATCTTTTAAGGCAGGGCTAGTCTCTTTTCAAGCGCGAATTTTCACTGCCATAGCAAAAACCCAAATAGGCTGCGGTGTAAATAAAAAACACGCATGCCGCTGTGCAGATGATGATGATAATGATGGTGATGGTGACCCCCTACCCTATCATTCTCTGCGGGTCGATCATTATCACCCATCACCTTCCCCTGCGTCGGGCCAAGACATGAAATATTGACGGGGGGAAAGGGGGGGCGTCCGTTTGGGAGTTACCAGTTTGAAATCAATCACTTAACAATCCACAGAGTCGGGTACCAGTACCGCTTCGATCCAAGCGTCCGCCGGGAACCATCGATCTTACCTTGGAAGTGCTATATGCTCCGGGCACCAGCGTTACATTTCTTTCATTTTTTTGGGGGGCAGGCGATGATGGCAAACGTATTTCAATCTGAATTCGGCGAAGCTCTCATGCGTCTGTTACGACCTTTCTGCACGTGGTGCGATTTCCATCAAATTTACGAAATCAATTGGTGTTTTTTTCCACACGCAAGCTTGGCGTGTCACACAGACCTAGAATCGGAACGATAATTAATTACTTAATAAATTGTAGGACTGCTCACACAGCAACTACTCCCCGTCGAAGATAATTTTTTGAATATTTTGGATAAGCTTTTTGTATAGGTTTTGGGGTATTTCTATGATTTTTTTTATGGGGCTATGTCATCTTTCTTCTTTGACTTTTAATCCGGCAGTGAACTATTTTTTCTCAATGCAATTTGTTTGAAGAGTTGCTTCACCTCGATCTCCAGGGAGTGGAAACCCTACTTTTTTGTTAGGGGGAGGGGGAAAGGGTAGATGTTCGAGGTTCACGTTAATATTTGGACGCATCTCCCAGGAGACTTTAGTCCGTGAAGCGAGGCGTCAAATTTCCATTATTACAAAAAAAAACGCTCTGGTGCGGTGGTTGGGGAGCTGAACACGTGTCTCTCGCTCGCTCTCTCTCTCTCTCTCTTCCCCAATCTCTCTCTCTCCCTCTCTCTCTCCCTCTTTCTCTCTCTCTCTCTCTCTCTCTCTCTCTATCTCCCTCTCCCTCTCCCTCTCCATCTCCATCTCCCTCTCCCTCTCCCTCTCCCTGTCCCTGTCCCTCTTCATCTCCCTCTCCCTCTCTCTCTCCCTCTCCCTCTCCCTCTCCCTCTCCCTCTCCCTCTCCCTCTCCATCTCCATCTCCATCTCCATCTCCATCTCCCTCTCCCTCTCCCTCTCCCTCTCCCTCTCCCTCTCCCTCTCCCTCTCCCTCTCCCTCTCCCTCTCCCTCTCCCTCTCCCTCTCCCTCTCCCTCTCCCTCTCCCTCTCCCTCTCCCTGTCTCTCTCTCTCTCTCTCTCTCTTTCTCTCCCCCTCTCTCTCTCTCTCTCTCTCTCTCTCTCTCTCTCTCTCTCTCCCTCTCCCTCTCCCTCTCCCTCTCCCTGTCTCTCTCTCGCTCTCTCTCTCTCTCTCCCAATCATTGATTTGTCTTGACCCGCGATTTCAAAGATGGTCCAAGTTACACCTCCCCCCCCCCTCCTCCTCCGATCAATTTGCATGATGGATCGGGTCATTAATCAGTGCTCACGTGCAGCTGTGTCGATGACTTGCATGGGTGTTTCTTTTTTCATTTCATTTTTTTTCTACTCGGAGTGTCTTGGGGCTGTGCGATTGTTCGGCATCCTGTAGAAGAAAAAAAATCATTAAATGCAAAAAGGAGCTAGCTTCTTGCAGCGTCCGGGGAAAGCTACCCTTGTTTGTCCTGGCGTTTTTTACTGGAGGACAAAGGCTTCTTCTCGCTCCTTTCCCCCCCCCCCCACTTGGCCACTTATTTTGATTCATGAAATAGTTCACCCGATTCATAATTTCTACCCGATCGCCAGGTATACAACCCCGCCTTCAACCCGATCCGGACTGAGCACAGTCGCAAAGGGTCTGTGCAACATAAATTGTATCATTTAAATCCATGCTACAGAACTGCTTTTTGCAATGTTGCTAACAATCGGACAGCTTTTAACACTCATTCTGGGAGGTGTGTTTTCAAGTTTCCATTTATGCTATAAATTTCCATTATGCTTTAAATGAGAATTTCAATATTCATTACCAACTTTGTGACGTCATCACAGGATCATGCAACAGAAAGTCAATTGGTTATGTGCAACAGTTTCAGAAAATGTCTGGTTTTTTTCCTGCAGACCTATCCCTAAACCTGTTGATCTACTGCCAAAATTAATGCTTTATAATCATTTTGTGAAGGAGTTTTTTTCATCAAAACTAATCCAGAGGGATTCATGTGCAGTTTGAAAGTTAATGTTTTTCTTATGTTTTTTAAACCTTGGGTTCCTAAAAAGACCTTACAATAGCGCCCCCATTTTTAAAAGGATATTTTCGAAGGTAAAAAAAGACAAATTTCTGTCTGCACTAAGAAAAAGAAGCTTGCCAATAATGTCTGTACATTGCAGATCCCCAGATGACAGCAGAAAGTGAGATTGACTGTGATATGTATCGCAGAGACCCTTTGATATCAGAGTGCGTCTTCAACACGCACCGACATCCCCCATTAGACGCACTCTCATAACGCACGCTCGAAATTACGCCACACATGTGGGAACACAAAAAGATGCGGGCCTGCTTCCTTCCTCCGCGATCAGTTTCTGACCCGATGCTTCTCGCTCATCGTCTTAATTTACTCGCGCCTAATTAAGGCCGACTGTCTTATTAAGAAAACGACCAACGCGTCTCGGTATACTGATGGATGGCGTTCTCGCCGACGAGCCACTCCGAGGTGCTTTTATGCAGTAGTGAACCATTCGATGATGGTTTTCGGCTTGTCCGTTCTGCGTCCAATTCGTGCCGATACCCCACAAGTGAACGACAACGACAGGGGCCGCATAATCAGCGCACAGTGCCTAGGCCTCTATGAAACTGATCGAAAAAACACTGTGCTATAAGCATTATAATACCAGTGCGCAGATTCACCGTGATTAAACTTCAGACTGCCATATCGTTCGTCTGTTAGTCGAATGGGGGGGTGGTAAGATTAGATTGACTTTCTGAGTGAAAGGAGACCACGTCACGTCGTCTTTCTACGCATGCGCGCAGCCGTTGCCACCCACGTGACGAAGGCGGTGCTTTCGTGGAGCCGAGAGTCGAGTGCCAACACGGCACAGCTATATACGAGTGGAGCGCGCGTCCACTTGACAACGAATTTTCGGTCGGTTTTATCCCCGTCCCGTGGTTCGCTCTCAGACCTAGGCCTACTACTACCCAACCCCAGACACATCAGAATATTCTGGTATTCTTTGAGACCTGGACCACCCATCCTCCAGGTAGCAATCTACCAAGAAAAGCCCTGGGTATTCAACTGATCAGACTGCGGTCTGGGGCATGGGCGCTATGCAGCAACCATGAAGAAATGGAGGAATCACAGACTCTGACCTCTGTCCATGTGGACAGATACAAACCCATGAGCACGTCATTAACGAGTGCCCTGTGATGAGACCCCCATGCCCACTAACAGAAGCAGATAGACCAGAACTGGTCACCTACCTAAGTAACTGCCAATTTTAACTGCTGTGTGTGATTATACGAGAGAAGAAGTCTTACTACTAACTAGTGCTACCTTAGATGCCACAAAGAAGAGGACATTGGATTGCCCCATGAAAGTACAACCTACCACGCCCCTTTAACTATAATAACATCTACGTTAACCTTATCTGAAACGCATACGTGCACTTTTGAACGAGTTCTTGGTTGAACTGCCCAAGCAACAACTTTCAGGCACGGAACACATTCTCACTTTTCGGATTGGTGCCCTTCTGTGTTTCAGCAAATCTAAGCCGGGCGGTTGGTCTTGCAGCTCGTAGCAAAGTGATTATCAAAATGAACAACCAATAAATTTATGAGTTACATCTTCCTGTCACAAGGGTACGCTTGTTATTGAATGCAACTGAAATCTCCAAGGAAATTAATGATCATAATAGACAGTACGGTCCCGGAAAAGGGTTGATTTCTGGTCTGATGGGAATAGTTAATGGGGGAAGTGCATTTAGGAAGATTTCATAGAGACGGTATTTAGACTATTATTTCGTAGCAACAACTACTCCATCAGATCTACTGCTGATGGAGTAGTTGTTACCATCACGCACCACTTATGCACTCTTTGCAACTGTTGAGTGTTTAAATGTCATTCTTAAGTCGGCAGAGAGAAGGGGGGAGTCTTCAATCGTTAGGGTTCAACGGCACATTGCCATCATGTATACACCGAGAGCAATGCCCGGATACCCAGTGCATGGTGTTGAAGCGGGTCTACGCATCGTAATACGGCCATTAGGCTGCTGGCTGATAATATGATCTTGCTTACGTCACTGTCTCGCCACGCCCACCCCCACCCCGTCACACACCCACACACACACCCACACACACAGGTGAAGAAGACCGCCGACACGACGGCGTAGGTTGTCGACCCGATGTCAGCCGACGCAACACATTTGCAGACACAAATTTGCCGGAGCCAAATCAGGGCACACACCCACTTCTCTATACCAAAGCTCCCTCCCATTGAACAAAAACAAAAAAAGGGCAAACGAAAAGGCGGTTTCCACAGCCAATTCTGAACAAAATCACGAAGCATCCAGCCTGACATTCATCACCCGTTTGCGTTGTATAAGTGGCTTCCCCACTTATCAACTAGGCCGCTGTCGTTTCTAACTTGTCAACGGTTGCCATCAGAAACAAACCAAACGCATTGCTCGTCATGGTCCAATTTCGCTGACACCCCTTCGGTACTGTTAGTTTGATTGGGGCAATTGGAATTGATGGTAGAAATTCAACTTTAAGAGCGAACCCAATTTCAGTCGAGAATCACTTCGAGCACGGAGTCGGGCAGTGCGTAGGGCCGGGAGATATCGTACACTCACGAGATTCTGGTAATGAAAACAGCCTTGCTCTAGAAATTGATCTTGAAAGCGACCTTTCGCTTCTGACATCTTCGAACTTCCGTGGGTTTTGAACATTTTAAGATTTGCAACTTTTGAGGACGAGGATATTAGTCACATGGAGCCGTCGGTTCTTTTTAGAACAACACACGTACTAACAGAAGAAATTTATCTCAAACAATTAAAAGAAAAACTGACTAGGAACTTTTAAAACAATTTTGAAAAAAAAAATTGATAAGTCAGTTTTGCCGTACTCCAAGAAAAAGTGGTTAACATGGTGTCACCGTAAACTGTTCACGTCGTTCTGTATAATGCCTGTGACATTTATACCGTCTGTGAAAAAAATGAAAGTGAAGCCTAAGCCCGAGCCTTAGCCTTCATTTCGTACAAGTCCATTTTGTATAGGGTCGGGTCAATCGTTGACCGACCCCGCCAAGGTCACGGAACGAAGGCGGGGGTTATGTGGAAATGAAAGCCAGACAGACGCGACGCGCCTGATCTGACGGATTCCGTCAGATTGGTGTCCGCGATACGCAGTACATTGCGGCAGCGCGCAGGAGACGGTGTGCAAGTATAGACCCGTCTTCGATGACGTCACGGTTTTGTTTATCGGCCATCTTGGATTACACACATGAGCACGTCACCGCCGTTACTAAGTCAGCTGTGCATACAAACAACTCCACATGCACGGCGGCAAGTTTTGAACTCGTCGTAGTCGTAGTACTACTAATACTGCTTTTTACTAGTATTAATTACTAGTTGTGCCATGGAGGAATCTCTTCCGTGGAGGAATCTCTTCCGTGGTTGTACCATGGATTGGAGGTACTTGTTTTGTTGAAAGATGATTAACTTTTGCGCTGTCCTTGGCTGTGGAAGCAGGGGGGATCGTGATAAGAAACCTTTTAATCGTTTACCCGCTGTACTGACAAGAGAAGGTGACGCAACTCGTACACTTTCGCTGAAAAGATGGACGAAATGGTTGTCGCTGGTTAATTGTGTACAGATTTATTCTATCAATAAAGCCGAGAATGTCGAGAGAACTGTAATAAGCCGACCGTGCAGGATTCGAATTCGCCATGATGACTAACGTAACGTTAAACGAACACAAACGTGCGAGCGAAAGCGTATGTGTGTACTCCAAGATGGCGGATCTCGCTGTTTCTAGTAGCAACGTGACGTCAGTAAGAAGGGTCTATAGGCAGTGACTGTCCAAAACGGGGCGTCTAGAGCTCTTCTCAGAACCACATTCCCCCAAAAGGATCGAGTGCCATCCTTATGCTATTTTTTTGTTTTAATTACTGAGCTGTGTGAGGTTCGTGCTTCAATTATCATTTTGAAAAGTGGCAATGAAACTTTGACTGGATTGGGACCTGAACCCTAGACCTCTGATTTTGCGTACCGGTGCTCTTAGGCCGTGTCCGAAACGGGCGTCTTGAGCTAGGTCTAGAGTCTTCCCCCTATATTGGAAATACACGGAGATGCGAAGACAGTAGCCCTAGCCGTAGCTCTGGAAGCCCGTTTTGGATACGGTCTAAGATCACTTGGAAGGTTTGCGGTGACACCATGTAGTATACATGTGCGCTTCTCTTCCAAGGAGGAGCCTGGCTCTGAAAAGAGTTACCGGCTCTTTTCAGAGCCATGCTCCTTCTTGAGAGAGAAGCACTGCATGGCGTCCCCGCAAACCTTCCACTTAGTATTTCCCACCGTGCAAACTTTCAAGTCTTCAGTAAGATCACGCCACACCGCCTTGGGTCGTAACCGTGCACGTATTTTGATCAGCCGCGTTGTCCGGTTGTGTGCGTTAGTGCTTTGAGGCGGTGTTGCATGGCCTCGTGTGCCGTCAGCGAGTCGTTGACCTTCACACTCCACGCCGGTGTCTTCGGTCACGCCCCCGGATGCTCGGATTCTATGTTTGGAACGTGTAATAACAGTCCCATACCGAGGCGGAATACTCAGTGGGGGTGCGAGTCGATTTATCCTTTTCTAATGACCGCTCTGAGATAGAAGAGGTAGCCTTCTATATCGCCGGTCGACCTTTGTGATCGTCGGTATAGTGTCGTCACACATTGTCGAGAATTATGTAGGTCAACAAGTTGTCACCGTGGAACCATAACCCCCCCCCCCTGCCTCCATCCCGTTTATACCGGTGTAGCGGTCTGATCCGGGTCCCATGCTCAGATGAGACCGTTACCATATATGGATAAAAACGTCATGCGCAGTGCGCATGGTAGTTGTCCATTTTGAAGGCTGTGCTGAGTCGATACGGCAATTGGCAATGCAGCGCTTTCAGGCACGTTCGTTGACACGTAGTTATTTACCAACTCGCTCAGTACGGAGCCTAGGGCTACAATTTACAGTTTTACATTGGGGAAGAAATGATACAGTTGTTCCCCCGTAATAAGGGTGCATCGATTGACTTCATACAATCAAAAGCAAACTGTGTTCGTTCGCGGAAATTCATAAACAACATTCAAATGAAGGGCGCCCTTACGTGCTTGGTTCACTGACTCATCTGAGCACGCTGAGCAGCTGAGAACGTTGCTCAGGTGAGCCAGTGACGTCACGGCTCAACTCAGCACGGGAGCCCGTCTGAGATCGTTACACCGGGCACCTCTTGCCCAGTTCAGCCCACATTCTCTTTCGACCGACCGGGAAGCTAGTCGTAGTTAAAGGAAAGAGGACTTCGTCAGCTACATATACAACCCGGTGGACTTTCGTGGAACTTCAACTGCGGCAGTTAGTCATACTCGGTTCGTTTCGAAGCAAAACATTTTTTTGTTTTTTGAAAAGTGCTCCGCCGTCACATCACACCCTACAAATCGAGTCGAAGTCTCCGCCGGAAACTCCCGTAAAAGTCCGCTACATGATTGATGACGCACGCGGGTGGGTTTCTAAGATCCCGTACCGTAATCCGCCCACCAGATAAAAGGGGTACAGGCATTCCCGTGACCCCGTGACCCGCCCGGATTTCAGAGTCCGGGAAACGTTTACGGTAAGAGTCGCCGAGTGCACCCCGACTAATTCCTTCCGGTGATTCCCCCCCCCCCACTCTCCCCTTCCTCCCGACTCTCCTGTCGGCAAGTCGGCTCTTCGCTTCCGGCCTAAATGGGACCGGATAAATGAGCAGTCTGCATTTCGGTGTTTCAGTTTCTCCGTGGAGGAAGAAGGGGGTTTTCTCAGCTCTCTCTCTCTTTCTCGCTCTCACAGGGGACGGTCACAGAGGAGCAAGCAAGAGAAAAAAAGGGGACTGACAAGAGACTCCCGGGAAACCGAGACCGCATTTTCCGTTCAGCTACTCAGACCAAAGACGAACTTTTTCAAAATGGTAAGTTTCCCGTTGCCCCGTTGCCAAGGGGTAGTCTTGACCTCCTTACAATTGTTCTTTTTATTCCGTGGAGAAATCCGATACACTCTCCACTGATGTGTCTCGTGTAGCTTTCGACGAGAGTTCCAGCCAATCAGAAATGAGACTGACACTTCGATACATTCTCGGAACGATTCCTATAGAGATGTATTTGGGTGTACTCTTTTGAAAGCGAATGAAAACTTCAAGTTCATTTCGAGACTAATGAGACAATGCGGAGATCACGCTGTCACGTCGTCAATTATAGAGGTTTTTCAGTCACATGTTATTTGCCGGTCAGCGTTCAATGGACCTTTCCCATGAAATATGCAAATTAGACCTAGCGCATGCGCTTAACTAAATTGGTGGGCAAGCGGGCTGCCAACCAATCATAGTTTTCCACAGGCGTGCGCGCGTTCCTTCTCGCTAACAGTTTGGCGTGCGGTCATTGGCTATTCAGCGTCTCCTACGCGCGTATTTCGAAACCTGCGCAAACACCAACGTCACATGTGGCGCATCTAGATGTGCCGCTGTGATTCTGGGACTATTCTCATAATCCAGGTTCGCGCCTTCGTAAAGGGACACAAGCATTTGGTCGACTCGGCGGCCAAGGTCTAGGGGCCGCTGTGTTTCCTCACTGACATGGCGCATGGGTCTACGTTCTATATGGATTGTGACAGGGAGGAAGTGCGGTGGACCGGTGCCGAGGCCATAATTATGAGCTCTATATTATAGATCCGTGCACACGGGACGACCCTGCGCGCAACGCGCACTCGTTTGCCCACCAATTTACTAAAGCGTATGCGCCAGCTCTTATTTGCATATTCCAAGAGAAAGGTCCATTATTCACGCGGGTGTACTCGGAACGCGCGCGCCTTCGAATCATCAAAAAAAGTGTCAAATGGAAATACTCAGATTGGATATTTGCACGCGCTTCCGCGGCGGATTTGGACCGCTCCTGTGGAAAATGCTAAAGCCGTGTCGGAAACGGGCGTCTAGAGCTTGGTCTAGGTCCCCCCCCCCCCATATTGGAAATACACGGAGATGCGAAGACAATAGCCCTAGCCGTATATAGCTCTAGAAGCCCGTTTCGGACACGGCAAAATTAGCCTTTGGCGGTCAAGTGACGTCATGCGGAAAACCTCTGTACGTCACGCAGAGGCCATCTCGCAGCACCCGTGGAAACTGGTTCACGCTTCGCCAGCGCTTCGCTACTGAGCGTGTTGGAAATGTCACCAGAGTTGGGTTTTTAGAAACGAAAATAACACCAAAGACTTCCGGTATACGTGTACATGACACAGCGAAGCAGAACACCGCTCCATTATTAAAATCTTTGTTTAAAGGCCCAATACAACATCGGAAAACATCGATGTCCACAGATTTTCTTCTAACTTACACAGTTTGTAGATGGTCATGATAGAATCCTCATGTTGAAATTTTACGGTCTGGGTTGCTGTTTTTTTTTCGAGAATTCTTTACTCAAACATCGACAAATAGTTTATTACTCGCCAGTAATAAACTATTTCTTACAATACAGAACGGTGCGAAAACCGTGACTGTTTTTTGCCTTTTTCTACTTTCTCAGATTACCATTTGAGTTAAAACCTTCGCAGGATTTCCTTTTTGGCATCGGTTAAATGGTTTAACACACAAACTGTGGCAATCTTTTGACCTTTACCGATGTTGTATAGGGCCTTTAGTTTCGATGAATTTACGATGAAAACTTGGAGCGTGTATAGGCAGTTACACATGCACTATGCAAACATTGCAAACGGCTCCCGTGCATAGAAGTAGCGTGAACCAGCGCTAAGGAAACAGTGTGACCACACCAGGAAGTGACGTCAGACTACAGCCGCGTATTGCTTCATTAACAACAGCGAATACAACAAAAGATTACAGAATGTTAAACATTTTCAGGGTTCTCCGGAAGAATGCCAATTGCTAACGTGATTACGTGTATAGTAGATGCTGCCACAAGACATACAAGAGTCTGCTTTAGATTCGGGGCATCTAAATACGATCTCGCTGGAGTCTGCAGACAGACAGATCCCTCTCGGAGCTAATCGAATCCCGAAGAAAGGAGAATTACAAAGGAAACTGAGAGCAGCGCATTAAAGGTGGCTCTTGAAGCCCAACCCCGCCATTTTGCTACTCACAATGCTAATGGATTCGCGACATTGTATACCAACATGGCAGCTTTCGGCGTCGATTTCTTGTTCACTGCTCTCGGTCAGTGTGGGGTATTCGTGAGCAGTTCTTAGCATTGCATGACTGTTTGCCGGCGACCGGGTGGCAGTTCAACCGAGGTGATTTCCTCGGCGCACGGGTGCAACGACATGGCAGTGTTGCCAGGCTACTCCCCAAGCGTGGTCGGTCGCTGGGCTGCCCTGCCAGCCACTGTGCTGACAGCCCCTTAAAGATGCAGAGTTCTTCAAGCACCGCTTGTCTTCATTCACCCTTCGTTAAACATTAAGCCAGACTTCGGTGTTTTGTTTTTTTCATTTGCACCTTAGTTAAGTTTTTGTTCGTCATTGCACTTTTTGCCCGTGAACGCGTTCCCGCAACTGCGCACCTTTCTAAATAAAAGTACGATTATACTCTTCCAAGAGGGATGCACTGTATCGGAAGAAGAAGAAGGAAGTTGTCGTCGAGCAATTGTCGGTTTTTTTTCTTTTCTTTTTTTAGAGTTGGCATTAAAAGCGAGCTCTCCATCGAAATGGGAAACATTATGCGGCCGTCTCCAAATTAATGCACTATAAGCCAGCGCACGTTCTATTATGATGAAACTGGCTTGGTCTTAAACGGTCGCTGTTCTGTCTGTGCAACATTCGAATGCTTCTACCGTGTGGCAAGGGGGGAATTGATCCTCGTTTTGAAAGAGAGCATGACCATCGCCTCTTGACGAGCTGGTAATGGGGTGAAGCACAGAGCATTGATCAAAGCGGTGCCACACTGCATTATCGGCAAGGCTGAAACCCCGCTTCTAACTGCTGCAAAGCGTATAGCCGTTATCTAAACTGCTCTTCAGTGAGCGGATGGAGAAATTTCCCCTCGGCCATTTTGAAGGACGGCAATGATTCAATTCATTCGCTTTGGGTCATTCCATGTCCATATCTTGTCGAAGATCACCGGAGAGTATAGACAGCCGTCTGCAATAGAAGGAATCCATTTCCAAATTGAGATCAATCTTATTTACCCACGTTCAGGTCTGTGGCCCTTAATCTTGTTTGAAGGTCAACTACAATGCATTTTGGAATTCATTATTTAAAATAAAACCGAATCATGCCTTTCTAGAATTTTAAAGTTAATTTTTTTTTTAAATCATCTAAGTTTGGAAGGGGAGCAGCCAGCCCCCGTAAAGGCCGTCCTTGGTGACGTCATGAGTTGACAACCGGGTCCATTAGTCAATGTCTTACGTTGTACGTTCATATACATGTCGGTCAGTGCACTTTTTTACGCAGTGGCTGTCGTTACGGCAGTCGTCCGTGTGGTTCCCTGACTTGATTGTATTTCATCAGCATTGCAGGCTGGTTGAACCAGTCTATTAGCTGATAGTCTGGTTCCAAGAGCTAAACGTCCTGACAAATACTGTGAAGTCAGGGAACCACACGGACGACTGCCGTAACAACAGCCACTGCGTTCTTTTTAAAGAGAACCAATTCCATCGTGGAGTGAAAATATCTGTGTTCGCCCCATGACGTATTGAACAGCGCCCTCATGCGGGCATAATTCTAATTAATTAAGAAAAGGTTCAAATGAGTCTGAACCACAAAATTGACATTTGATGTGGGATTATAATGTACCAATGAACATTTTAAACGCCAAATCAGTTGCCTTTTTACTTTTTAGCAATCACAATTTTCTATTGAAATCAGCATGAGTTGCCAATGAATCCAAGGTGAAACCTTCGTGTCACAAACGTTTTAAATTGAATTAAAATTTGAAAGGAGTGGACACCTTTTCAATAGACACACTGTATCGGGTTTTTATTTGAGATGAATTCCTGAAATCCCGTCACCTGTAGTGCCTATGCTGCTCTGTGCGTCTCCGAGGAGGTAACTCGTGAGGTATCCTAAAGAGTGAATCCGTGGATTGAGTGCATGGCAAGAAAGCATAGTCTGGCCAACGGGAATGCGATCCTATCGACTCCGTGCAAATCAATGATCGTGCCTTCCGTACGTCACTAGACTCGTGTGTTTTTCAGGCGAATGATTATAATTTTTCTTCTATGGGTATAGAGCTATCGATCTGGGTGCGTTAACGATTAGTGGTGGCATCGATCAAATTGCTATCACTTTCAGCCATAAGTCCCCCCCCCATCTCCTCATATCCACACTCACACACAGACACTCTACTAGGCCTTGCGGCTATGCACGTCTTGCAAGTTTAGCATTACGAGGGTCCGGAAGTACCGCGCTTCGGGTTCGTGGGCTCTGCACGCGGAATGTCTGGTATAGTCACGCTCATAGTGCGCGTTCGATTACCCTTCAACGAGCTGAGAACTCAGTTGATCCCTGCTCGCGTTTGTGCTGGGTATTAATATAGGCGAGGGGCTTATGACATCAGAGGGATGCTGGACTGACCAGGATTGGTTCGGGGGATGAATGATGATCGGATGATCTTAGAGAAATCGGATTTGGGGCGGCTTTGGGTGAGCCCTGTGTACGGGCTTTGGCTCAGGCTTTGGCTCAGGATCAGGCTTTGGTTCAGGCTTTGGTTCAGGCTTTGGTTCAGGCTTTGGTTCAGGCTTTGGCTCAGACTTTGGCTCAGGCTTTGGCTCAGACTTTGGCTCAGGCTTTGGTTCAGGCTTTGGTTCAGGCTTTGGTTCAGGCTTTGGCTCAGACTTTGGTTCAGGCTTTGGCTCAGGCTTTGGCTCAGGCTTTGGTTCAGGCTTTGGTTCAGGCTTTGGTTCAGACTTTGGTTCAGGCTTTGGTTCAGGCTTTGGCTCGGGCTTTGGCTCAGACTTTGGTTCAGACTTTGGTTCAGGCTTTGGTTCAGGCTTTGGTTCAGGCTTTGGTTCAGGCTTTGGTTCAGGCTTTGGCTCAGGATCAGGCTTTGGCTCAGGCTTTGGTTCAGGCTTTGGTTCAGGCTTTGGTTCAGGCTTTGGTTCAGGCTTTGGTTCAGGCTTTGGTTCAGACTTTGGTTCAGGCTTTGGTTCAGGCTTTGGTTCAGGCTTTGGCTCAGGCTTTGGTTCAGGCTTTGGTTCAGGCTTTAGTTCAGGCTTTGATTCAGGCTTTGGTTCAGGCTTTGGCTCAGGCTTTGGCTCAGGCTTTGGCTCAGGCTTTGGCTCAGGCTTTGGTTCAGGCTTTGGTTCAGGCTAGGACTCTGGATAGGCTCAAGCGTTTGCTCGGGTTTTTGTGCTTTGGGCTCGGAATTTGGGCTCGGAATTTGGGCTCGGAATTTGGCTTTGGTTCTGTGTCGGAGACGGGCTCGGGCTTTGGCTTGTACTCGTGGTTGGGCTTTGGGATCGGATTTAGTGGCTAGGGCTTGGGGTTGGGTTAGGGCTAAGGCTTCAACTTTAGATCGATCTCGGGCTTCGTCTCCAATAACCAAGAGATTATCTGCAGCCCCAAACCAGGCATTCCGCCTAATTTCACTTCAAAGGCCATTCCCGATAATAATTGAGGCCAAGAGAGAAGTCTGACCCCTCCCCCCCAAAAAAAATATATATATTTTTTTTTTCGCAGACCCAAGAAGGGCTCAGAATGTTGGCACGCACCGTGCGTTCATTAGCTCGCACGCATTGTCCGCTAATTGTTTTACCCCCACGTGTTTGTATTCTCCGTAGCCGTACACGTTACCCTATCGTGCTTCATCGCTAATGGTCCCCTATATTAAACAGACCAGTCGCGTGTTGCAGACAGTTGCGTGTATAGACTCCCTATAGGTTCGTGACTGGCATTATACGTTGTTGACCGAGCACGGTCGTATAGTATTGGGCCAGAAGCAGACACACGGACGTGGATAGTGTTCTGTAAACTTTGCACTTCATAACTTAGACGAGTGATTGTTTGAGCAGATTGTAGTATATGGAGTTCCATTTATTCAAGCTCCACGCGATAGTACGACTGCTCGTTTTACCCGGGATCTCGCCTATAAACCGTGCGCGTATTAATGAGGTTCGACTGCACCGGCACGGGCTATGCCATTTTGTTTATCGCATCGGGTCACAGTGCTTGCTGCGGAATTGTTAGGGGAGGTTCCTGTCCGATACAAACCATACCTCCATGTACAATCTAAGGACTATTATTTTGCTGTCATTTACTGACCATGGGCTGACGCAAAAACATCAAACCTGAATAGCCATTAAAGAGGTATGTCCTCTACTCTGCCATGCTATGGTCTGTTCTGCTCTTCTATGGTTGGTTCTGCTCTTCTATGGTCTGTTCTGCTCTTTTATGGTCTGTTCTGCTCTTTTATGGTCTGTTCTGCTCTTTTATGGTCCGTTCTGCTCTTCTATGGTCTGTTCTGCTCTTCTATGGTCTGTTCTGCTCTTTTATGGTCTGTTCTGCTCTTTTATGGTCTGTTCTGCTCTTTTATGGTCTGTTCTGCTCTTTTATGGTCTGTTCCGCTCTTTTATGGTCCGTTCTGCTCTTCTATGGTCTGTTCTGCTCTTCTATGGTCTGTTCTGCTCTTTTATGGTCTGTTCTGCTCTTTTATGGTCTGTTCTGCTCTTTTATGGTCTGTTCTGCTCTTTTATGGTCTGTTCTGCTCTTTTATGGTCCGTTCTGCTCTTCTATGGTCTGTTCTGCTCTTCTATGGTCTGTTCTGCTCTTCTATGGTCTGTTCTGCTCTTTTATGGTCTGTTCTGCTCTTGTATGGTCTGTTCTGCTCTTTTATGGTCTGTTCTGCTCTTCTATGGTCTATTCTGCTCTTCTATGGTCTGTTCTGCTCTTCTATGGTCTGTTCTGCTCTTCTATGGTCTGTTCTGCTCTTCTATGGTCTGTTCTGCTCTTCTATGGTCTGTTCTGCTCTGCTCTGCTCTGGTCTGTTCTGCTCTGTTCTGCTCTTGTATGGTCTGTTCTGCTCTTCTATGGTCTGTTCTGCTCTGCTCTACTCTGCTGTGGTCTGTTCTGCTCTGCTCTGCTCTTCTGTGGTCTGTTCTGTTCTGCTCTGCTCAGCTCAGCTGCATTTCCAATCCCTTCCGATCGCTCCCTTATCCCTTCATTCCCTTCCAATCCCTTCTGTTTCGTCTGTTGAGTGAGGCTGAAGCCTCCCTCCCTGGTGAATGCAAGAATGAACTTCGCACCTTTCCAGTAGCTATCCCTGTCACTACCACCATCAGACAGCGTGGCCTTCGGCTAGCCGTTCATGACTTGTGTACCGTCCTAATGAATCAACTATCGTCGAGTCCTCCTCTGGAAGCCGGATGCTCCTCGGCGCAGAGGTCATCCTGCCATCACCCTCAGATCTTCCATCAAGCTGGAGTGTGGTCTATGTGGCTCTCCTCTTTCCAAGGAGATGTCGAACAAAGAATGCTGGACAAAAACTCATCATGTAATCACGGTCTCCATGAAAGATTGATTGATTGATTGATTGATTGATCCCTTGTTTAAACGCTTGCTCAGCAGCACCTCTTACCTCCACACTGTGCTCATGATACCGTTTCTCTTGCCCCATCCCTTGCCCTAACCCCCAACCCCAACCCCAACCCCAACCCCAACCCCAACCCCAACCCCAACCCCAACCACAACACCAACCCCAACCCCAACCCCAACCCCAACCCCAACCCCAACCCCAATCCCAACCCCAACCCCCAAACCCAACCCCCAAACCCAACCCCCAACCCCCAACCCCGACCCCAACCGCCAACCCCCAACCCCCGACCCCCGACCCCAACCCCAACCCCAACCCCAACCCCAACCCCAACCCCAACCCCAATCCCTGAACCCCAACCCCCAAACCCTACCCCCAAACCCAACCCCCAAACCCAACCCCCAAACCCAAAACCCAAACCCAATCCCCAAACCCAACCCCAACCCCAACCCCCAAACCCAACCCCCAAACCCAACCCCCAAACCTAACCCCCAAACCCAACCCCAAACCCAACCCCAACCCCCAACCGCGACCCCAACCCCAACTCCCTGCCCTCCCCGACTGCAGAAGGCGATCGTGTGCATATGCGCCCTGGCGCTGCTCGTCGAGGCCGTGGTGTGCCTGCCCTACGCCGTGGCGGACGACGACCTGAACTCGATCTCCAAGCGGGTGGCCGACCTTCTGGACCCCGAGGAGAAGCGCGCCACCACCATCTGCCCCATGGACTGCTTCAGCTGCTTCAAGTTCATCCGCGGTATGATGCCCGACCCCTGCGTCAAGGGCTGCCAGACCCGTCACCTGGTCAGCGACGCCTCCTACGGCTACGACCGGCGGATGTGGAACAGGTGCGCCCAGTACCTGCAGAGGCCCCTCGCGAGATAAGGCGGCGCACCTGCATAGGTGCCTACGTCCTATAGAATAACGCCTGTGGGGGGGAAACGGGGGTATAGATACACACTCGATACCATCAACTAGAACAAGACACGGACAATCTAAGATATAATGTAAAAAGGTATACATACAGAGACTTGTTCAATCACCTGTGATCAAAACTATTTATTGCGCAGTGTATGAGTTCATGATTTGAAATAAACATTCCTTTATCCGTAAACCGTTGCTGACTCGTCACTGACTGCATATGTTGGGCCTATCGCACGCGGTCCTGACAACGGGAAACCGAGTCCAAGAGGTTTTCCGGCTGAGCCATCGGTTTTTCCTTCGCAAAGTCCATCTTACAGCATGCGAAAAGAAGATCAAAGTCGTATACCATTCCATTAGCCGGCGAGGTTCCAACATTGCCCCGAAGCTGCTCGTAAAACTACAAGTATGCACCTACTTTGCTTCGAGACTGCATTAATTATGCATACCTGTATTCTGGGGAAGGTTTGCTTTTTCGGTGAAGACCTAATTGAACTTATCCCGCTCCTCAAATGTGGTCAGAATCAAAGCCAATGAATTTGAAAGCATCGAAGTTGAAGATAATAATAACGTGTATAATTTGACGCATGAAAATTGTATTTTAGTAGCCATTGCTTAATGCGGGGTTCCGTGCATAGCATTTCCACGTAGTCGTTCTCGGACGGTTGCTCAGCCGAACCTCTTTGAAGATCCAACACTGCACCTTTAAAACCACTCTGTACCGAAGCGATGTAACCCATGTCTTTCCCATTCCATCATCTCGTCCGGGCTCTTGAGGTATATGCTGGTGCGTGGTCCGCAGTCGCAAGGCGGTAAGCTGTTTTAGATCAATGCCGCCGAGTGACGGCACAAACAGAGCGTGGGTCTGCACGAGAGTGTACGGATGCCAAAGTCGAGGGACCCGTTCCCAAACGCAATAACTCAGTTGGAACGTCATATGGATTGCGGGAGCGTTGGCTTTCAAATAAATCCTCCGCTATCTAACCCACAACAGCGGGTCTTCTCGTTGGTATAGGGCCTGCACTGTAATCCACTATACCGGGTACCCGATACCAACAACAGAGAATTTACGCCACAGGACAACCGCCTATAACGAGCTTATCTTTCAAACAAACCAAGGAAAAACTGACTGCGAACTTTTGAACAATTTGAAAAAATTGGCAAAGCTTATCTTTCAACAGAATATCTCAGTCAGAGAGAGGGAATTCCGGAGACTTCCACGGTACTTAGACATTCCATGCGTTGACAAGCCTGACGTATTTCAAATCTTGCATACCTAGCAGACGGTAGGCCTTTGCCACGTATTACTCTGCTACCCAAAAAATGGAATACTGAGACTAATAAGTACAGTGCGGTCCTGTTTTGTACGGTGGCGATGGTGGTGATGGTGGTGACAAATCCAGAATTTGAGTAAATATACTAAGAAAACACTAATTAAATAGTAATATACTTTGTCAAATAGAAATATAACAATCACTCAGTAAAAGTATTCATAATTTGAATATACTCAAAATAAGTAAATTACACTGTATTCATTTGGTAGAAATATTATGTTTCATATTCAAAAGCGATATTTATTTGTCCGAGGTACGCACAGATTCTGAAGGCGTTTTTCCCATCTCACACGTCGCATAGTGCAAGGTACAGACGGATTGGGTTCCTGAGAGAATTGTCAGTCTGGAGTACGAAATGTGTGGTCTGGAATGAGGAGGGTCTGTATTTAGAAGATTTAACAAACAAACAAAAACGGCTAAAGAGGGATCACGCTGGGTTAATGCCCGGGTTTTCGCCGTTAATTGTCAGTCTTTCAAAATGCCGATCCCTCGACATTGGGCTGAATGCTTCTCATTTAAGAATCTTCTCCGGAGTTTCCGCAGAGAGGCGAATGTCACCTTTCACGTCGCCCTCATTTTGCCTCTCCGTGAAAACCGGGCCCGTCTGCAGCTATGGGCCTACCGAACTCTACAGCTGAATTTAACCGAGCCATGAAATCCCTTTTGTCGGGCAGTCTTGATCTTTATACCACGCCCCTTGCCACGGACCGCAAGAGCGTTGGGCCATAAAGAAGAACTTGGTCGGGTACGGTTCTATCCGAAAAAAAAACACCTGCCTTTGCCTTTGAGAAAGGTCCCGCTTGGATCAAAACGTCAGGCCCTCTTACTTTTGCGATTCGTGTATTGCAGGTCATTTTAGTCGGTGAGTTTATAACAGTTTTTGGTATTTACTTTGGGATTTTGGGATTTGAATAAAAAGACCAAAGTTGGACTTTGGCTTATCAGAAATGTTTCCCGTTTTGTCCAATGTTGGTTACAAATTTGCCCGACAATTTCTTTACAGTGAGACCTATCCGTTACCTTTCAGACCTAGTCGAAGCCTCCAGTTCTGACGACCATGTTCACTCGCAATAAACCTTCCAAAGACTTCGGCGGCCTTAAGCCCTCAGGGAATTCTGCGGAGCTTTGCCGCGACATCGTGCACATCAATCGTTCCTTGTGGGTCTTTGAAGACCCGGCCGCTTGGGATGCGATTGTGAATGATGCTAGCTGCCTTGTTCATTTCGCGGCCGTTCACGGCTCACCCAAGAATCCCCGGCGTGCGTGGGGATGTATGGCATGACACGCAAGCCTCTGGATTGTGTGAACCCCATCCCATCAGCCTGAAAACAGGAATGATCTCAAAGAAACCATTGTCGGTCGTCTACTATCGGTCAGGGAACGGAATATTGACACACCCGACCGCCGTAGGGCCACACTCACTTAGCGCGGAAGAGGAAGTGTGTGTACATGTTGTTTCCACAAACCTCTCGCGTTGTGAACCATGCACACAAACCTTCAAATTACATTTTACTCGAGAGGTAAAAGGGCTATAGGACGCACAGGTCTGGAAATTATTTGTTGGAAAAAGACCACACTTGAAAAGTAAAATCGACCAATGTTGACAAAATTCCATTCTATACTCGAAAGGTAGAACACCCTTTTGAAAGAAAATCGACAAAGGTGGACTTTTCCCCATATAGGCCGTCCGTATGATTTGGCTGATGTATTTCAACGGCTCCCCCGTATACGGGCGTAAGCGTGACGACTTCTGTAAATAAACGTGACCCGGGAGAGGCGTGTCCAATATAAGCCGATACGGAGAGTCGAATAGATTGTGACGTTTCGACTCCCGCAGTCCACACGCTCCGGCCCTGAATTAAAGGAACCATGCAGCTTAAAATGTTCACATTTTATCTTAGATATAGGCCTACATTATTTGTGTGCATGAAATGGTTATGGTGTAGGCCAAGTGTGATAATTTGCCGTCCAAAAGTTATTCCCCCCCCCCTTTTGAATTTCTCGGCAACTCCAAATGAGGGCGCTGTTTATGACGTAAAGAAAGGCAGCGAAATCTAGAAGAATTTTTTTTCGATAGTCGGGTCCCGCACATGACGTCTAGGTACGCGTCAAAGCAAGCCGGCTCGCGATATTTTTTTCCGTACCACATCAACGCTATGGGCCCATGTGTTTGTGCACAAAGTATGAAGAATTGAGTCTCAGGTCACTCAGATTACGTTGTATTCGCTGTGCAGAAAGCCCTATTGGCTGTGCAGAAAGCCTATCCCTAGCTTTAACTTCAACTGGTATAGCCCCCTCCCCCCCCGTAAAATGTTTGTGCACAAACATAAGGGCCCATAGCGTTGATGTGGTACGGGGGGGGGGGAAATCGTGGACAGCTCGAAGTGGTAGCTACAGAGGCCCGAAAACTCAATGGGCTCAGACCACTATGCTCTGGTATGGTAACCTGGACTTTGGTCCTCCAGATCTTCCGGATTCTCCGTTCGACTGAAAACAGATGAAGGCTTACTCCATCCTTGGAAGTTTTACTTTGTCGGCATCGCCAAAAATGGGGATATTTCTCATCGACAACCTTCAGGAAACTCACTATGACGCGTGCGTGAATGCCGGTGAACCCCCCGCAGCGAGGCAAGTATCTGCCTTGACTTACGTCATACGTTTTATGTTAATGAGGCTTCCCTTCGTGTGGCGGAGTCGTTTTATTCCAGTAAATAAAGACAACCACACACATAATGTTGTTCAGAGCATCAAACTTAAATTGATTTAAAGGGATAACACAACATTGGTCGAGGTAAAAGAATAGCATCCATAATGATCCAACATAATGCATGAAATAGCACACCTGTGAACATTTCAGTTCAATCAGCCAACCGAGTCTCGAGAAAATAGTGAAAAACTGCTTCATTTCTTTCGCGAAAATGTTGAGATCTAGGGATGAGACAAACGATTTTTTTTATCATTTTCTCCAAAAATACAGCACTTTAGGCAGAAATATTTCAGTGCTAGGTTTCTACCATAACCATCTTTAAACTGTATAATTAAACTGTAAATCTTTTTGTTTTTCGATCCTACCAATGTTGTGTAGGGGGTTTAAGAACCAAAAATGCCATCGAATATTGTATTCCATGTTCCCTTTAACGAGCCTGCTTTACCAAGGCTACAGAACACGTTTAAAGTATTCGCCACTCCTCGCAAGGGTTACGAGAGAAAACGTGGAGCGAATTTGTCATTCCCGAAACGGAGACCGCCTTTATGCTGTGGCCATTTAAAAGATAAATTGATCGAGCAAGAAACCAAACAAAAATTGATAAAGATAACTCCAGTCCATCCTCGGGCATGGAGCGGCGAACCGCGATCCATTAAGCACTTATGAGTGCCTTTTCTCTCTCTCTTATTTTCGTTGAAAGCTGCCGTCAGGAGACTGATAAAACCATTTCGGCGCTGTTAGATATCTTTCTCGACCTCGAAGGCGCCCCACAATGTCAGTGAGTTCAAGGTATCGGATTCGCGGGGCGATGTAAACATTTTGCCGACTCATGCTTGACAGAGACGTCCCCACCCCCCTTGGCTTGTATAAAGGGAAAGGAAAACAATAACCCTCTTAAGACTGCCGATGTTTGATGAGAACCACACATGGTATGGTCTTCGTCAACATAGAAATGTTGCCCGCACAAGCCACGCTTGCCTCCGTACTGTCTATTGGCGTAAGCCGTCTGTATACCTTGTGAGCACTGGTTAATATTAAGATTTCCTTACAGCTCGACTTCGGAGCGCATCTGAATCAATCATTAATCAGCCTGCAAGCTGCCCGTTTCATTCCAAACATTCTACAAGCCGCTCATTGTATATCGGGTTTCAGACATTCTCTATATGAGGCTCTATATCAGTATGGCTCGTGAGTGAGTCATAATTATTCTCAATGACTAGGAATCGGATCGACTCAGACTTTGACTCGGACTCGGATCGACTTAGACTTCGACTTGGACCCGGATCGACTCAGACTTTGACTCGGTTCGACTCAGACTTTGACTCGAACTCGGATCGACTCAGACTTTGACTCGGACTCGGATCGAATCAGACTTTGACTCGGACTCGGTTCGACTCAGACTTTGACTCGAACTCGGATCGAATCAGACTTTGACTTAGACTCGGATCGACTCGGACTTTGACTCGGACTCGGATCGACTCAGACTTTGACTCGGATTCAGATAGACTTAGACTTTGACTCGGACTCGGATAGAATCAGACTTTGACACGGACTCGGATCGACTCAGACTTTGACTCAGACTCGGATAGAATCAGACTTTGACTTAGACTCGGATCGACTCGGACTTTGACTCGGACTCGGATCGACTCAGACTTTGACTCGGATTCGGATAGACTTAGACTTTGACTCAGACTCAGATCGACTCAGACTTTGACTCGGACTCGGATTGACTCAGACTTTGACTAAGACTCGGATAGACTCAGACTCGGATCGAATTAGACTTTGACTCGAACTCGGATCGACTCAGACTTTGACTCAGACTCGGATAGGCTCAGACTTTGACTCGAACTCGGATCGACTCGAACACTAGGCTTATGTGACAAGATGAAAAAGCAACAACACATCGCTAATTAATAATGGTCATTGCAGCACTCGTCCACAGTAAGTTTATCTGCTACCTCCATGATACATGTCTTTGATCGATTCGTACTGGGATAACTATTGGAGCCCATGGTTTGCCCAAATGATTTTTCTCTCAACGTGTAACTTGACTAGTTCATACACTGAAAGATTGATAAGCATGTTACAAGTAAAATTTGATTCGGGGAAAACTGTAAAAACTCACAAACTGAGGTGGTTTTTTTTTCGAGTGACTCGGGAGCCCAGTCTTGAGGCGGAACCTACTGTTTGTGACCTTGGACTCGGACTCGACCTGGATGACTCGGGTCTTTGTGATTCGGACTCAGGAGATGGGACTCGGTCTCAGGCTTGAGAGATGTGACTCAGGCTCAGACTTGAGAGATGTGACTCGGTCTCAGGCTTGAGAGATGTGATTTGGACTAAGACTCCTGCTTGATTTTGGGACTCGAATCCATGTACAAGTCGGCAACGTATATGAAAGTGACTCTTTGTTGCTGTTATCAACCCTAACCCCCTATAGTGCTGTTTGCCTGGAACCCTCCTCAATCTTCCACAATCCTCCAATGTGAGTTTGTGCAAGATCCTCACTGCCTCAATCCTCCACAATCCTCCAATGTGAGTTTTGTAAGATCCTCACTGCCTCAATCCTCCACAATCCCCCAATGTGAGTTTGTGCAAGATCCTCACTGCCTCAATCCTCCACAATCCTCCAATATGAGTTTGTGCAAGATCCTCACTGCCTCAATCCTCCACAATCCCCCAATGTGAGTTTGTGCAAGATCCTCACTGCCTCAATCCTCCAAAATCCCCCAATGTGAGTTTGTTCAAGATCCTCACTGCCTCAATTCTCCACAATTCCCCAATGTGAGTTTGTGCAAGATCCTCACTGCCTCAATCCTCCACAATCCTCCAATGTGAGTTTGTGCAAGATCCTCACTGCCTCAATCCTCCACAATCCTCCAATGTGAGTTTGTGCAAGATCCTCACTGCCTCAATCCTCCACAATCCTCCAATGTGAGTTTGTGCAAGATCCTCACTGCCTCAATCCTCCACAATCCTCCAATGTGAGTTCGTGCAAGATCAGCACTGCCTCAATCCCCCACAATCCTCCAATGTGAGTTTGTGCAAGATCCTCACTGCCTCAATCCTCAACAATTCTCCAATATGAGTTTTTGCATGTACATCTACCCCACTGCCTCAATCCTCCACAGCTAAGTACAACAATGGATCCTTTGTTTATATTACAGTTGACCATGTGAAAGCAAAGTGCATACTAGCAAGACAGTATATGCATGGAGCTATAAGTAGGTAGCTCCATGGTATGTTCCACAGCTTTTCGTATCCTCAAAAATCCTCCAGTGTAAACCTTCCTCAATCCTCCTCAATCATCCGGTGTACATTTTTACAACCTTCCTCAATCCTCCACAATCCTCCAGTGTAAATATTACAACCTTCCTCAATCCTCCACAATCCTCCCGTATAATTTTTTTTTTCAACCTTCCTCAATCCTCCACAATCATCCGGTGTAAATTTTACAACCTTCCTCAATCCTCCACAATCCTCCAGTGTAAATTTTACAACCTTCCTCAATCCTCCACAATCCTCCCACTGGAAATTTTCATACCTGCCTCAATCCTCCTCAATCCCCCCGGATGATTATGGAGGATTGAGGAAGGTTAGCCGAAAAATGTACCCTTCAAAGGATTCGGGCTTTTCAGACACGCCGCCTCCACATTGGTGGGACTTGCACCCGATGGGGAAAACGGCTCAATGGAACATCAATGGACTATCCAAGGAAATTTCCGCGAAACCAGGAATCTGATAGGAAGCGGATGTAGTTTGACTCTGTGGGGTAGACTTTTCTTTCCCTCGGTACAGATTGCCGTTGGTGTTTTGTTTTGTTTTCTTGAAAGAGGAGGAAGAGAGGAAGGAGGAGACGGAGGTGGAGGGTGAGGTGGAGAATGATACGGACGAAAATGCAAATCAAATTTACAAATATAATACCCGAAAGTAAAACATTTAAAAGGAACGGTGCAGTGAAAAATTTGCCAAACGGTAAAAACGAAAAAATACGATAGAAATATAGAAGTATTATGATAAGGGTAACATATAAAGGTATGCACCTAACTACATCCTGCAATTATTATAGACTACAATAAGGACGAATATAACAGGAGAATGTAAAGCACGAAATCGGGGAAAACGTGAGAAACGTGAGAAATTTCAAGCGTGTGCTAGGGATGGAGAAAGTCAGTACATTTTCTAATGTTATAAAGAAAGAAGACATAAGTAATAAGTAGAAGGTATAAGCTGTTTGTATTATAGACAAACGAACTAGATATAAACCGAGTGTGAACATTTGAACAATTTTGAAATATGGCAAAGAAAACGTTTACTGGTCCGGGACCAGCACTCTTACCATCTTAGCTATCCAGCCCTTAGATGGTGGCCTTCCCTAATAGTCAACTAGTCTTTGCCGGGGTGGGGGCGCCAGTCAGAAGCAATTCAACCATTAACTGCCGTATATCTCCAGGGATCACGCCCCAGTTTCCATTCAGATGCAAACAACCAATATCGGTGTAAACCTAGCCACAGCAGTATCATCTTTTGTTATCACACGTACGTCCTTATAATTTCAAGGAAGATTGTCCATACGGAGAAAAAAAACCTCGTCGTCATACCTTAGTAAGTAAACCCCCAATTCCATATCCTCAACCATCGATTTATCTTAGACCCACTGCACTTCTCCATACCGATAGCTGACCCACTTGCACATACCCGTCGATAGTCATCGAATGCTCAAGCAGTTATAACAGCACGCCTGTATGCAGTGGCGCGGGGGTTTTTTGGCCGCTCATAACCAAGAAATTGGGTCAAATCGTTTCCATA
Organism: Luidia sarsii; assembly: GCA_949987565.1. Taxonomy (NCBI): domain Eukaryota; kingdom Metazoa; phylum Echinodermata; class Asteroidea; order Paxillosida; family Luidiidae; genus Luidia; species Luidia sarsii. Next base: position 1,490,355 of record OX465101.1, on the reverse strand, counting down.
CGGCTCGGTGCTGCGGGGAAAAAAAGGCTCACTTCAACGCCCGCAGCAACTGTCAAATCTTAACTCGAACTGCCGTGTATAGAATGGCAGCGGAACGTACAGCCAGGCCGCTTTCCCGCTGTGATCTCCAAAGTGCACACTCGCAGGCCCTTTTACGAATCCATGGATCAGGCTCGGGCTCAGGCTTCGTCTCCGTCTGACAAAACCAATGACAATCCAGGTTGTGGTTTTGCCGCCGAATTTGAAGGTATGTTGGCTTTTGTTAGGCACATTCGACCAAAACGAGTTTTAAAAAGCCACTGAAGGTTGAGGGATAAGGAAAGAAAGAGATAGAGAGGGACTCAGGAAGGCCAGAGATAGGAATTGCCATTCATTTAAAAAAGGGCAAGATCGTAGGCAGGGGGAAAACATGAACAAGGAAGGGAATTCCAGATGGACGCAGAAGGGAAGAAGCTGTTCTGATACCTCCCCGTTCTTGACGATAAGTATACAGAGTATTCACCAAGAAACTTGGACCAAATCCTTGTGTCATTAGCTTCCTGTGACATAATAACGAGTAAAGAGAAATCACGACCGAAGCCTGGCCCGACCCTAAGCCTTTAATTTCGTAAACGGCCACAGTATCGTCAGAGCGCACAGGACGCCATCTTATTCATGCGATGGAGGGCGAGACGAAATCGTGTCAGCGAACTGGAGGTGGAAGTGCGCCAACCTGACAACTCCGTCATAATATTCAGGACGAAGACCGCGACCTCTGTTGTTCCCCCTGTATCCCTTACCCCCCACCCCTCCCCCCTTTCTTTCGATCTGGTTCCTGAGAGGTGCCAAGACATGCATTATTCTAAGCCCAACATTCCACCATCCGGGGATGCACTGATTTGCAACACAACCGGTCAATTGCAGGTCAGCGTGTCGCAGAGACGCGCGCCTGATACTCCATTTTTTTTCTTCGGGCCGTCTCATAATATTATTCGAAGGGGCTGGGAGGAATTGGGGCGGGGTGTTCGTCGGTTCCTTAAAGTCGAAGCCGATCAAAAGACGCATCTCTCTCTCTCTCTCTTTCTCACCGTGCCCCCGGGGGGGGCTCGGGTGCCACTGCTATACGCACAAATCAGAACGCTTGCTGCTCAACGGTAGCTGTCAAGTCGGTTGTATCCGTATACTTGTCGGCTGTACAGCTCTTTGATCTTTGGCGCTTTCTCTTTGTAGGCTTGTCTTCCTCCGCCTTAATTTTAACCTCTTTTTTTTTTAAAGGCGGCCGCTCTCTCTGTGCGTATATACCGACACAGTTTAGAGCCGCGCTGTCTACACAGTTCCTCCACAGAATTAGAATTCGAAGAAAAAAAATCTTCCGCCATCAGGAGGAAATTCGTTTGATCTTTTGAGTACAGAAATACATCAAACTTTAGAACATTCACATTAATCATGACTTTTCGTGCTTACAGCCCCTACACAACATTGGTAAGATCGAAAATCAGAAATGTTCTCAGATTTACATGAAACTTATACAGTTTGAAGATGGTTATAGTAGAAACCTCGCACTGAAATATTTCTGCCTAAAATGTTGTATTTTTGGAGAAAAGAGTAAAAGAAAAATCGTTTACGTCTCACCGAGATCTAAACTATTTTTCGGAACAGTACGGCGTTGAGTGAAGCGGTTTTCACGATTTTCTCGAGACTCGGTTGGCGGATTGAGCTGAAATTTTCACAGGTGTGATATTCCATGCATATGTTGGATCAAACAACGTATGGATGCTATTCTTTGACCTCTACCAATACTGTGTAGGGGCTTTAATAAGCAAAGTTGGTGCATAAGCAGCTGTACGGAGTTTGCCCCCGTGCGAATGTGAGCTACAGGCGGGAAAATAGTGCATGGCCCGCGCAATCTATATGTGCGCAGAATGTGGCTGCGTGTTGAATATCACTCGCAATTTTATTGTAAAAAGCACCATACAGTATTTTGGACCGGATTTAGATTTATTTAATCGTCGTCCCACGAATTGATCAAGGCTAAACGTTGTGACAGCCTCCCTTCTTCGTGTGTGTACCCTCTTCAACTTAAAGGCCCAATACAACATTGGGAAGATCAGGAGAAACATCGATGTCCACAGATTTCCTTCTAATTTACACTGTTTGTAGATGGTCATAATAGAATCCTCATGTTGAAATCTTACGGTCTGGGATGCTGTACTTCTTAAGAAAGCTTCACTCAAACATCGACAAATAGTTTATTACTCGCGAGTAATAAACCATTTCGTTCACTGCAGAACGGTGACGGGTTTTTTTTTTGCGTTTTTCTACTTTCTTAGATCACCATTTGAGCTGAAACCTTCGCAGAATTTCTTTTTTTTTTTGAATGTTTAATGGTTTAACACACACACTGTGACAATCTTTGTTCAGTTCAGTTCAGTTCATTTTATTTCCACTTACACGGTAAATAAAGTTCAATACTAGAATATTAGAATTTTATAATGGGTTTGCAGTAAGTGGAGGAGGTCTCCAAGAAGCAGAGCTTGTAAGGCGGAGACCCCCTTGGATTGTGTACTTATACATTGTTGAAAGTTATATAAAATTACCTTTGAATATTGTTGGGAAGTAAGTACATAATACTTGATCCTAAAATTTAGTGGGCCTGACGTTTCGATCCTAGCAGGACCTTTCTCAAAGGCAGAGTATTATATCAAATAATATTTGAGTTAATAACTTAAGGTTTAACACGAAATAACATGCATGAGACAGGGCTGGCAACGACAGGACAGGACAGGACAGGACAGGTCTTTGGACTTTTATCAGGGCCTTCAAAGCGTCGGCAGCAATGAAACTGCCCCACTCCCTTTCCACGAACTGAAAAAAAGTAGTGCCGTCTTTCTCTGACCTGGTGTCGATAAGAACCATACCACTGGTGTGTCTAGCAGGCACATCGCCGCCCATCAAGTCAAAGGGGATTACGGTCGTGAGCCAAGCTTTATAGGACCTGCATATTATGATCACTGCCATTCAAGCGAGTACAGGTCGGACCTTGTCCTGCCCTGGTTCAAATATCGACGGTGTATATAACTGCAGGTTAATGCTTGACCAGTATCTGGGTCGTAGGTGGTACCCATTACTGGGTATGTGTCAATTGGAAGGGGGACTGGAACTCGTGGTTTGGGCAGAATCGGATCGAGAAGGAAAGGAGCAGATTGAGGAGGAGGAATTAATTAAGAGCAGTCTGGAGGTCCAGTTGGAAGGAATGGCTAGTGGGCAAGACATTGATGAACAGGCTACCAGCAAAGGATTATGACAACATGATTGCTGACGTCAATGTGTTGCGACAGTGAGAGAGAGAGAGAGAGGGGGAGACAGAGGAACGGGGAGAGAGGGAGGGAGAGAGAGTGGAGGGAGAGAGGGAGACAGAGGAAGGGGGAGAGAGGGAGGGAGAGAGAGTGGAGAGAGAGAGGGAGAGAGAGAGGGGGGGAGAGAGAGGGGGGAGAGAGGGGGAGAGAGAGGGGGGAGGCAGAGAGGGAGAGGGGAGAGAAAGAGGTGGAGAGAGGGAGAGAAGGGAGAGAGAGGGTGGGAAGAAAGAGACAGCGATACAGAGAGAGGGGTGGAGAGAGAGGTGGAGAAAAAGAGGGAGGAGGGAGGAGAGAGGCGGTGAGAGAGATTAACTGGGAATTGGTCAAAATCGAACCGCGGGAGAGGGAAAGAAATAGGAGAGATGTTGAGAGAGAGAAGAGAGGAGGGGAGAGAGAGAGAGGGAGGAGGGGAGAGAGAGGGAAAGGGAGTGAGAGAAGGAAAGAGAGAGAGGTGAAGGGAGGGGGAGAGAGGGGAGAGGGAGGGATGGAAAGATGAAGAGACCGAGAGAGAGCGACAGAGGTGGAGGAAGAGAGACACTTTGGGATCTTCGACCAGACTCATGTGCGTGAGTGTAGCGGAGGGGGGATGGTCGATACACCTTCCAACGAAAAGGAGTATGGTCGGGCTCCAAATATGCTTGAAGGGTGTTGCCGTCTAATCTTAACTCAACAATGTAATCCGATTCGTGACACCAGACGGGCGAAAAGTCCCACTGAGTTTGCAGACAGACGAGTGTATAATTATTTTCCTTACCGTGGAGCGGAAATGGAGTAATGATCACTGTTTATTATTGAATTAAGGTGGAGATTGGTGAATGGATTGTTGACTCGGCCGGATCTCCATTACTGGCTGTTATTCGTTAACTCAATTGACATTTTCCTTTTCGATTTTTCAAAATTTCACAGTAAGTTTTTCCTCTGTTTAACTTGAATTGAAAAAAGCTGCATCCGCTCTGTGTAATCCACGACCTGCTGTAGCCAGGTTTGTATACTCTGCCCGTCTCCCGACTACCGGGTAGAGTACACACTGCCCGAAACGTTGAGTTACCGGCTCTTTCCAGAGCCACACTCCTTTTTGAAAGAGAAATATGTTGTCATGGTGTCACCGGAAAACCTTCCAGAAAGCAAATTAATGTGAAAATCCAAATTGGATTGGATTGGGGATGAGGTCTGCCTATCTCCACGGTCTGCCTTTGAGGAAGGTCCAGGAAGGGTTGTTTGTTTTCGTTTCTTTGAGATCTGCAATTTCATTCATTCAAGCTTCTTCGCATCACCTTGAATTACATTTCAGGGATTGTTTTCATAAGCCTGCGGGAATAAGAATTGTTGGGTAATTGTCTTTTTTTGTGTGGTTCGACGAGGGGGGTCTCCGAGTCAACTGGTCAACGGAGATTATACCCGGGCTTGACAAGGAGGAGCGCCCCCGGGCACAGTCTGGCAAAGAAGGACCAATCGGGCAGCTTCGGACCGACTGTCGTGGCGGGACGAAATCGCGTTCGGACCCTTACACCTCCGGGGGAGAGAGAGTGGATCGTCGGTGCTGAATAAGTGCGTCCGTGCACGGCGGACGAGAGGGGCCCATGTCGGCGAAAACCCTCTAAGCGTGGACATTCTTATTACAAAAAAAATTGCTCACTGAATAAAATGACCTGCAATGCATGCATCTCAAAAGTTAGACGGCCTGACGTTTCGATCCTAGCAGGACCTTTATCACAGGCAAAGACCTTGCCTTTCAAAAAGGTCCTGCTATGATCGAAACGTCAGGCCCTATAACTTTTGAGATTTACTATAATTATAACAAGATGGTACTTATGACTTTCAACTTGTGTTCAAATATCGGGTGCTTAGCTTCGAATACAAGTGCAACTTTTGGCTTGCAACCTGGTTTTATTAGGCAAGGTTTTTCATGCTTAGCCAATTATTTTTGGTGTGGCTTAAGCAGCTCTATGAAATTAGCCCCTTTTTAGATATAACATGATGTTTGCGTCGAGGAGAATGTAATTCAAAGAGGTTTTTGCCCTAAAACCTCTTTGAATTAGCCCCTTTTTGTTAATTAAAGGGAGCGGTCAGGGGTACGGTGCTCCGTAAATGCCACACCCCAAATAAAACGATTTCGCACTGGTTCTCTTTTCAGAGATTGCCAGAAAAACTGCATCTTGGTAATCCATTATTCTGTCTGGTGTGTACCAGCATGTCGGGTATTTGTTCACATCTGTCTGTTGTCGTATCGTGGAAACCATGTGGAATGATTGTTTAATATATCTTTGAGTGATAGGGCACTTACTGAGTACCGTAGGAGTGCTTCGGGAAAGTACATTGCCCCTTGTATAAATTATTCACACATACGAGAAGATTGGATACAAGTTGTGCACCATGCAGGCCGCAGACCACCAGACTGGGTGAGAGGATGGTGAATAAGCGTGTAAGAACAAACTGGAAATCTCGTCTCATTGAGTGATAGGGCACTTACAGAGTACCGTAGAATTGCTTCGGGGGGAGAAGGTAGCTTGCACCATGTACATACACACACTCGAGAACTGATTGAATACAAGCTGTGCGCAATGTAGGCCAAAGACCCCCCCAAAAAAAATTGTCACTGGGTGAGCGAGTGGTGAATGGACGTGTAAGAATCAATTGAAAATCTCATCAGCCGCCGTGATTGAGCCGGATCCGGCCCACTACCCCTAGAGGGCGGCAGAATTACTGCCACACCAGCCCAGCCAACGTCATGAATAACACATTTTCTAGAGTCGACCATTCCCACGAGTTCCCGCCACCCCTCGATCGTAGTCCCGAAGATGACTATGATCTTTTTTTTCTCTTTTTTCTAATTTCGATCGAATACTCTGGCCAGAGGTAGGGCTTGCCGACGGAAAATATGAAATGAATTTCGGTTTAGCATTTCAAATGACAGTTCGACGACAGTGCGGATCAGGAGGTGGAATTAAACATACTCTTCTATTTTTTTTTCTTCTGCAAACAAAAAAAAGGTTCGTCCGATTCGTCAATATTCGTCATTAGTCTGTCAGTCCTCCTGTCCGTTGGCCTATTTGTGTGTTTGCTTGTTTGTGTTTGTATTATTAGATGGCGAAGGAAAATGCCACACGCGTAGATACCTTTTGAACATTTTTTCAAACAAAAAAACATCAAACTTAGATAACATAAAATATGATATGAAAATGGGCACAGATAATGATATTGGACATTTGTGCAGCTCCTCTGTGTCAACACGCTCTTATAATGTCAACATGCTCCCTAGCCCTCTAATACTTTGGTCAGGTAGTACCCGTGCCGCACAGCGAGCGCGCTTGGTCCGCACTGTCCGACAATAATATTGTTTAGGCAGCTAGGGGAGCATGTTGACGTTGAAGAGCGTGTTGACAACGAAGAGCACAGATGTTTAATCTTCAAGGAAATTTACAACCAATCATGATTTTGAATTCAATGGATCTGTTCTATATTACATACAGGAACGTTGTGGCTGAATTTGAAGGTTTGAGAATTCAATGCCTGTGACGCAGTCAGGTAGCGGTAATGTGATGAAGAAAAGAACTCAAATCCTAAACCCGAACCTTTATGCTTCCATTTCGAATAGGGCCCTTTTAGAGTACGGATTTGGTGGTACAAAAAGGTTACGAAAAGAAGCGATTGAAGAGAGAATGATGTTATAAAATTAAAATAAGGGTGCAGCACACTAATTCTATTCAAGATGGCTCCGCCGAGCTGATTATCATAAAGTGTGGACCCACAACTTGTTTTTGATAAGGGGTCTTTGGAGGCTAATTAACTGATATATTGAAGAATAAGTGAAGCTTAAGACAACCCGGTGGTTCACTCTTCAATTTCATGTGTAATTTGGACCATATCTTAGAAAATGTGGCCCTATTTGGCTGGGGAAGTGGAGGGGTCCATCCCAAAATCCTTGCAGAAATTAATTGGCTTGTCAGTGGATGGCCACACACTCTGGGGGAATTAGTAAAAAATCTTATCGTAAATGAAAGTCCAATCTACAATTTTCAGTATAGCTAAAAGAACTGAGAAACTTTTGGGTGTGGGATAATTGGCTTTGAAAGTGAGCGTTTTTGTACAGCGTTCAATGGTAGTTCGATACACAACATTGGTAAGATCGAAAAACAAAAATATTCTCAGATTTACATGCAACTTATACAGTTTGAAGATGGTTATAGAAGAAACCTCGCACTGAAATATTTCTGTCTTTAATGCTGTATGTGCTAAATGGAGAAAAAAGTAAAAAAAATAATAGTTTACATCTCACCCACTAGATATCTTAACGATTTTTTTCGGAACAGTTCCCTGCTGCATTTTTGCGAAACAATTGAAGCGGTTTTTCACTATTTTCTTGAGACTCGGTTGGCGGATTGAGCTGAAATGTTCACAGGTGTGCTATTTCATGCAAATATGTTGGACCAGACAACGTATGGATGCTGTGTTATAACAATACCGATTTATTGAACCCCAAGTTAATAATTATTTTGATTTCTGTGTACCTTTATAGCACCGTTACCCGCGAGCGATTTTTCCCCCCGTACCACATAAATGTCATGGGTCTATATGTTTGTGCACAAACATTTTACACGGTGGGGGCAAGGGGGAGGTGAGGGGGCTATACCAGTTAAAGTTAAAGCTAGGGATAGGCTTTCTACACAGCGAATACAACGTACGTAAACAATCCGAGTGACCTGAGACTCAATTCTTAATACTTTGTGCACAAACATATAGGCCCATAGCGTTTGTGTGGTACGGAAAAAAAATTACTCGCGGGTAACGGTGCTATAAAGGTACACAGAAATCAAAATAATTAACTTGGGGTTCAATAAATCAGTATTGTTATAACACAGCATGCATATGTTGTCTGGTCCAACAAATGCATGAAATAGCACACCGTGAACATTTCAGCTCAATCCGCCAACCGAGTCTCGAGACAAATTTAATAGTGAAAAACCGCTTCATTTGTTTCGCGAAAATGCAGCAGGGAACAAACGAAAAATCGTTTAGATATCTAGTGGGTGAGATGTAAATTATTTTTTTACTCTTTTCTCCATTTAGCACATACAGCATTTAAGACAGAAATATTTCAGTGCAAGGTTTCTACTATAACCATCTTCAAACTGTATAACTATAAGTTGCATGTAAAAAAATCAGCTTTGTGAATGAGTTACATAGCGCCCTCATCGGCGGTGCCCGGACAGGCACGACCGGCCTGTTTTTGTCACGTGACTTTCATAGCGACAGCGGTGTCACTGGTTAGTTACCGTCTGCTCCAGAAAGAGGGTCGACTACGGCACGGAATCTCCCCCGAATCTCACCCCGAAAACGAAGCGAAAATGACGGACGAAGAGTCGGAGACGACGGGGAAGATAACGAGCAAGCGCATATTCATCAACCACGTTGACTGCTACCATGGCAAGAATATTGGGAAAGTATGTGCGGTGTTTATTGTAGTCCTTTTTCGATCTAACTTTGTAAAATTAATAACGTAACTTAGTTTTAAACTTAAACTTTAAAGTAACATTTTGCAAGATTCCATTCAATTTCAAGCCTGGGAAATTACAATCAGTGAATCACTCAGGCCTCCTATTTATACTAGAGTTTCTCATTATTCGGTTTACAACTTTGGGCTTTAACTAATTTCAATATGAGGTACAAGTTAGTGAAGTCACTACAATGAATTACTAATACTACATTACTACAATACTAGATTTAATCATGTGGAAAAGACTGACTGAATTGCTCGGTTAGTATCGGCACTATTTCGAAGGCAGAACTTTTGCTTTTTATGTGGGGGCCATTATTTTTTTAAGTTTATTGTTACAGAAATAGCCCTTAATTAATACTAGTAAAGTAGTACTACTACTACTTTAGTAGTAGTACTAGTTTAGTTACACTGAAAAAGACTAATTTAAAAATGGAGTATAACTAGGCTAAGTACTGGTACTGGTAATGCCTAGTGTTACTACTGAGTACTAAGTACTACTTTATACTAGTAGTAGGGACCGAAACGGTCCACTGCGCATGCCATCTGCGCACGTTCAGTTTTGTGCACAAAAATCTGGTAACGCGTCTCCCGATTGACACGATCCTTTTAAAAAGGGTTTTCTACTTGAGCACCATGCTCAAATACACTAAAACACCCCTTAACGTGTAGCTGATGACTTACCGAAGCTAGTCGTTAAAAAAATCGCGTAAAATCCACGTTGTTTGCCCGCAAAAGGGCATTACTCGCGAGGTTAGTTTATCTGAACGGCATTTTCATTGATTAGACGTTCATAATACAGCTAAACTATACCATTACAGGAAATTTGAAGGTCTAAATGCTTAGAAAAAGTCAACTTTGTGAATGAGCTGTTGCCCATTTCGGCAATTAACGCTATCTACCGTACCGCGATGCACCGTGTGACGGTCATGGGGCTTGCGCGTCGCGCGGCCCGTTAACAAAACCCTGCGTGCTCGCTACTTACGTGTACGTTCGCGTTGCGCGGAAACATTGTTGCTTTGTGTTCGTCTGTTACTGTTAGTGTTAGGGATTCCTCTTCGCTCTTTCCTCTTCCTTTGTTGGCTATTTTATTTCACTGATTATTTTAGTTAATTTTTTTTTTTTGAAGGTAAATTTTCGTTTTATTTTGTTATAAATTAAAATCATAATTGTTTTAGTTTCAGACATAGGCCTACTGTAGTACTGGTGAGTAGGCCCTACAATCCCTTTCCGGAATTCCTGCTTGCCGAAGTTGCCGGCTTTGTCGTTTTTAGTAATATTTTAGAAGCTTTAGCAACTTACTATGTTCTTTGCTATTATAACAATCTTATTTTTTCTGTAATGGTCTATATTATTGGCTACCATGACAACAGAATTTGAGTTTTTAGATTTATTTATTTCAGGGATCTTGTTCAGTTGTTGACAAAGACAAGGAAAGATATTTCATTATAATTGATTTGTATCCTTAATTAATGGGTCCTGAGCATGATTCTGAAGATTGCATGTGCTATTAATTAGTTAATTCTATTTATCTTTTTGTATTAATTTTGTATTAATTATTAATTTCTCATTTTTAGGCTCTGTACATCAACATTTATTTTGAACGTAGTAATTTAGTCTTACTATTATAGAAAATAGAAATTGCAATAGCCACTGCATACTTTAAAATGTTTATTGAATTTTGTAACAAAAAAACAACAAAAACAAAATATTTTGGACAAGTGAACAAGAGAGTGAACTCTCTAATTTATCTTTCTGCCCAATTATTGAATCTAGCCAGGTCAAAACTTCAAGATGGGTTTCTGATCTGATGTTTGGCGGATTAGAATTGAAGGTTTTAAATTTCACTTTCCAATCTATCAAGAAATGCCCGCCATGTCGTGTATAAGCACAAGAATGGTCAAACAGTGGTGTCCACACTGACACAACAACTGTCATCATTTGTATTCTTCTGACCCTGTTGGTCAGTGACCTTCTGTAGGACCATTCTACCCCATCACCATCAACCCATGCCAATCCCTTCCTCCGATTCTTCAACATCTACTGGTCTCTGCCAGCCAACTATGGCACATCTCAACCTCATCTTCAACAATTAACTTCTGCTTCCTGTGGAAACGTGGAATCCATCCCAGGTCTTGCCGTTCCAGATGCACTGCTTCAGCATTTCCTTTCAGGCAAAGAACCTAGAGACAAACCCCTTCTCCTCTGAACCAACACATCTGCCAGCTCTATCAATTATAGCAATCTTCATCTTTGACATGGGTTGATGTGAAGTTGTCATTTCTTAAATGCTGAAATCTTCATTCTGAAAATGCAATATAAGACAACAATTACTAGAAGATAATGCAAACAGGAGTAAACAAAACTAAATTCCCGGATTTCCACACTAGTACATGACATGTACACTATTAAATACAATAATGATAATGCCATTTACATACAAACTTTTGGAAGATTATAGAGACGGTAACCTAGAAATAAACGCAGTTAATTTCTACGGGAAGCACTGGGCTCTTTGTTGACTTTCTTCACAGGTTTTTTGGCAGACCTAAACTGTGGATGAAAACAAACACACGCCAAATCACAAAATGTGGTAATCATGATCGTATGCAAGTCCGGATCGCAACTGTGACATGTTTACAAAATATAAGGAGTGAATCATCAAAAAACTTGAGTTCATATCCCTGGAAAATGTTGTAAATTTGTTTGCAAATTTGTTTACATGAGGAAATAAAGTAAACATAATTTTCTTGTTTCTTATAATGTAAATATGCAATGACCCTCTGTATTGAATGTGCCGTTTTTGTTTACATGCATATGAATTATGAACATGTACGTACATGTACGTACATGACGAAACTGGAAGGAATCAACATTGAGACTGCTATAATTATGCAAATTTAGGTATTTTGTAATTAGTATTGCCTTGGCAACCATCTTGGATAGTTGTGGTTGGTAGTTAGAGACTCAGAAAGTATGAGTTATACAATGATATGGAAAAAACAACAATGCTGTGCTTTGTTCATGTCCAGAGATATAGTGTTTATTGTTTGTTTACACATTTGTTTACTTAATGAAAATTAGTAAACAAATATTTCTTCATCTTGTTAATTATTCAAATGCACTATTACCGTCTACATTACAAATGATATTTTTGAATGATGTCTTGTCCTAAAAAAAGTAAAAACTTTCAGAATCCATGCAGCTTGTAGTAATTAGGCAATTTTGTTTATTGTGCTAATTAGTGTTGTTGTCATGGCAACCGTCCTTATTAATTATGAATATTTCTCAGACTGAAAACGCGTCTAAATTTACAAATCGGCGATTAACGAAAAAAGCACTGAAATAAACCCAAACACTTTTGAGTTATTAACAAATGAATTTGTTTACATTATTGTTTACTCTCTCTTTTTGTAGTAAACAACCAGGTTTGAAACCACATTTGCCATAGAAAAACTGGCCCAAAAACATCCGTTTTCAAATTTTTCAAAATAACATAGCTCGGCAACCCCTTGACCAAATGTGACAATATTGGTATCAGAGGATGCAGCTGTATGCACTTAACACAAATAAATCACTCACAGTCCCACTACATCAACTTCAAAAATCCCATTTCGGTCCCTACTAGTAGTAGTAGTAGTACTGTATTAGTAGTACTATACTAGTACTAGTAGTGAGTACTAACTAGTACTACTGCTGTAAGTGTTGTACTGTAGCTAAATGATTGACTTACCATTACTTATACTACTAATTACTAGGCATTACTCATTTAGTCATTAGGCTAACACAGCTACATGTACTGGTATCTGTAAACATCTTATTATAAAATGGGTTTAAGTACTTTTTACTTTTACAGTTTTAACTTATTTAGGTCGTTGTAATTGTATATGACATTCATACTTTCCAATCTTTGCCTTTGAGAAAGGTCCTGCTACTGCTAGGATCAGAATGTCACGCCCTCCTAATTTTTGATATTTGCTTTTTGGTCATTTTCATCAGTAAGCAGTTTGAAATATTTTTGCATATTGATTTATTACTTTAAAATCTCATTCCTATTTTCATCATCCCAAAGGAGTTTGTTTTGTTTACTATGTGACCGCCGTTTTGTTCTTCCTCTTGCAGTTTTTGTCCAACTGCATTGTGGGGGCATCCCTGGATGAGATCGAGGACGAGGAGGAGGACGATGCCTCAGTGAAGAGCGACGTGATTGGCCCGCCCAAGGAGGGCGCCTACCACATTGCCGGCACACTCAAGAACCCCAACAAGCCCAAACCGGCCTGGGTGCAAGAGATTCTGAGCGTGAGTTACTCACTCTCGCAGCTCATAGCCACCAAAATCATTCGGTGTACCGGTCCAGCATGCTCACAACCAAGGGGACCATTGATTTCATGGAGCCGCTTCAAGACCAAACTTTGCTGAAGCATGAAAAAGCCTTGCCCAATATAAATCAGGGTCCAATTTCGTAGAGCTGCTTTAAAGGGAAAACACAACATTGGTCGAGGTTAAAGAATAGCATCAATACGTTGTCTGATCCAACATATGCATGAAATAGCACACCTGTGAAAACTTCAGCTCAATCCGCCAACCGAGTCTCGAGAAATTGGTGAAAACCACTTCATTTGTTTTGCAAAAATGCAGCATTCAACAAATTGTTCCGAAAAATAGTTTAGATCTAGGGGGTGAGATGTAATTTTTTTCTTATTCTTTTCTCCCTAATTACAGCATTTTAGGCAGAAATATCTCAGTGCAAGGTTTCTACTATAACCATCTTCAAACTGTATAAGTTAATCTGTGAACATTTCTGATTTTCGATCTTACCAATGTTGTGTAGGGGCTTTAAGCACCAAAATTTGCTGAAGCACGAAAAATCATGATTCAGAGGATTGGCTAGCCAACCTAAACTTCACTTTTGCTTCATACTGGGTAAAGACTAGTGGATACAATTCATAAGTGATTGAGATTGCATCATAATGTGCTTTGTAATCCTGTTTAGGGTTTTCATGCTTTGCAGATTTTCACGCTTAAGCGGCTCTATGAAAATGGGCCCTGATTGCCAGCCAAAGATCCACTTGTATCCTAAGCTAAGCATCCCATATTTTTGTACAAGTTGAACGTAATAAGTGTTTTCTTACTGCGCTTTCTTATCCCAGGTACCGGAGAAAGAGAAGATGTTGGAGCACCTGGTGGAGTACGATGTGGTGGTCTATGACATCAATGAGGATGCCAGTCAGATTGACGAAGCCTCCTGGGCGGTTTCAGGTAATTCCACCAAGCCCTCTGTCCCTAGACTTTCCCTTTTATTCCCTCCATCAAGAGGCTTGGGCTCTTCTCCAAAGACAGGATTTGGCTCAGGCTCTGGCTTCGTCTCCATTTTCTCTGTCCATTTTTTGTTGTTTAAATTGAAAAAAAAAAAAAAAAATGGCTAAGAAAACTTTGTCTGGACCCAGGACTTGAACCAGAGACCTCTGGATTGACGTACCAGCGCTCTTCCATCTGAACTATCCAGCCCTAAGACGGTGGCCTTTCATTTTGTTTAAATTGAATAAGCTGCGTCCACTTTGTGTGATCCCCAAACTTCTGTAGCCAGGTTTACAACAATTGGTTGGAAGAGAAGTACTACATGGTGTAATTGCAAACCTTCCACTTAGTATTTCCACCATGCAAACCTATCTTATGTAATTGTTTGCTTATTAATGAAAGTGGGGGTGTGATCCCTGGAGATTAATGGTTGGTTAATGGTTGAATTGCCTCTGACTGGCGCCCTACCCGGCAAAGACTAGTTGACTTTTTGGGAAGACCACCATCTAAGGACTGGATAGCTCGGATGGATCTATCCATATGCATCCATTTCTGATGAAGCCTTTTTAAAAGTTTTTTCCCCCGAGAGTGAACTTTCCAAAAAGCGAGACCGCTCAATAACTGCTAATTTGTGTGCACTGCGGGTGTTTGTACTTTACAGCATTGCATGCGGAAATGGAACGCTTTGAAACACCGAAGATGTTCATCCTCATCTCCAGTGTCATGACATGGGCCAAGAGCAAGCCAGTAGATCCCGTAAGTACACCGTCAGGGAGAGAGTTTAGACATAGAACGTTGCCCGAATTTCAGGAGTTGCAGGAGCTGATTATTGGCAGTAATGGACACTGTATGATGCATCTATAAAAAAATAGCAAAGCAAATTTGATGGGACCCGGAACTTAACCTTGTCTTAACGCACCAGTGTTGAATAGCATATCTTGTACAAAATGGACACGGGAAACTGCATTTCTACCCATGCATTGGAATGAGTAATCTACATCATCAAATTGCTTTCAAACTAACGTAGATTTAAAAAAAAAAAAATCTTTTGTTTAAATGTACAAATGTTTTTCATTCGGCTTTTGGCCACGAATAAATTTGTAAGTGCTATTAAACCATTTCAAATTTAAAATTCAAATTTTAAAAAATGGGAGGGGGGGGAAATAAATGGATCGAAAATTGTTCAACACTTACACGAAATTACAGGTGCAAATTGGAACAGACTGGGATTTGAACTGGAGATCATTGGCTCTGACGTTAACGTTAAGCCAGAGGTCAGGGGTTCAATCCTGGTCCAGTCCTATTTCCTTTGCCGTGAATCCCAGAATGGCTCTAGTACTGGCCCTACTAGGCATCCTGACATCAAATTGTCGATGCGCGCACAGTCCGTACATTGATAAATGTTTTCGGTTGCAATTTTATGTCTCCCCAATGTATTGGTAATTGTCGCTAGTTATTTTTTTTTAAACACTGTGCCTGAGCACACTGTGCCACCCGACTGAAATGTTTTCGTCTTTCCTCTTTTTTGGGGCGTGCTTTTTTTTGCTCAGGACGATCCGGAGATCCCCTTCACGGAGGAGGACTACAGGCGGAGAAAGGCGCACTCCAACTTCAAGGCGCACATCAGCGCAGAGAAACTGGTCATCAAGCTGGGCAAGACGGTGAGTTAAGTGCCGTTGGCCAAAAATGGAAGGATCATCGCGGGCCGAAACACAGTTAAGGCTGCGCTCAACCACACAACTCAAACATGGTGCAGAGCTGAAGCCGAACATTGTAGCACGTATACTGAACAACACATCCATTTAAAGCCCCTACACAACATTGATAAGGATGAAAAACAGAAATGTTCACGGATTTACATGAAACTTATACTGTTTGAAGATGGTTATAGTAGAAACCTCTCACTGAAATTTCTGCCTAAAATGTTGTATTTTGGGAGAAAAGAGTAAAAGAAATCATTTACGGCGTTGAATACTGCATTTTCGCGAAACAAATGAAACGGTTTTCACAATTTTCTCAAGACTCGGTTGGCGGATTGACCTGAAATATTCACAGGTGTGCTATTTCATGCATATGTTGGATCAGACAACGTGTGGATCCTATTCTTTCAACCAATGTTGTGTAGGGGCTTTAAAGATGGGAGGGAGAATTCATTTCTAAACGAAAAAGAAAAGGAATTGGACGAAAAAATGTAATCACATTTTTTGAAAAATAATCCAAAGCTTCAACTTCAGCCAAGAACTCCAACCTGTGTTTTCAGCTTGTCAGCTTGTGGGAAACAGAGACAAAGACAGAGCCGAAACCTAAGCCGGGTTTTGGAAAAAGGCCCATATATTTTTGTGCTGAGGCACCTATTTTAGATTAGCCACTGGTCTTGTTATCATATATCATAAGTAATAAAGATTATTCTGTTTTTTATGACTCTGGTTCCCAACCTCCACATCTCTGAGAATTTGTAGGCTAAAGGGCAAGTGTACAGGCATTCTGAATCCTGATGTAATCTTTGTTACACCCATTTTAGAGAACATTTCAGAAATGTTTGTTTTAAATTCACCTTTCTGTTTTTGTCTCTTTACTTCAGAACAAAGCCAAGTTTGTTACCTACGTCATAGCGGCAGGCTTGACTTATGGCGGTGGTGAAAATATCTTCCATTACCTCTTCAAGGTGAGTTGGGTTGGCTTTTGATTATTGCTCTCCCTCCTCAAAAAAAGGAAAATTGCTTAATTAAGACTTGGAATTATATATATGGAAGGGTTGCAGTGACACCATGTACTGTAGCACTTCTCTTGTGTTGGTAGCCACTCTTTTCAGGGGCACACTCCTTCTCGAAAGTGAAGGGCTACATGTTGCCCCTGCAAACCTTCTACTTAACCACTTCACGCTGGGACCTTCAAATCTGATGCATTGGTGGTGCTGCTAAGCACCAAGTCCTCCTAATCTAGACACCACTGTTGTCCAAATTTCGATCAAGGATTCCTTCCATCTGACCACAAAGCAGTATTTAGCAGGAAAAACACCTGGTTTGACGTCGGTTGCTTCATCAATTTCCCAGATCAGCGGTAACGATAAATTGTGGGGTTTTTTTCTGGGAATGTCATTGCGGGATGGAGGGAGAGCGTGCTGCCACCAGAAGACAGAGAAGACTGGATACAGTGAAGAAATATATACTGCCACTGGAAAACTGTGAAGAATTTGCATGTGAAGAAAATTAGTTGTATTAAAAACCGGTACTTGACACTTTATACTTCACACTTGTTATTAGGCCAAGTTAAAAAAAGAAAGATTATTTCTCATTCCCGTCCACGTAATTTTTTTGCAGCCAATTCATTAATTTATTTTCGATAAAAGGACAACATTTTGATTTTTAATGTTTCCAGCCATTGAACCTCGCACATGCACTGCCTATATCATACCGTACTTAAAAACGACTGGAAATTAGACTACCGATCTTTAGGGCAAAAAAAATTGTTTTGGAAAAGAAAACAAGAAAAAAGTGCCCGCATCCTCCTAAAAGTTAGGATGAGAAACTAATATTTGTTTTTACTTGGCCATTGGATGGACATTTGTAGTTCTCTCCACAGCTTTGTGGAAGTAGGCCCTGTACACAATCAGACAATAAAGTCATTTTCTTTTTGAAGTTTGCCTGCAAAGACGTCATGTGCTTCTGACTGATAATTGTTGACCTCTTTTGTTTTCTATCCAAAGTATTTTTTTATTTTTTTATCTTTGGATGTCATCAGGGGACATTTGTTTTCGTTGGTGCTGCATACATTTTTTATACATAGAGGCATTGCAAAGAAATGACGAGGGAGTTGGTTTTGAACTGGTTTGCGTGGATCTGGACCGTGCCAATATTGTTGCTGGCGTGAGCGCTTGTATATCTGGCCCAGTATCTTGACCCGCCCTTCTGGCGTTGTGCTTGTTGACTGTAGGCTGCCTGGCACGGTGACGTAGAGGCTCTCCAGTGCTTTGGTAACGGCATGAACATCCTCCCCACCATCCACATCAAGGACCTTGCTGGGTGAGTTGGCTGTTGGGATGGGAATCAGGCTGGTTGCCCGGTTGACTGGTTGAGCAATCAAACAGTCGGTCGGTCTGTTGGAGACTCAGTCGTTTATTTATTCATTTTTTTGTTCGTTTATTCGTATATTTATTCATTCATCCATCATTTCATTCAACCGTCCATCTTTTGCCCTCTCCCCATCCTTCTCCCCTCCCTCTGCCTTTCCCCTCCGTCTCTCTCTGCCTCTCCCCTCCCTCTCCCCTCCTCCCTCTCCCCACCCTCTCCCTCTGTCTCTGCCTCTCCCCTCCCTCTCTCCCTCTGCCTCTCTCTTTCTCCTTCTCCCCTCCCTCTGCCTCTCCCCTCCCTCTGCCTCTCCTTCTCCCTCTCACCTCCCTCTGCCTCACCCCTCCCTCTGCCTCTGCCTCTCCTTCTCCTCCCTCTCCCCTCCCCTGCCTCTGCCTCTCCCCCTTCCCTCTTTCTCTCCCTCTCCCTATCCCCTCCCTCTGCCTCTGCCTTTCCCCTCCCTCTGCCCCTGCCTCTCCCCCTCCCTCCCCCTCTCTCTCTCTCTGTCTCTCTCTCTCTCTCTCTCTCTCTCTCTCTCTCTCTCTCTCTCTCTCTCTCTCTCTCTCTCTCTCTCTCTCCCTCTCCCTCTCCCTCTCCCTCTCTCCCTCTCTCCCTCTCCCTTCTCCCTCTCATGCTCTTCCTCTCCCTCTCACACTCTCTCTTGATTGCTTACGTACAGAGTCATCCAGAACATTGCAGACTCCAGACCCAAGACCAGATACCTGTTAGCGGTGGACGACTCCCAGAACTCCCTGGAGGACATTGTGAAGGTGAGAGCACCTTAGCAGAGTGCAGCCATCTGCCATGGCCCATTCAGTCCTATGACGTTTGGTTTGCTCTGTGGCTAAGGAGTTTGGCCAAAGGTGGTTGTTGTTTCAGTTGGGGGGGGGGGGGGGAAAGCGCTGGTCCCCGCTAGTCCAGTGTTTGAACTGCGGGCGTGTTTAGCTTGCGGAGCAACAAGGGCAGTGCAGTGCTGTCCTTAGTGTGTTTGTCCAAACCCAGTTGACATAAAGAGACATCTTCTACCACACTCTCCTTTATTCTGAATGAAAGTGGGGGTATGATCCCTGGAGATATACAGCAGTTAATGGTGCAATGGTTCTGACTGGCACCCCCACCCCAGCAAAGAGAAGTTGACTATTTGGGAAGGCCACCTTCTAAGGGCTGGATAGAAGGCCAGAGATTCTTAATCATCAGTTTTTGTTTAACCCATTTCCACCGATTCATGGGATAAAGAAAAGCTACAAACACCAAACTATGTGAAATTCCGTAGTCTATTTTTAGGTTTGTAAAAATGATGACTGTTCTGTTGATATGGTTGATGATATTTTAGATTTGCTTATATCATAATAAAGTAAATGTTATACTCTTTCAACTGGTATATAGTTTGTTTGGAAAAGCAGTCATTGATAATTTTTTCTTGTAATGCACGTTTTCTTTTAGTGTGATAGGGGCTTAGGCGGGAACACTGTTTATGTGCTGTGACCTAGGCAGGCGGATATGGGTTAAGCAGTAGAATAGATAGCTGTAGATGAAATCTTGACACCAGGCACAATGCTATGTGGGAATTTTGTTCAGCATACAATAGCCACACACAAATCAAACATGCATTTAGTAATGCTGAAAATGAATTTACCGTAGTAATCCTGTGCATTGAGATTTGAAAGTTTGCATGGTGAGAATAGCAGAATAAAATAATAGGTTTGCGGTGACACCATGTAAATTCTGTTGTGTGAGTAAGTGTGGTTCTGAAAAGAACCGGAGGAACTCAACGTTTCGAACAGTGTACTCTGTTTGTCTTCAATGTCTCCTGAAGGCAGAGCACACTGTTCGAAACATTGAGTTCCTCCGGTTCTTTTCAGAACTATGCATACTCACAAAAGAGAATTTACATGGTGCCACCGCTAACCTATTAATCCATCCTGTGTATTGTTTCATAAAGGAAGGACGTTTCCTTTTTATGCCTAAGCTGCCGTTGTTCTCAGCGACACTCACTCACTTGACCTGTACCCTCATTCACTCGTCCCTTGTTTGTGTTGCCCAGGCCATAAGCACGAATCTCGGTAACGGCAAGGTCAAGTTCATCAAGAAGGAGGACGCACTGCTGAGCAAGGGCTTGTCGGTGAGTGGAATCCCACTGCTCTTCGGGGCACCATTGTTGAGTTGTCATGCCTTTCGCTGATTGTAACAAAAACGGCTTCTGGCACCCCGTATAGAGGATTTTTTTCACATGACGTCACCTGATCGCCAAAGACTAATATAATTAGCATGTCCGCAGGAGCAGTCTAAATACATGGACGCGCTTGCAAATATCAAATCTGAGTATTTCCATTGGACATTATGATGACTCGAAGGCGCGTGCGTTCCGTGCACATCCACGTGAATTGAATGCTGACCGGCAAAAAGCATGTGACTGACAAAACCTCTATAGCCTCATTTTAATGACTTCCTGGAGGATGGTAATGAGGAGGATGGGAATGGGGAGGAGGAAGTAGGTTAGGAGAGTCATGAGGATATGGAGGAGGTTGGGGAGGAGGATGACGGTGATATAGGTGAAGAGGAGGGCGATGAGGATGGTAACGAGGGTCATGAGGATAAGGATGAGAAGGAGGAGGATGATTAAGATAACCAGTATGATGGGAATGATGATGAAAAAAAAATCAAAACCTTGACTTCCGCATCTCATCTGTACTGATCTGTTTCAGTCTTGTAACATATTCAGTGGGTCTATGACGCATTCATTTACTTTCATTTCTCAGCTTGACTATATTCGAATCCACCACATGACCTCGACCAGCTCGGTGGTCAAGTGGTCAAGACGTCCTGCACTAGAAAGTGGGAGTCGGGGGTTCGAGTCCTGCCCGAGCTGCCTGAAATTGTTACCTCGGGCATCGGGCAAAACACTGAGGATTCATTGTTTATCACGTCGAGAAGGGCAAAGCCTCAATGAAAGTTTTTTCTTTCTTGCGATTCATTTGGGTCTGTTCTCAACCTTCACGACAGCTCGGTGGTCAAGTGGATACGACGTCTGCACTAGAAAGCGGGAGTCGCGGGTTTGAATCTTGCCCGAGCTGCCTGAAATGTTTTCATCAGGCTTCGGGCAAAGCACTGAGCATTCATTGTTTATCACGTGGAGCAGGGCAGAACCTCAATGAAGGTTTTTCTCTTTTTTTCTTGCAATTCATTTGGGACTGTTCTCAACCTTCACGACAGCAACAAGACTTTGACCTACTCCTGGCCAACCTGCGCATGGATGGCGTCTACACCAAGGAGAACATGAACATCCGATGGGTGTCCGAGCGAGGCATCACCGAGAACATCCCGCAGATCATCCAAGAGTTCAAGGCCACCCGGGGACTCCTGGTAAGCCTCGCACGCCGGTCACAAAGCGTCGAGCCCAAGTCGTCTCTTTGGAGTTCGAGTCCCGTGTCATCCAGGCCGAGTCATTTGAGTCACGAGTCACAAACTTGGGTCTCGGGACCCAGTTCCCAAGTTGGCTCTCTGCATAGAGGTCACATTCCGTGGTCTCAGAAAGATATCTTTTTTTCTCAAAAGTTAAGAGGGTCTGACGTTTTGATCTAAGGGCTGGATAGCTCAGATGGGAAGAGCACTGGTACGTTAATCCAGAGGTCTCGGGTTCAAGTCCCGGTCCAGTCAAAGTTTTCCTTGCCAATTTTTTTCAATTTGGATACTTATTTCTCAAAAGTTAGAGGGCCTGATGTTTCGATCCTAGCAGGACCTTTCCCTTTGCCTTTGAGAAATTTCCTGCTAGGATCAAAACGTCAGGCACTCTGACTTTTGAGATTCATGTATTGCAGGTCATTTTAGTCAGTGAGCAGTTTGCGAGAGTTTTTACGTATTTTTACTTTAAGTTATCTTTTTAACGGTTCGCGGGTGTTAATTTCCTTGTCTGGTCATCTTGTCGTTCTTGTAGCCGATGCGTTGCTGCGTGCTGGGCCCTCCGGCTGTAGGGAAGACCTGCATAGTGGCCGCCCTGTGCAAACATTACAAGCTCCATCACATCAAGATCAAGGACGTCATCAACGAGGCCATTGAAGCCCTGGTAAGTAACCACTAACACAAGCAGACAAACAAAAAGGCGTAGGACCAGGGGCCAATTTCATAGAGTTGCTTAAGCGCCAAAATGTTCTTAAGTGCAAAAACTCATGAGCCACAGGATCCCCTTGCCAACCCAAACTCCACTTTTTGTTTCACGCTAAGTAAAGAAGAGTGGAATACAAGTCAAAAGCAACTGGCATCGCAGTGCAGTTTGTAATCCTGCTTACACGAGGAAGACTTTTTCTGCTTAGCAGATTTTCACGCTTAAGCGGCTCTATGAAATTGGGCCCTGGTTGACAACCTTGTTGTTTCGTGCTTCGGAAAGAATAGTGGAAGACAAGTCAAAAGTGGAAGACAAGTCTTGCTCGTTTACACGAGCAAGACTTTTCGTGCTTAGCAGATTTTCAGGCTTAAGGGGCTCCATGGAGTTGGGATCTAACCAGCCATCTTGTGCCACATCGTGCCTTGGGTCAGTGGGCTGTGGCCTGCCGCTGCCATCAGCCACCCACGCGCCGCCTGTATGAATATTCATCACGGTCACTCGCATATCAATTGACCAAAAATGGGCCTAAGGTAATAAGCCAAGATCGGCCGCACTGCACTACACCCTGGGCATAAACGTTAGACAGTTTATAATCTGCTCAGTGGCACTGTTGAATCCCCCCCCCCCCCAGTGGAGTGGGAAAAAAAATGATGGCGTCCCTTAGACTTTTTTGATGGTGCATTTTTTGCTGAATCGTTTGTCTTGTCTTTGCAGGAGAAGAGTGCAGCTCGAGCTGATGCAGATGAGAATGAAGATGATGATGGCAAGGCACAGGAAGATCAGGAATTACTGGAAGCTATCATTGAGAGCAAAGAATCCAATAATGGTATGCTCTCCTCTCTCCTCCCCTCCCCTCCCCTCCCTCCCCTCCCCTCCCCTCCCCTCCCCTCACCTCCCCTCCCCTCCCCTCCCCTCCCCTCCCCTCCCCTCCCCTCCTAACCTCTCCTCTCTCTTCCCCATATGGCAGTTGATGGTCAAATACTTCCTCTGTAGTGATAATCAACTACATTCGAACGTCACTATAACGAAGGCCAATATACCGAACATTCGGCTATAATGAACATGCTCTTTGGCTCCCGATTTTTGTATACAAGATACATGTATGTGGTCGCAACAGAAATTACAAACGACCGCTATACCCCCAAGAATTCATGGATCCTGGGATGTTTGTTATAGTGACGTTCCACTGTATTTTGTTCCTTGGTAGAGATAATCAAGTATTTGGGAAGGCCCCACCTATGGACTGGATAGTTGACTTTCAGCAACATGTCTTTTGATAAGTTGACATCCCAGTCCAGTCAAATTTTGTTATCAAGGCAGTTTTCTCTCTAATTTGAAAGTGCAGTTTGAAAGAAGTTATTCTGTTTGTCCGGCTGAACTATTTTACACTTTCTAATTGTAGAGAAATGCAGGTGAGTATATTTCCTGATGTATTTGATACCCAAAACTGAAGTGTTTGTCTTTTTCTTGGCCGTTCCTCAGGGCGCATTGAAGACCAGTATATCCTGCGCTTCTATCGCGAGAAGCTGCACTCCATGCCGTGCCAGAACCAAGGTTTCATCCTGGACGGCTTCCCTAAGACCATGGAGCAGGCCAAAGAACTCTTCGCAGGTGAGAAATCAACAATAGTAAAACCAACCACATTTAGTAATATGCAAAAATGATTGACAAAAATGTTGCAAACTGCTTACTGACTAAAATTTACACCAAAATGCAAATCTCAAAATAAAGTGAGCGTGACGTTTTGATCCCAGCTGGACCTTTCTCAAAGGCACAGTGAGAAAGGATCGAAACGTCAGGCCCACTAAATTTATGCAAAAATGTTGCAAACTGCTTACAGACTAACATTACCGTAATGCAAATCCCGCAAGTTAGGAGGGGCTGACATTTCGATCCTAGCAGGACCTCTCTTAAAGGCCTAGGCCCTTAATTTCAGAGGCCAGGTACTCCACAACCCAGTCGGGCAGAATCTGACAAAGCCATTGTGGCTGTAGAATGAGTAATGCCATTCACGAAAAATGGTTGAAACTCTGGGAAATGGTTTCCAAATGCAGTCTCAAATGTGAAGACGACTTGTAACACAATCTCAAGACTCAATCTTTGTGATGTGTGACTCCGACTCGAACTCGACCTTGATAACTTGGGACTCGGACTTTCAATGAGGCTTTGTCCTTGCATGACGTGATAAACACTGTCAAGCAAGGGCAAAACCTCAACGAATTACGTTCTCCTCGACGCAAAACATCATGTTGTATCTGTGATGCAACGCGGTACCCACTGCTACACCGTATTCGAATCCACCACACGACCTCGACCAGCTCAGTGGTCAAGTGGTTAAGATGTCTAGAAAGCAGGAGTCGCAGGTTCGAATCCCGCCCGAGCTGCCTGAATTTTTTCATCAGGCATCAGGCAAAGCACTGAGCATCCAGTATTATCATGTTGAGCAGGACAAAACCTCATTGAATTACATTCTCCTCGAGATGCAGATATAAGTCTACATTTATTGAAACCTCGGGTGCCCTGAATTTCTGCGATTTTTATTATTATTATTTTTTTTTTTGCAATTTGTTTTAGCTGATGATGAGGAGGAACAGGAGGAGAATAGTAAGGTGCCCATCTACGACAAGGCCACTATGCCCGAGGTGGTGGCCTCCCTAGAGGCACCCAGCGACTTCCTGAAGCGCCGGGTCATGAACCTTCCGGAGAGTACGGTGACCGGCACCCACAACAACGAGGAAGGCCTTCTGCGCCGTCTGGCAGAGTTCAGGGCCATCAACGAGGAGGACTCCACTGTCCTGAACTACTTTGACGAGCTGGAGATCCATCCTGAGCATATCGGTCAGTTGGACATGTTGGACAGTTGCCCTTCCCTCTCCTCCCCTCCCCTCTCCTCTCTTCCCCTCTCCTTCTCACACTCCTTCTCAAGAGATGATGTACATGGTGTCACCTCAAACCTCCTACTTGGTATTTCCACCATGCAAATCTTCAAATCTTATCATACTCCTTCTCAAGAGATGATGTACATGGTGTCACCTCAAACCTCCTACTTGGTTTTTCCACCGTGCAAACCTTCAAATCTTATCAGAGCCATACTCCTCAAGAGATGATGTACATGGTGTCACCCCAAACCTCCTACATGGTATTTCCACCGTGCAAATCTTCAAATCTTATCAGAGCCATACTCCTTCTCAAGAGATGATGTACATGGTGTCACCTCAAACCTCCTACATGGTATTTCCACCGTGCAAACATTCAAATCTTATCAGAGCCACACTCCTTCTCTTTAGAGATGATGTACATGGTGTCACCTCAAACCTCCTACATGGTATTTCCACCATGCAAACATTCAAATCTTATCCGAGCCACACTCCTTCTCAAGAGATGATGTACATGGTGTCACCTCAAACCTCCTACATGGTATTTCCACCATGCAAACATTCAAATCTTATCCGAGCCACACTCCTTCTCAAGAGATGATGTACATGGTGTCACCTCAAACCTCCTACATGGTATTTACACCATGCAAACATTCAAATCTTATCAGAGCCACACTCCTTCTCACGAGATGATGTACATGGTGTCACCTCAAACCTCCTACATGGTATTTACACCATGCAAACATTCAAATCTTATCAGAGCCACACTCCTCCTCACGAGATGATGTACATGGTGTCAACTCAAACCTCCTACATGGTATTTACACCATGCAAACATTCAAATCTTATCAGAGCCACACTCCTCCTCACGAGATGATGTACATGGTGTCACCTCAAACCTCTTACCTGTAGTCCTCACCACATAAGCACTTACCGTTTTCATTGACTCATCTGGCTGTCCCTCTTCCCCTACGACACCCCCGCTAACAGACGTGACCAAAGAGGTGGACCCGGCCAACGCCACCATAGTGGAGCAGGTGGTCAAGATCATGGGGGAGCCGCGCAACTACGGGCCCACCCCGGAGGAGGTGGAGGAGATGGACCGACAGGAGATGGAGAAACGGCTGAAGAAGGAGCAGGAGGAGAAGGAGGAGAAGGAGAGGAAGGAGGCGGAGGAGGTGGCCCTGAGAGACCAGCGGGAGAAGGAATGGGTGAGCAGACTGTTGAACCGTGTCCACTGATTTCTGCATCTGTCTTGTGAAGCGTGTCACTGCACTGGATCTGTTGTCCAGGCTCTCGGTGCTCAAATACAGTGAAACATCGCTATAACAAACGCTGATAGACCGAACATTTGGCTATAAACAAACTTGCCCTTTGACTCCCAATTTTTAATTGTTGTGATCCCACCCCACACACAATAAGTTCAGTACATGATCTTGGATTTTGCCTGATATGCGGCTGCAACTGCTACTATAACAAACGACCGAACAATTTTCATGGATCCCAGTATGTTCATTATAGCACACGACGTTACACTGTAGTACCGTTCATTCAATTGTCTGGCCAGACATTTTTTTGATGACATTTCTGGAAGAAAATTCTTGCCTGTTCAAACAGTGTGGAAATGAAATCAAGCTCGGGTGCAACTCCCAACCCAGTTTTTTTTCTTTTCTTTTTTCATAAATTGACTTTGTTTTGGGTGTTTTTTTTGTTTTTTTCCTCCCCTCCCCTCATCCGCCTTGGGACAGGCGGAGAGACTGGACGAGGTCAAGAGGCAGGAGACAGAGCAGCTGGAGAACCAGTCTATCCCGCTGCGCAACTACCTGATGAAGCACGTCATGCCCTCCCTGACCCAGGGGCTGATCGAGTGCTGCAAGGTCAGGCCGGACGATGCCATCGACTACCTGGTAAGAGCAGGGGTGGAGTAGCCTTGGGCTTGAGCAGGGGAGAGCTTAGCTGCCAACCTATCTTAAAGGAAATTAGGAATACTTCTGCTAAAGAAAGAGGAATCACAGAGCAAACTACATAGAAATACATGTGTATTCTAAGTCAAAAATCAGAATCTGTTGTCGAGAGTTTGTAAAAAGTGATAAATTTTTACCCAAAAAAGAGGAATGATTCCTCCAAAATAGGAATGGTTGGCAGCTAGGGAAGAGGTTAACATGCTAGCTTCACATTGGAGCAAGTGGTTCTGTGTACAGAATAATGGGTTTGTCTGCTTGAATACCACAGTATTAATGTCAGTTCAGTAGGGGTGGACCAAGTCGGCAAGACCAGAGGAACACCTTCCACGGAAGTATTTGTGTGCTTGTGTGTGGGGGTTAGATTGCTGTAGATCCTGGTTATAGGCAGTGATTTGGTCAGTGTGAATGAAATGTTGGGCAGGAATCTAGTGCCTTGTGGAGACCTATAGTCCAATAGGTTGAATAGGTCTCCACAGGGAAATTGTAAAGGTGTATATTGGTCTCCACAAGGTTTTTACGAAACTGATATTTGGAAATAACTCAAAAACAGGAAATATGTGATGGGTAAGAATCCGTCGCAAATTGAAGTGTTATATATGAGAGACATACGGTCTAAATTTCTACCCAGGAAAGTGGATGTGGCTGAAATGGGAGCATTTTTAAAACATTGTTTCTCGTTCGGTTGTGTAGTGCACGAGAACAAAGCAATGTCTCCACAAGGATACACAAATGAGTATGTGTGGTTGCTTAGACAGTACCTTGATTTCTGTGTTCCAGCTACGAGTCTCTCCAATGGGTGACCACAGTGAACGTTTTTTTTCTTTCTCGCGTGAAGAATTCTTCCTGATGACATCTGTCTGTGTTTTTCTTTTCTTGTTTCTTCTGCACAGGCCGAGTATCTGTTCCGGAACAACCCCCAAGTGGATTAAATGCCAAGACCTTGGGGGCAACGGTGAGAGGCAACGGTTAGCCATGGGCCCAGCGACCATCAACGGTTGGACACATCCAGTGTCAATTTTTTTATTCAATTATTTCTTCCCAACTACAATTTAACGGCTTTATGTCGATGAGCCTTTAAACTTTGGGCATTCAGGGACCAAGACCCGAACATATTTGTAGAAGGTGCCGTCTTTGTTCCATCCCCTGCATCAGAAAGTCAGTGCCATAAGTTCACATTTAACATCAAGAGGCGAGAATCTTGACTGGGTGTGCAGGGTGGGGCCACTCACTTGTGAAGGCAGTCTGTCATTTTATCCAATCTCTACGTGGCACACATACTTTTACCCACACACATCGACTTCTGCTCAAAATCTGTATAAAATTTCAACATATGATTTTGAAAATAGAGAGAGAGCCTTTTACAACATTGTACCGCACGCTTCCCTCCTTTGAAAGACTAATTTATGAATTTGTAAATACAATGGATGCGGAAAAGTAGAATTTATCGGACTTCCCAAGTGGTGGCAGTGAACATTACATTGCTGATGATAATTCCGTCCAATAGTGGTATTGTAAATAGGATTGCCACTCACCAATGGTTCTGTAAACCGGACTACCGGTATAAGGGCTTGCTAGATTTCTGCAGATTTCTGACCAGTGATCGATTTCATCAAACCCTTCGTGACTTACGATCGAGAACAAGATACGGTAAGCGATACGGCCTATTTCAACTTGGAATGGGCTATCAATCTTAAGATGAGTTATGATGCATCGGAAGGCTTTGTGAAATCCACACTAGGGTCCAATGTCATATCGCTGCTTTACGCACCAGCATTTGCTTAAGCACGAAAGGCCTCACTGAATAAAATCAGTTTGCCAGCAAAAGTTCCACATTTTATGCTAAGCACCTAGTAATACAAGTTGAGGGCAGCAAGCATCGATTGCAAGGTGGCTAGCAATCGTATATTAAACAAGGACAAATTGTCATGCTAAGCAGGTTTTCTGGCTCTATGAAATTGGACCTTGTTGTCAATTTCACCAAACTCGTTTCTAAGTTAAGACCAATTGTATGACAACGAGCAAAGCACAGGAACCTCATGACCTATCTCACTTACGACGGGTAACCTACCGCAAGTTGAGTTACAATTGGTCCGAAGGAATTGTGAAATCCACCCTTGGAGGAATTCTGTCAGAATTTCTTAGAATTTGAAAGTTTGTATCCAAAAAACATTGTTATAGTGTTTAACTGGGAGTATTCAATTTAATGTAGATTTTACTGCTTTTGATTCGAGTAATTATATGCATATTCCAGCGAATCTGAATTCCTCACAATGTGAATCTTCCATGATGTACACGGACGTCATCCTTGCTGTATTTTGCTGTGGCAATATTCCTCTTCCGCAGACTGCAGTCCTTTGTCAACTACCCTTTTGTAACATTTCTGTTCTATTAAAAATATGTAAAGAAACCCAGAATCAAGTGGTCTTTAAATTGATTCAAGTGTTTGTGTTCATTTGCTAATACTGACAGGAGGGAACAAACCGGGAATCCGGTATCATAGCTTCCAACTATTCCTATTTTGGAGGAATTATTCCTCTTTTTCGGTAAAAATGTATCACTTTTGACAAGCTCTTGACATAGATTCCGATTTTGGGCTTGGAAATACACGTATTCCTATGTAGTTTGCTCTGTGATTCCTCTTTTTTTAGCAGAAGTATTCCTAATTTCCTATTAGATAGGTTGGCAGCTATGGGGTAGAGTAGGAATGGCTTGGCCTAATATCAAGGCTGTGGTTGAATAGCACCTCAACAGACAGACCTATCCACACATAAACCTACTGTATTATTATAGAGGGCGCCAGACCAATGTCATGGAAGCTCAATATAAGCCAGGGCTTATTGACATTGTTTTTGCCCTTAAAAAAACATAATGCGGCTTATATAACAGGGCAGCTTATAAACTGAGCATTGAAGAATAAAATTGACATTAAACACTATAAGCATGGGATTGTTCTTTTCAACCAGAAACTTCCTTGAGAAAATTATTTGTCAAACATATCATTCCTGAAATTGATTTTATTTATAGAAATTCAGAAAATTGCCCAATTTAATGAGACATTTACATTTAACATACTAAATCTTATTTTAATTAATTTTTAGGCTGCATTCGTAGTATAATAATGAAGACGACATCATTGAGGCAATGTTACAATGGTACAATACTCTTGGTCTTAGCAGCTTATATATACATGTACAGTACCAGTATCATCTTGAACCAATGTTTTACCAAATCACAAAAGCCAATCACAAACACAAGAATTAAGACACAACACATGCTAATATTTTGTATAAAATGACATGAGTACACATATTTTTTTATTTCTCATATTTTCAACTGTTCCCCCAATTTCTATACAAACATCATACTGATAAAATGTTAGGCTCAATGTCCAGTATATGTACATGGTTCAACATAAAATATACACAAATATATATAAAAAAAAATCCATACATAGCAAAAGAGGTTGCTGAAACCGTGACAGGCCCAAGAAATCCCCTGATATTTTGTACAGTAACTCATTTCTTTTTTTCTCTCTTTTTTTTTGTCATCTTTAAATACCTACCACCAAATAGCAACACATTCAATTCTGATACAGTACACAGTAGCTCTGTACGTCTAATAGACGTCTACGTGAAAATACAACTAATGCTGTGAAAAATGCCCAAATGGTTATGAAACAGGATAAAGGGAAAGGGGAGTTAAATACAAACCGGTTTTTGTTGTAATATTTTCCCGTCCCAAAAATGACTTGTTTTTTTTCTGGTCCACAGACGGATTAAAATGACTTGTGGTCTTCTTTGAAATCAACTCAATCTGCTTGCTATCAGGATTGGGCATTTACAAAATATGGTGAAAGGTGACAAGAGTCTTGGTGTTTGGATGCCAGCAGAAGACTTCTCCAAATTCGAGAAAGTTCCCCAAGGGGATCCAAACACCAAACCCTCTCTCTCTTTTAAACATCAAATAATAAGAAGAAGAGGAAAGCGAGAATGGTCTTCATAGATATAACATGATGTTTGCGTCGAGGAGAATGTAATTCAAAGAGGTTTTGCCCTTACTCGACGTGGTAAACACTGAATGCTCAGTGCTTTGCCCGGTGCCTGATAAAAATATTTCAGGCAGCTCGGGCGGGATTCGAACTAGCAACTCCCGAATTCTAGTACGGACGTCTTAACCACTGGACCACCGAGCTGGTCGAGGTCGTGTGGTGGATTCGAATAATGTATAGCGGCGGGTACCGCGTTGCATCATAGATATAACATGATGTACTAGAATTCGGGAGTCGCGGGTTCAAATCCCGCACGAGCTGCCTGAAATATTTTTATCAGGCACCGGGCAAAGCACTGAGCATTCAGTGTTTACCACCACGTCGAGTAAGGGCAAAACCTCTTTGAGAATGGTCTTCTTGAGAAGTCATCTTCAAAGCCACAACGCATGGGATGTACAGTCGTGTGAATTTCACACGCACTGAATACAATCTCATATCAAAATTGGTGAACATCGGACAATTTCACGCTTTGAAAACAACTCACTGGGTTAAGTTCAGGTGACCGGAAAAAGAACCACACAATGCAAAGCCAATTTGAACACACCGCCTTGCATTAACAATTGCCACTCCAACAAACCAGAACACTAAATTAATTGGTGTGTCCATTCAAAGACACACTTATAACAACACGGACAGCATCTAGGAATGCCGAGTGTGACACTTGACAAAAACAGAGCCATTTATCTTTGAAATTTCAAGACAACAAAACTAAGACCACAGTGGCGCCTCTCATCCACGAGGCTCTGAATGGCTCCAACAGGAGACCTCTGCTTCGTCACCTCAGGAATGAAAAATGGTATCTCGACCAGAAAAGGTTTTTCTCCTCATAATAATAATAATAATAATCTTTAAAAAAAAAACCTCTGTGAATACTGCTGACTTACCAAACTCTGAAATAATCAGACAATACTCGAGAAACACGCACTAGATGCTCTAGTGAGCTGAATGTGATTAACGGCTAGGATGATCAGGAAGGATGCTCCGATCGTACAACATAATCAAAGCCCGACATACTTGCGGAGGGTAACCATGGCAACACTAAAAACAACATCAGAGGGACAATCGCACACACTGATACTCTCCTCTTGATCTCTGCAATTTTTTTCTCTCTCCCAAATAAAAAAAATGTTCTATACGATTTCTATCGGAAGAGACTGAGTTGCTCCAAAATTTCATTTTTTAAGTTTTTTTTATTACAAAAATGGTCTTTGGCCCCCTTGTAACCACAGTGGCGACAAGAATTACATGTAAATATGTTCATATCGGTCTTAACTCTAGATATAAATACGTTCAGCCATACTGCAGTCCCGACTAAAACCTGAATACACATTTCAATTGAATTTTTCACTACAAATCATGATTAGTAACCCAAAGTGATACACAGATTACAGAGAGGTGTGACAGTGGGAGGGGGAGGGGGTAGAGACAGACAGCGCGCCAAACCTTGACGATGTCAAATCTGAATGACATGATTGAAACCATCTAAGCCTCCAATGGTGCTGCCATAGCTGGGGGCCATTTCTCACATAAACCCGTAAACTACTCTGAGCAGTTGCCTTAATCCCAATGATAGGCAGGGCCATCACGCGCCAATCCTCTGTCTCTATCCGCATCGGGAGGCTGAGAGTTAACTTCACAGATAGGCAGGGTTACTGCACACCTAAACCAGGTGACTGAATACAATTGGTAGACAGGGTCATCAAACAACCTTTTGTCTACCCACACCAGGTGACTGAATACAATTGGTAGACAGGGTCATCACACAACCTTTTGTCTACCAACACCAGGTGACTGAATACAATTGGTAGACAGGGTCATCAAACAACCTTTTGTCTACCCACACCAGGTGACTGAATACAATTGGTAGACAGGGTCATCACACAACCTTTTGTCTAACCACACCAGGTGACTGAATACAATTAGTAGACTGGGTCATCGCACACCAACCCTTTGTCTACCCACACAGGCGACCAAATACAATTGGTTGACAGGGTCATCGCACACCAACCCTTTGTCTGCCCACACCAGGCATCTGAATACAATTGGTAGACAGGGTCATCGCACACCAACCCTTTGTCTACCCACACCAGGTGACTGAATACAATTGGTAGATAGGGTCATCGCACACCAACCCTTTGTCTACCCACACCAGGCATCTGAGTACAATAGACAGGGTCATCGCACACCAACCCTTTGTCTACCCACACCGGGCATCTGAGTACAATAGACAGGGTCATCACACACCAACCCTTTGTCTACCCACACCAGGCATCTGAGTACAATAGACAGGGTCATCGCACACCAACCCTTTGTCTACCCACATCAGGCGACTGAATACAATAGACAGGGTCATCGCACACCAACCCTTTGTCTACCCATACCAGGCATCTGAGTACAATAGACAGGGTCATCGCACACCAACCCTTTGTCTACCCACACCAGGCATCTGAGTACAATAGACAGGGTCATCACACACCAACCCTTTGTCTGCCCACACCAGGCGACTGAATACAATTGGTAGACAGGGTCATCGCACACCAACCCTGTGTCTGCCCACACCAGGCATCTGAGTACAATAGACAGGGTCATCGCACACCAGCCCTTTGTCTGCCCACATCAGGCGACTGAATACAATTGGTAGACAGGGTCATCGCACACCAACCCTTTGTCTGCCCACACCAGACATCTGAGTACAATAGACAGGGTCATCGCACACCAACCCTGTGTCTGCCCACACCAGGCATCTGAGTACAATAGACAGGGTCATCGCACACCAACCCTTTGTCTACCCACATCAGGTCAATGAATGCAATTGGCAGCTAGGATCATCACACATCCACCCATATAGGTAGACAGGGTCACTGCGTAGCAATCTCAGTCTCCCTCCACCAAAGACAAGACGGTTGGTGCATGACGCACCAATGACCCCACCCAGCCATGGCAACTCCTATACAAGCCCAGTCAACTCGTCCATAAATGACACACATGTACAGTACACCGGCGCAATTGTTTGGATTTCTCTATCATCAACGGACGTGCCGACTACAGAAGGCACCATTGGCCCATCCAGCTCTAGAGTGGACCGCCCAAGCAAGATGCCACCGTGCTTACAGCGGCTGAACACCGTTACTTCTCTTCCCAAATCCCATCCAACAATCATCCCTAGAACAAGGACAATTCAAATCAACTGAATACAAAAAAAAATATATAAAACGAACAAGACAACCCTAAACATATCCCTCACCAAAGACACAACATACCAGACATTAAAAATCAGATGCATGTGATTATATTCTTATGCACTTCTTCATTTTCTCTATCTATTTTTGATAATTTCTTTTAATTTGGCCACAACTTCAGGGAACTGAACACACCCAACCTTGATCGGCTTTCCTTTTACAGAGTCATCTTTTGGTGCCGACGCCAATCTCACAGGACTTGGCATCAAAATGCAAAAACCAATTTGTGCAGGCTACGGTAGTCGATATCTGATTACAGAATAACCACCACTTTTTTTTTATAGTTCTGGGTTTCTGTAAAAGATATCAATTCCTGCAGATAAGTAGTACAATAAACTCCATAATTACATCTTACTGTGTATTTTCTTCATCTCATGAATTATTTCAATCATTTTTAGCATTTAATAGTGGTTTAGTTTTTTTATAACTTCAATTTCCAAGTACAATGACACCACAGATCCCAACCAACACATCCCCACCGCTTTCTTGAGTGTATCTGCTTAAATTACACTAGTATTCACACAATAAATATCTTGATGCTTCTGAGTCATGGGCCAAGAAACAATGAGGCCCAGGACATTTTGACTCAGCGGAAGACAGCAGGCAATCGCTGGGGACTGCTCCGAGATAATGTCGGAGCCAAGTCAAGGGTGGTTTGCGGAGGTTCCGAGGACCAATGGTCTGGATGTTTGGAAACAGTATACTCTGTTCATCATCCGAACGAGGATACTTATCCACGACATCGAGTTCAATTGGTTTGACTTGGAACCACACACTCGCAAAACGACCGCAGACCATCCCCCGACTTGCTAGTGCCTCCGCCGCGTTAAGCCCCGAATCTCATGGATGAGAATCGCTCTGACAGCTCGATTGATTAACAGCTCCAAAGATCAGGCAAAGAATGAATGCCGCCCAGAATCTGCTGGCTGTATTTGGGAGGGACCCCAAAGATTTGAGCCAATACACAAGCCACTTGCCACTTGCTAGACAGAAGCCACTTGCAAGACAGAAGCCACTTGCTAGACAGAAGCCACTTGCTAGACAGAAGCCACTTGCTAGACAGAAGCCACTTGCTAGACAGAAGCCACTTGCTAGACAGAAGCCACTTGCTAGACAGAAGCCACTTGCTAGACAGAAGCCGACCCAACACAAAGACCGAGGTCGTCCTAGTTAACGGCAGCCTTGTCTCACAGCGACTTAAGTGGTCCATCTACCAAGGGTGTCCCTCCGGGGCTAGACTTTCAAAGACCAGTGACCAGAGACATTCACAATGTCTCACCAATCTCAATCGATGGGGTGCCTGTCAACGCATCACATAGTAGCGGATTCCCTTCATACATGATTGTCTTTGAATGGAACCAAGATCTGGGTGCATGGAGAGACCCAAGCCCATTTCACAGAGCGCTCCTTAAGCAGCAAAATGCGCTTAAGCAGAAAAAGTCTTGATTCGCCGAAGCCCCTTGCCGACCCAAACTTCACTTTAATTTCATGCTAAGCAAAGAAGAGTGGAATACAAGCCATTGACAACAAATCGTGGTTTGTAATCCTGCTTACACAAGGAAGTCTTTTCATGCTTTGCAGATTTTCACGCTTAAGCGGCTCTATGAAATTGGGTCCAGTTCCAGCTGGGCAGAGCTTTTGTACCTGGGATCCCTGAAGCTATCTTAAGGTTGAGCTGATTCAGGACGAGACTGATTGTAACTGATAGCCGGATACAGTCGATCCACACTGCCTGCTAACCACTGTCGTCAAATCTCACTCCTCGGGGGCAAACAACAATGAGACAAAGCAGAAACTTCTCCGCCGATTCGAGACACGAATCTCTTCAACCTCTTCAGCAATTCGCCACAGGTTCACCACCACCCAACATTAAATTGGCATAAATTACCATATTGTATAAAGGCTGTGCATCATGAAAGAACAATGATTAAACCAATTAAACAAAAACGTAGTACTATCATCTGATAAACATTACAACCAACATGACCAGCATGATAATAAATGATACATTATTTTTTTTTCAATAACAAACTATGTCTTCAAGAGAAAAACAAATTTACAAGCAAAAGAAATGCCACCATCCCCATCAACCTTTCTGATTGGATACAAGACTGGTTAGTACTAGGACTATTTTAGACAAGTTGTAACGAGTACCGTGTGTAAAGAATACAGATTAACTCCGATTTTATGAGAAAAAAATTGTTTAATACCCAGTTGATCCATATGTCATTGTTTTGATCAATGCTTTTTTTTTATTTATAAGTTATTTTTTTGTTATAAAAGACTTTTGTTTCAATCCTGTTTTCACTTCTTCTTTTTTTGGTCATGATATAAATTGACGATCACTCTTTTCAGAATATCAAATCGCAGTAATTTTGGGGAAACAGACCCGACGTACATTCTATTCATATGTCCAAATTGCAATGTCAGATCTCAGCCGAACAAACATTTTCGGATGGGTAACCCATGACAGTATGCCGAGGGGGGGGGGGGGGTAGGCTGGCCTGCCGAAATACAAGCCAGATGATACAGCATATAAATAGTTCCTCTCATGATTCAGTGCAAGACAGAGCTGAGGAGTACTTGCTGCCACAATTGGCAGAGAGAAGTATTTCTTCACAAACGGACAACTGGACTGCACTGAATACACAACCAGGAATGCACACACACACGCACGCGCGCGCTCGCTCGCACGCACAGAGGGACCGGAGTTCGGGAGTATTAGACGGGAATGTTATGAAGACTAACAGGTACTGGCAGACACGCTCGCACATATCCAAATAAACAGGGCGCGCAGAAAGCCAACACTGGGAGATTGAATGCTTAGGCCCCGGTGTTTACCCACGGCGGCTTGGGAGACTGACAGACAGCCAGAGAGGCTGGCCAATGGTGTAACCTTCTGTCTTCTCCTGTGTGCTAGTCGTGCCTACCAGGGCCCGACTGAGACCCGCGACGGGAAGACTAAATCTCAAACCTTCCAAAAAAAAAAAAAAAAGATAGAGAGGTAAGCCTTATGCTTGGTGCTGATCTGCCCCACAGTCAAAAAAACCTGAAATCCCGTGCAAGCATTGACCTACTTCATCTTAAGTCTTAGAGAGAGCACCAATTACATGGGACTACCGGTTTTAGACTTCAAACCAATTTTACATTATTTATAGACGTACATTGGGTAGATTTCATAGAAATATGCATCAGGACTTTGTTGGGAAATAGTAGTGAGATGCAAAACAGTTACGGGACAAATTTGTTTTCAGCCCAAGTTTTGCCTCCCGGCACAACATCCTGCCGCATTTTATCCAAATCCTTTCACTGTAAAAGTCTTCGTTGTGAAATCTGAAACCATTAAGGGCTTTGAACTCCCTCTAGCACCAGCACACGGCAGAGTGAGACATGTGGGCACCCAACGGCCGAAGGAGAGAGAGAGAGAGAGAGTAGGAAGGAGCAAGGGAGGAGTCATTGTAACACTGGCCAGACTGAAGGCCATATCACGCAACTGACGGTGGCTGATTTTGAGGCGATACTCAGCCACCCAATCTTGCTTAGGCACCTTAAAGCTTTGCTTGTTAATGTTATGGCCCAATCAACTTGCCGCGGTCCCAGGCAGCCTTCAAAGACATTGCAGGGCAACTACCACAATGCAGGGCAAAAGGCAGTACACCTCACACAGGCATTCTTGCTTGCAACTCCTGCTTTGACTTGGGAAGACCGTACGTGGTGAGCTGATCATTGTGCGCGCAATTTCTAAAGCAGGCGACACTGTGGCCACCCGTGGGATTACGGGACTACGGGCGGGCCTTAGTCCCAATGCACCGTGCTCTCCTTCAACCAATGCAGCCCAGTCACAGTCTAGACTGAGCTGTCTGAGTATCTATTTCACAATACATGCATCCTCCCCACAGTCAGGCAGAGAGAGTATTACGTCCCGCACCGGATTCATACCTTTCAGCTTTAAAAAAAAAAAAAAAAAAAAAAAAAAAGAGGAAAATTCCTCCTCTCATAACTATGAAAGACACGAGGCTTGATCAGTGCAAGGGAAATGTGTGCAACTCATGAATAAAACCAGGAATACAAGAGCTCCACAGATCTTGAGCCACACGCTCCACTTGCATCAGTAAATTACAGTAAAGTGCCATCACCCCATTCTCGTAACAACAACAACAAAAACCGTGACATGTCCATTTAACAAGTCGTCCACGCTGACACTTGGTGCAGGAGAGGAATGCGAGTACTAATCAGGATCCAGTGGTGTGCCGGGCTGCCGGCTACGCTTAGTCAACCCTCTATTGGGCTGTTCTTTGAGTCTTAGTCGAGGCTGACAGCGCTGCGGATGTTTCTTGGACAGGGAGGACCACCAGGGGCACAGTCTCACGGACGGCAAATGGGACGGACGACCCACACGGGCGTTTGCCGCTTAGCTTGCTGGACGAACAATCCACCGTGCTATAAACCGTGCCACCACTGCCAGCTGCATGACACAGAGGAAAGAAACCACCTCTTCAAGCACTCTGTCCTCGTGGAGCTCACCCAAGCAGGGGTTTCCGAACGCTGTATCTGAAATACCGACACCTTTGCAGAGTAGATGCAGCGGATGCAGTGTAGGTGTCGGGGTTACAGTTGCTGACGGCATTGCGCACCAAATTAGCTCCCACCCCCTCCCCCCCCCCCAGATTAGTAACTATGATGGTGAAATTCGAGAAGTGAACAAGATGGGTCACCCTGGGTCAGCTACTCCCCACTGGCTTTGACGGTCCATACTCAGACTTGATAACACTGTTGATGCTCTGTCACACACTCCGACTGGCTAGCAGGGACCTCTTACACGGAGCCGATCACAGGCAAACGTGCAAACCAATACGAGGCCTTGGAATGATCAATGATTCACACAAAGACAGAATGATTTACAAAGCATGTGCAGCATTTCAAAAAACAAAACAAAAACACCAGCAGGAATGAATACTTGTACATACATCAACAAACTAGTGCATTAAGAATACCTATTTCTTGTAATAAAACGATACAAAGATATCATGTTCTACTCCGACCAACCGCCGCTTAAACTCTTGAATGATTTGTCTACAGTTGAAAAAAAAAAAGTCAAACAAGCTTCAACTGTTGTTTGTCTCCCGTTTATAGTACGACAATTGGAAAGTCTGACTGCTATGCTCCAAGAAAGGGAATTCTTGACTGCGGTACGATTATGCTGGCGTAGACTTGGACTCACACACAGGATGTATGCAGAAATGTGGCAGCCTACACATGTACATCCGTTAAAAAAAAAAAAAAAAAAAAAAAAAAAATAGTACAAAAATTTGAGCGATGAGTACACGCTACTTTATAGGAATACCGTGACCTGCTGCTAACATCATAAGAACTCCTCTTCCAGCTCTAGGACCGACGGTTTCCTGGGTCGACTCTCGTGTCCTCGCCGAACCAAGGGCGTGGTGTCGTCCGACTTCTGGCCCAGCACGTCCTCGTCCAGCAGGGACGGGGACGGCTCCAGCGAGCCTCTGGGGTAGTGGTGTGGAGTGTGCTGCTGCTGTTGACTGGGGTAGTGCTGGCCCGCGCCGTGGCCAACTGCCTGCAGGTGCGGAGACAGGTGGTGCTGGGGCGTGTGCGAGGCGTTCGGGTGGTGGCCCGACCCGTGCTGCTGCTGCTGGTGGTGGGCGGGGCTCCGTGAGAGCTCCGTGGTAGCCGCTGCCTGGTGGTGCGGGGAGGAGTAGTAGTGGGCGGGGCTGGGCGTGGCCGAGCTGCGCTGCATGTCCACCGCCCCGGCGTGGTAGTGATGGGCGGGGCTGGGGGTGACCGGTCCAAACGACACATCCGATGAGTAGCCGCTATGCTTGGGAGTGGCATTCGCAGCGGCCACCGGCCCTTGAGCTGTGGAGAGGAATCCGATACGCACAATTAACCCACGACAACACAAACAAGAAAAACTCAAGCTGTGTCTTATCCGTGACCATCAACGCAATGCTTCCATTGCCAGCCTACCCAAACTCTATGAGTGGCCTGTCATTGCTCGATGCTCACAGCATGCAGGGGTTGCCAATCATACTGTCACACGCAGTGAATCAGGCCTCGATTAGTGTCATGTTAGACATCAACGACACATTCCAAACATTCACGGTCAAAAGACGGATGGAAGGGAAGATCCTAGAGGCATTGTGCTCATTGTACCCCTGCCAGCTTTCTCCTTTTTGTTCAAGCTCTGTTTTGTTTTGTGGGGTTTTTTTTGGGGGGGAGGGGGTGTAGTGACAATCTTAGGACACGTACCCAGCGGAGAGTCCTGGGAGCCGGACTGGGGGGTCAAATAGTTTCTGGGATGTGGTCTTGGTCGAGGGGAGATTTCGAGGGTGCGTGGCCGCTCTGGGTGAGTGTCTGAAGGTAGCACTACAACAGAAAAGTCCATCATACACGTGTGTTAGTATCGCCTAGGCTGATCTGACCGGCATCAAGCCAGACGAGCCTGTGGGGCTCGTCACGACTGCTCACACAATACATTACACATTGGAGGATATCAACTATACATGCAGCACAACCTATGGGATAACATTTGGGATATTCTATACTACACTCTATGGAAAACTCTATGGCATATTATATAACATGTACATGCATGAGCCATGTATCTTTTGCAATGGATATGCCAATGGATAACTGTATGGCACATTTACGTACATTCTATAGTATAATTCTACAGCCCATTCTATGGAACACTTTCATTCATTCTACATGAGCCACTACTTGGCAATTTGGCACATTTTTTTCAATGGATTTGACAATGGATGTCTATGAGTAACTGTATGCATACATTCTATGGTATAATTCATTCTATGGAACACTCTATGGCACTCTATGGCAAATATAAGCATGTTCCACTCATCGGCTAATCCATTGCAAAATTCTGACGCATTTATGGAACATTCCATGTGCAGCTACATGTACTCTATGAATAACTCTGATGAATTCTATCAATTGTGAATTCTACGGAACTCTTTGTGACCCATTCTTCACGGATATTACTGGTTCGGGCCTGTCAAGCTATGGACCCTATGATGCATTCCTACATGTAGATCCCATTCATTATCAGAGGGGTGGAATTCGGACGGATCATTACAGCATGGATGTCAGGCTGCAGTGGTCATGTCAAAGGTTAGCCAAATAACCGTGCTACATTATACATATAATATTGTTCACTCTGGTTAGAAGATGAAGAGAAAATATCAAAACACAAGGAATGGGGAAAAATGCATGCCACTCCATGTATTTAGGGGTCAACATTATTTCACATAGGAAGATTAAAAGGTTAAAACAAATTAAAAAGGGTAAAAAAAAGACAGAAAAAAAAAGAGGTGATACAGGTAGGGCAGAAAGGGAAAATGACAAAATAAAACCTTCAATGAGCACTGTGAGCAGAGTGGTTGAATTTATACACGCGCCTTTGAGAAAGGTCCTGCTTGGATTGAGACATCAGGCGCTTCTAATTCCTCTGTCTGAAAACTATTAAAAAAGGAGGGATTTGGCTTCATTACCCAGGCTGATTCTCCTTGGTGGAGCGACAGGTGGGTTGGGCAGTCTTGATATGTCTGTCTCGGGGCTACTCCACGGGTCTGAGGCATCCCACTTGGCAGAGGAAGTGAAGGAGGAATAGGAGGGTGAGGAGCCGTCAGATGGAGTCCGTTTGTGGGCCAAGTAGCTCAGGTTGTTGTCTGCTGAGGCCGTGCGCCTGTGGGTCTTGGCGCTGGCGGCCGCGGCAGGAGCGGCGTGGATAGTCTCTGGATGAGTGGGGATGGCGACAGCAGCGGCCGCGGCAGCCGCAGCCGCAGCAGCCCGGGCCTCCTCATCAAAGGCCGGGTTCTGCTTGACGGTCAGGTTGGAGGTGGAGTCCACAAAGCCGTGCCAGGAGCCCTGCCGGAGGTAGTGCTTGTGGTCGTCGTTGGTGGAGGTCACGCTGATCAGGCGGACGGTGGAGGCGCCCGACATGGTGGGCGAGTCGTCGGCGGCCGTGCCCCCGCCGTGGCCGAAGGACAGGCTGTTCTGGCGGCTGTAGCTCTCCGAGGCCGACGAGCCCTTGCGGTGGCCGAACTCCGGCTCCTCGGCGCGGTTCTGGCCCAGGGTCCGTATGTCGTAGCCCAGGGCCACCGAGGCCAGCATGGCCGTCATGGTGAAGAGCCCCGCCCGGGTGCGCTTGCGCTCCCGCTTCAAGGAGTTGCGGGGCGAGGTGCGGGAGTCGTCCGTTGAGTCCCCGTCGTCCGTGCTGGGCCCCACACTGGGCCAGTGAGCCTTGGGCAGGCCAAAATCCGCTTCTGCATCCGACAAAACAAAAATACAAGTTCAAGAAAACTTCAATGAACAAGTTCTTTAATGAGGCTTTACCCTACTCGACCTAATAAGCACCGAGTGCTCAGTGATTTCCCAATTGCCCGATGAAAACAAAATATACAGGCAGCTCAGGTGGGATTCGAACCCGCAACTCTGGTTTTCTAGTGCAGACATCTTAGCCATAGGACCACCAAGCTTGTCCATGTCACGTGGCGAATTAGAATATGTATAGCGGCGTTACTGCGTGTATCACATATTT
Organism: Luidia sarsii; assembly: GCA_949987565.1. Lineage (NCBI taxonomy): Eukaryota > Metazoa > Echinodermata > Asteroidea > Paxillosida > Luidiidae > Luidia > Luidia sarsii. Next base: position 1,447,354 of record OX465101.1, on the reverse strand, counting down.
CACATGATTTTACGTCGAGGATGGCAAACCCTTATTGAATTACATTTTCCTCAACGCAAAATCATGTTACATCTAGGAACAAGTTCTTAGTAGAAAAATCCCTACCATGGGTGTAACACTTAGGCAACTAGCATGGCCATGGTACAATTATGGTTTGGGCAGTGTTAAGGTAAACGACAAGCACATGTACACGTACATGTACACGTACATGTACCTGCCCTGTTGCATGGTTGGGAGGTAAGAAAAGGTCTTACGACGATACACGTCATACAATATGAAATCCATTGTTATACAAGTCGCACTGATTATTATCCTGAACTTGTATTGAGGATGCCTGCTTGTAACTAAATAAATAGGCTATTTCATCACTTCATAAATTCATTAAGAAAAAGCATGTTTATATATATTTTTTTTAATAATCTAAATAATGCTTCCTGCTCAAATTTTCCGGCTCAAGTCCAATTTTGCTAATACTTACATTTCATATTTTGACCATTCTTTCAAAAATCACTTTGATGGTAAGATTCTGTCTCCAGTGATTTAATCAAATTCCTACCTCATTGGAAAGGCCACCCAAGTGTCAACCTACAAAGGTGTCCCCTTTTCAAGCAATTCAAGCTAATTTATGCAATAATGCTAATAGCAATCAATGGCTGTTATTAGGGTAAGTCACAATCTGTGAGAGATGCACCTATCGGCTTGAAGAAATATAAACAAAACGATTGACAGGAAGACAGCTTGCGTCGGATAGAATAACAACACCTTAAGCATACCCTCATTGAACTAGCGCTTAAAGGCTAACTTAAAGACTACACCTCTGTCATCAGATGAAGGATTTGTTGCTGTGAAAGCGTATGCACCCTTCCCAACCAGTCTAGTCTGTCAGTGCAATCCTTAAGTTGTTAATTTTCATCAGTTAGACTAACAAGATTATCTGAACACAACCTGTCTCAAAAATTTAGTGGGCGTGACGTTTTGATCCTAGCAGGTCCTTTCTCAAAGGCAAAGACGTTTCGATCCTAGCAGGACCTTTCTCAAAGGCAAAGACGTTTCGATCCTAGCAGGACCTTTATCAAAGGCAAAGACGTTTCGATCCTTGCAGGACCTTTATCAAAGGCAAAGACGTTTCGATCCTAGCAGGACCTTTCTCAAAGGCAGAGTCCTCTGTCTCAACCTCTGTCTGATAGAATGAGTGTGCTGAGCAGAGAAAGTGAGAGACCACGGTCCTGCATAAGAGATGCAGAATATTATTCATCTCCAAAGAGCTGTGCCTGACCCAAATGCACTCGTGCAATCTTTAATGGAAACCGGCAGGGCTTCAGAATAACATTGCCTCCGAGTGCACAATCCTCGCCGCAGAAGGCCGGGGGAGGGAGGGGGGGGGGGACCTACCGTTATCCTGGGAGGAGGTGCCGAAGGTGCTGTACCAGTGCGGGTAGCCCAGGGTGGGGGTGGTGTTGGTGAACTTCTTGCCCGTGGCCTCGGACATGGAGTAGGCCTTGAAGGGCCGGTCCTTCAGCTTCTGCTGGACCGAGCTGGGACCCCATGTCTTCCCCTTGATGCCCTTGGGCACTGCAACGGGAAGCGCAAAGACAAAGCCGCTTACTCGTCATGCATCCACTCATACGGTTCATCATTAAGAAACAACCTCCCCCCCTCCCCCACAGCCATCCTTTCTCCATCTATACATATCACCGCTTCATGCATGCTCACACTTGAAGTGTGCTTATAATAAGGACACTGTACAATGTTCTGCAAAGTACACAGATGCAGTGTGTACATGTACCAGCATTTGTGCAGCACAGTATAGAGAGAAAATGTAATATCATTATTTCTCTTGCAGACAAAAACTGCAGCACATTTGTTTTGGCTTAAGAATTAGAATATTTTGGAGGATATACTTACATGTAGTATCATTTAATGTTTACAAGTATGTGATTTTTTTTCTTCGGAACATGGGCTTGACCCCAACCTTGTTATCTTACATACAAAATGCTGGGCATTCCTTCTGTAGTTCACCTTTTGAGAAATCATTGAGGGTGAAGCACTCTAAATAAATCACAGCGCTAATCCAAGGACTACAGCATACAAATACTGCATGCCAAAGCTAAATTTATTAATCTCATACATGTTGTGTTTTGCGGATACACGCTGGTTATCACATTGTTTGTTGGACCATCAGTCACTGTGTTGGGAGAGAGATTCAACCAGAGATTGCCTGTCCTGATATTTGTTTGTTGGTGTGCCTGTCTGTCTGTCTGTCTGCCTGTCCATCTGTCTGTCTGCTTTAGAGGACACTGGCCTGGTTCAGAAAATGACTTGAGCGCATGCCACCAAAGTCAGGGTCTGAGATCACGGCTATGGTCTCGCAAATTTCATCAGGAGCCACTTGGCCTTCTGCACTTTGCTCTTTGAAATTGATCGGCCCATTGCTGTACGGTAAATCTCTCTATTCAACGACAGACGCGATAATCCTGAAGCATCAGTGAAATGAACTCCCTCATATCCCTGGTTGGTCTCTGCCTAAAAACAAATGCCCCCACTGGAACATTGAGAACAAACAGGAGGGACACAGCTGTGATGTCCTCTACACGGCAAAGACTGTGCACAGTGAGAGAGTGAGTGAGTGAGGGGGGGGGGTTGTGGAGACTTACGTGCAATGACTCTTAACCTAGGCAGAGGGCTTTTAGGTGGGCTGTCCTCCGGGCTGAGAGGGGAGCGTGGGTCCCGCCTGTCGTACGTGGGGTCTGTCCTCACCGTCAATTTATGCTGGAAGTCTGCAGAGGAGGGGGGAGGAGGGAGACAGGAAGGATGGCTTGTTTTAGTTATGCTACAGTATGTTGCATGCAAAAATTAAAATCCATGAGGACCCCAATATCAAAACAGCAAGACATAATACAAAATGTACATGTATGATGTTGGTACACAAGTTGTAAGTTGTAAACTTGTACATGTAGATAGTTTTAGACAGTAATTCAATGACAGGTTACCCAACATTAGCACTGTATGCTCGCACACTCTGCACAGTGCTAATTGACAGTCGAGTAGGGCAACCCCTGATTGCATTACATTCTCACCATGGCTAAAAACCCATTTAATATCTATGTACTACATGTACATGTAGTACGTGTATAGTTGATATTCTCTAAGATCGGTCACTGATTCATTCCCTATTCAGCCAAATTTTACAGACTTTGTTTACAGCCAGTGTTGTTAATCTCTGCTCAGTTCATAATCTGTATCCATGTTTTATAAACTACTGATTAATTAGTCAGTTTCTCCTTGGTTTGTTTGACTATTAATTACTGTGTGTGTTTGTTTCACCTAGGTACATCTGCCACAACCTTTGACTTTTAGGATGATGCCGTAACACCCAAATAATACCTATATCAATAACGTAACAGCTGCTTGTATTGAGTGGATATACAATGCTGAATTTAATTTAATTTAATTTAATTGGAGCTTAAACGAAGTTGAGCCCAAATTTGAGCCCAAACAAAAGACCTTTAAAGCAACCAACCAGAGTCTAATGCTAGATTGCACTATACGATGGGCTGGGTATACTGTCCAAAATGTTGAGTTACAGTAGCGGCTCTTCACAGAGACATACATGTACTCCTTCTTGAAAGAGATGACTTACATGATGTCATCGCAAACTTTTCACATTGTGCCTCTACCACGAAAACCCTTAAATCCTATCTCAGGGATGTAAAGTGACCGACAAAGTCATTTCCTGAAAATCACTGAAGGCCAATAAATTGTGCAACTGCGAGTGAGTGCTTACGCGACCGAGAGATTTACAGCAGGGGAGCAGGTGCCCTTCAGCTTTTAGGGTTTTACATGTAACATGTAAGAATGAGCAGTTTGAGATACCAGATTGACATAATTACAGTATTATTATAATAAAAAAAATTAAAAAATTAATCACGCCATTTCCGGAAATCCAGAAATTTCTGGAAGTCTTACATCTCTGCTATCTACTGGTACACAAATGTACATCTAGATTCTATTTCTAGAATGGACTTGCAGTTACAAGGCTGGAATTTAGCAGTGGGCCAGGTACCAACAGGGCCATATCCACTGATCCAAATAAACGTGATTATTTGGATCGCGATGCGAATAGCGCTTCAAACTCCACATTTTTTTTCTGTGTGTGGACACAATAAAGGGCCAAGAAAATTGAAAGACAAATTTGAAGTGCTTCATAGCAGACAGGTTAATTCTCTCCATGCCCCCTCTCACTCCATCATTACAATTCACGGCCTCTGTTTCGGTAATAACACTGTGTGCATTTCAATTGCTACACGTACCGTACCATCTACGCTGCATGCATCAAATACGTACACATGTGCATGCGCGTACAGTACATGCACACCCATTTATTTATCAGTTGAAGCGGACACCCTCTGGTGTGCAGAGGGACATTGTTAGAATTATTTGGCCGCTATTATACACTCCCCAGCTGCTGGCAATGTAATTGCTTCAACTACGGACTCTCCTCTGCCGGGCACCGCGCACGAAGAAGCGTTTCAAAAACACACATCGGCGGCGTAATTCCATTATGCTTATTGCTGCTAAGTGTGGCCTACATCGTGCATTCCCCCACTGACCTCACGTCACCCTCCCAACCTCCTCCCCTACCCCCCCCTATTCCCTCCGCATCAATAAATCTGGCTGAAGAGCTGAAGTTACAATTACCAGTGCCAGTGCCTCTGCATTTATGTTCTGCCCGGGACGGGATCCTTGCCACATTCTCCGGTGCAAAGCAAGAAAAGAAAAGCTGGCTAATTATCTGCAACGAGGACCCTGATATAATCCCCTATGGGGTCAGTGCAGATGCCCTGGGGGACGGGGGACCGGGATGAGCGAGGGGCGAGACAGTTGGTCCACGCACAAGAACAGCGGGGCCCATTTGTGTGGGGGTATGTGTGCGGGTGTGTCTGTGTGTATGCAGCGCACAAGGCTAGCAGTAGCAGCGCGAGTAGAAATTGCGTAGTGCGCACATATACTGTACGCATGCGGGCACCTTTAAGTTCAATCTGCCCTGGGCAGGATACTACATATACCGGGGGGGGGGGGGGGGGGGGGGGTAGGCAGTGATGGAGTCTGTTCTCAATCACAGTATCTATGGCCGGCAATTACATGTACAATGTAGGTGGAGTCAGAGAACAATGGGGACATTTCAGCTCAATGCATGGCAGGGCTTGAAGGTTTTCAGGGGGTTTTTTGGGGGGGGATTTTTTTTCTGCTCCGTTAGATCATAATCGTGTCTCTATAATAGGGAGAAGAAATTAGCATAATGTAGCTGCCTGAGTGTAAAATTCTTGGAACCGGTTATCGCATTTGGCTTGCCGAAAGTGGAATCGGTTTGTCATGATAAATTTTCAACTTAAATTTAGAGCCCTCAAAATGAGAGAAAAAAATATGATGAGCATGTACAATTGTACAGTGCACTCTAAATTTGAAACTTTAGCATACCGGTAGTTGTGTGTCAACAAAGAACAAACCTTACAAGCTGCTTACAAGTAGAAAGGCCTTGGCTAAAACACACACAATATGAAAGCCTTGCAAATCTGATTCCTAGAAGGAGCTTTTCCTAAGGCACATAAGCCTTTCTTAAAGACTTATGTACATCTACAAGTACATGTACAATGTACAAGTAGTGTACAGGAACATGTATACCGGTACATACTGTTATAACAGTACATAATTTTTTTCAAAATTATTCAAAAATAGCAAAGAAAACTTTGACTGGACCAAGACTTGAACCCAAGACCTCTGGTTTCGCGTACCAGCGTCTTAGCTATCCAACCTTTAGATGGTAGGCTTCCTTGAGTAAAAAAAAAGAGAGATAGAAAAGGCATGCACAGATTGAACACATCATTTGATTGCAGACAGGGAAGCTAGAATCTGCTGGTTTATCAAGTGTAGGGTTACGGTCCCCACAGTAGCTAATCAGCCAGGTACATATGTAGGCCAAGTACATCAAAGATGCAGCATTACAGTGTACACAGTGAGTGTGTCTGGTCCGGCCAATTTGTTGCAGGTAGTGGTTTCCTGTGCTGGAAGTCCAATATCAATGCCAGTATACAACGAAGCAAGCATCTAGTGCATGTGCGATGTACGTGTACAGGCCGCGTGGAGTGCGCCTTACAAGCACGGGCAGGGATGGCAAAGGTGTGGCTAGCACGGAGGGCAAGACCCGTCTCCAATCCTCTCCCGTTCCTGCTCACTCACGCCCGGATTAAGCCTACGACTTTGACTTCTGATTGACTCGTGCACAGTGCCGCATGTACATGTACATTGTACATGTACAGTACAGTACACTGTGCACACACAATGCCGCGCGTACAAAACGATGGAGAGGGTATGGAGGGCCAAAAAAAAAAACCAGACTCTCCAGAGGGGTCTATATTATACATGTACCGGTACTTCAACCACTTTGTGACAGGATCTCAGAAATCTGAGCCCCAGTGGTGTTTCTATGTCCATGGCCTCATAATCCAGGCACCACATTAACATTTTAAAATGGTGGATAATCCCAGGATGTAAGTCTCACAGACAGCTGAATTCCGCCAGCGTTCGCCTGCCGGCTACGCACAGTGCACTCTCACAGATTTATTTCACAGATTTCTATATTGTTTCTGATTATTTTAGCAAACTTTTCTACTTTTTGACAAATGCCCCACTAGGATAGAGATCAGGCCCTCCTGATTGCCGAGATTAATATTTTGGACATTTTACTCAGAATTCGTAAGTAAGTCATTCGCAACATTTGTGCATATTACTCTTAAACTTTGAAAATGCCACATTTTCCAAAATCCCCAGTATGGCAGTGGCAGTCGCACAGGTACATATGTGCTGAAAATTGGTCCGACGAGAAGTAGATTTTAGAAATGGAAATAATGTTTGTTCTCATAACCCGTGTCTTGTACAGCGTTTTGATCCGTTTCTGTAAAGGCACTTCATAAATGATGGCCAGAGCATACTGGCTGGAACGTCGAGTTACCACTCAGGTTCTTTTCAGAACCACACCTCTTCTTTAAATAGACCTTATACATGGTGTCACCGCAAACCCTCCTAGATTGTTTCCCCACCATGCAAAGCCTTAAGTCTTATTTATTTACACACATGTAATTTACTTTATGAATACCCATTACTACTATTAGTAGTAGTATTACTAAGCCTTTCGAAATCTTCACTTTCTGCATTTTTCTCCCCTAAGTCATTCGAGGGATTCCAGAGTGGTTTTCCCAGTCTCGGGCCCAGACAGGCTGCTCCTTACATCAGTCTGGAGGACACGGCAATCTCGTCTTGGCCACTGAGTCAGAAGCCAGACGGGTCATTAGTTCAATCTCAGTCTGAGGCTCTTAGGCTCTGAGCGCACGACTCGCAGCGGCATATGCTGGAAGACGAAGGGGTCCCCCATAGTGCCGGCATTCGTTCCCATTGGTCAGGCAGCGCAGGGAAGGAATTCATGTATACAACCTGTGCCTACGCACTGGCCCTTTTACATATTTCCCCTAGCCACAGGTGGACCAAAAACCAAATCACGGCTGTGGCATGATGAAGATTAAGTACAGTCAGGGTTTCCCTGATGAGAATTCCAATTAGCCATTGACTATCTCGTGACTTGGTAATGTACGGGGAACCGAGAACATGGGGAGATGTATGCTGTCCATCATGTTGACAAAGTGCGCTGAGGCCTTGCTGCACTAGTTCATTATTCATGATCAGGAAGAGCAGTTGCCGTCATCTGTGATATTAAAGCGCATTAAAATTTCATGGTGCCGTTTGCCCTTGTCAGGTGTGGAGAAGTGGCTGGGGCACTGGCGAAGACAAGATCAACATGTTCTGACATGTACTGTACATGTACCCTGTACAGTACATGTACAGTGTACATGTGTACAGTACATGTACAGTGTACATGTGTACAGTACATCTAACGTACATGTACATGTACAGTACATATACCATGTACTGTACAGTATGTAATGTACAGTATGTACATGTAATGTACCCCCGGTACGTGTACCTACACCTAAACGTACCTTCAATGAGGGTCAGGATGTTACATGTTGTAAGGTTACGTGGTACAATGTACACAATGTACGTGTACCACAGTGTGCAATCATACATGTTCTGTCTGACTGTACATGCGCACTGTACATGTACGTGTACAGTACAGTGTACTGTCTGTATTGTGCTGTCGCCTGTCGTCTAAAAACAGTACCTGTACATTGTATATTGTTCTCAGCATGTGAAATGTAACAAAGTCCCTGTACATGTACATGTAATAAGTACATTTGCATTGTGCAACTGTTTTGTACATACACAATGTACAGCACTGTAATACAACATACGGTACTGTACAGCACATACACATTGTACAGTACTGTGTATACATGTACATTGTACATGTACATGTACCGTACGTGTACAATGTACATGTACACATGTACAGTTGTACATGTTCATACATGTTCATGTACCAGTACATGTACATGTACCAGTACATGTACATGTACATGTACATGTGTATATGTACCGGTACACTGGTACATGCACATGTACAAATGTACATGTACATGTACTGTATCTGCTCTACAATTTTCCAAGAGTGACATTTACACAGCAGGACCTGTACATGTACATGCATAGTACATGTATGTATCCGGTACTGCGCATGCATTGTACATGCTGTAAGTATGTACCGGTACAGTACATGCATGCGTACAGTGTACTGTACATACATGTACAGTATGTACGCTGTACATGATGTACATGTACATGTACACTGTATATGCCCATGTTTAACAGGTACCCCTGTAGATGGTGCACTGTACATAAAAGTGCATCATAAAAAGACACCGTGGAAACAAACTCAGCATAATGAGGAGCCAGATTGTCGGACCAGTCGCCGGTGATCTTCACCATGCCAGAATTAAGAATACATCTCGGGGCTGTTTTCCTTGGACGTCCCTTCTCAAAGACTAATTTATGTTCAGGAAGGTATCAGACAATCTGACTATGCCTTGTGGTATAGGCCAGTGCATACACTGTACACTGTACTACATGTGCATACATGTTCATGCCTACCATGTCTACAGCGTATCATTTACACATTGGTTCATACATGTACATTTACTGCAAAAGGGCTAAACAGAAGATTCCTATACCTTAACTATTTCCCAAAATAATTCTTTTGTTCAATTTTATTTAAAATTTGACTCATTTTTGTTTTGTTAGTTTTGTTAGTTCCTATGATTTCAAGGCGTACATATTTGTTTTTATCAATTGTGGATGTTTGTTTGTGATCTGAGTGCATTTTTTGTTTCTAATTTATCTCCAATGCATCGTAGTACTGCTGCAAGACTCCCATGCCATTGACAGTATAGACTGGCGTCTATATAAATTGGATTGAACTGAATTAGAATTAATTGAATGCATCGATGGAAGGTGGAGAACAACACGGGGTCGCATAGGACAAACTAAGGCACCTACACGCGTTTACATACTGCCAATACCGGTACAGTAGTCAGGTACATGTACATGCACGAGCATGCACAAGATGAAATCTTCTCATAAGTTACCGGTATCGGCGTACATTTTGTACATGTATTTACACAACAAATGTGGTATTCTGTGTGTACATAGGCACCTGTGCATCTATTTGTAGGTACCTGCCCATCTCCAGAAAGGGTAAAAGTGGAGATTTAATTGGGGGGTTTCTATTTTTAGTCTGGGGAGGGATTGGTGAAGGTCAGCTTTTGTTCAACCACCTATGAACTCACACAATGGCGCAGCTCTTGAAAGAACTCCCCACGATCCATCCTCCCCCCCCCTTCCATCTTCCCGAACCCCCCCTCCCCTTGTGTCAATACTCGCTGAAAGAAACTATTGGTCGGCGCTGCTATCAGTGCCACTGACAAGCAGACACCCGGGTGGATTCTGAAGGGATTACGCTGGGGCTGTATGATTGAATTATGCTATGAAGGGATTACAGGGCAGCCAGTGATAAGGGACCAGTGAGTGCTTCTGCCCCATTGCCCGTCTGACACAAACACACATGAACAGCGTACAGGCAGGTACAGCACACACACATAGCTGTGGAGATGCTACACGCTGTTGATAGCAGGGGGAGGGGGTTGTCAAATGACCATGCCCTTCCAGCTGAAATCACCCTTCCATTGTCACCAACCTCTTATGATTCTCAAAAAAATTAGCACGGTCTGACGTTATTGATCCTACTGCGCAGCAGAACCTTTCTGTCTCTGAGGAAGGTCCTGCTAGTTTCAAAACATCGGGCTCTGCTAATTTTTGATATAGTCTGCGTTTTGGTCATTTTTGTCAAGTAAGCAATTTGCAGCATTCGTTTATGTTACTCTCGCAATTCCACAGGGTTTTATTGATAGAGGGATGCCACAGAATCCCAATGAAATGCAGAGGAGGGGAAGAGTAGGAGAGAGCAGGAAATAAATAATCAAAATCAATGGCAGCTGGAAAAGAAAGATGGGCAGCTGTATGGATTCGATACTTGGGGAAACCAAGATAGAGAGAGACAGACAGAGAGAGACAGACAGACACAGAGAGAGAGAGAGACAGACAGACAGACAGACAGAGATAAAGAAAGAGAAAGAGAGGAGGGAGAGAGAGAGAGGAGAGAGAGAGAGGGGGGAGAGAGAGATAGACAGAGAGAGATCGAGAAAGAGAGGAGGGCGAGAGAGAGGAGGGAGAGGGAGAGAGAGAGGAAGAGGGAGAGGGAGAGGGAGAGGGAGAGGGAGAGGGAGAGGGGAGAGGGAGAGGGGAGAGGGACAGGGAGAGGGAGAGGGACAGGGACAGGGACAGGGAGAGGGACAGGGACAGGGACAGGGAGAGGGAGAGAGAGAGGGAGAGGGAGAGAGAGAGGGAGAGGGAGAGGGAGAGGGAGAGGGACAGGGAGAGGGAGAGGGAGAGGGAGAGGGAGAGGGAGAGGGAGAGGGAGAGGGAGAGGGACAGGGAGAGGGAGAGGGAGAGGGAGAGGGAGAGGGAGAGGGAGAGGGAGAGGGAGAGGGAGAGGGAGAGGGAGAGGGGGAGGGAGAGGGAGAGTGAGAGGGAGAGGAAGGAGAGGGAGAGGGAGAGGGAGAGGAAGGAGAGGGAGAGGGAGAGGGAGAGGAAGGAGAGGGAGAGGGAGAGGGAGAGGGAGAGCGAGAGAGAGGAAAAGGGAGAGCGAGAGAGAGAGAGAGAGAGAGAGAGAGAGAACAAGCATATTGGAAAGACTCTTTTCTGCATCCTCCGATTCGCAGAGGCATCAGCCGCGTAGCCAAAGATCCATAACATGGGAAGGCACGTCCAACAAAGATTGGACGATGGAGTGGGGGGGGGGGGAGAAAAGCCGAGGGGAAAGGGATAAAACAAAAACAAAACCCCTCCACAGAGTCATTCTAGATGTGGTCATTGATTGGCGAAATGCGTGAAACCCTTCCTGGGGAGTCGGGCTGGAGGCCGGGGGTATATTTACAGCTGAATAGAAGACTTCCCTCTAGTTACCGATGGTGTCGCTTTGAAAATACACTTACTATTGCATTCCAGTGGTTAAGCATCACAAACGTGCGAGGAAATACACCGGGGTTGCTGTTTGGAAAAATCTGACTATAGATGAGCACCAAAATGCAAATGAAAACCCAGAAATCCATTAGGTTTAAATTAATTTTCGAGTAAGTAGGGGGAGAGGTTTCCTAACACTTGAGGCTGATTTGAAAAAGACCACCCCAAAAAAGAATGACCCTTTTTTTCACTTTGACTGACCAAAAGAACTGTGTTCACTCATTCTACTTCCGTGCACCTTTGAGAATGATGCTTAAGTTCTCTATGACCCCCCCCCCCCCCCCCCCCCCCCCCGTCCTCAGCTTGACCTTCTCTCTGCTCTCACTCCTTATTTATCCGCCAGTTTTCCTTCACTGTGAATCTTCTGTCATGTATCGCATTACTCCACTCCAAACCTACATGTATCTATTTCTGTCATTCTACCTTGGAGAAAGGTCCTGCTACTGTACATGAAGCATCAAAACGTCAGGCTTTCAATTTGTTTGTACGATTTGTTCCCCAAAGTACATAAATTACACAACTGTGTGCAGTATAGCAAGACTCTCCCAGAATAGCTTATATTCATAAGAAATCAGGCTTTACCCATACATGTACATGTACATTCTTACCATTCAATTCAACAAGTTACTGCATGGAACACACGTACACTGTACAAGTGCATCGCACATGGTTACTCTGTACTGCCCATGTCATTTCATTAGTACACATTTCTAACAAACCATCCCCAGTACACCTCTTGTATAATGTATTCTCACACCCTAACTACCAAAAATTAGGAGGGCCTGACATTTTCATCCTAGCAGGAGTTGGGACCATTTTCAAAGGCAAGCCCCTTCTCATTTTTAGATAATTCTTTACATTTTGGTCATTTTAGTCAATAGTCAGTACATGTACATGTACATGTACATAGGCCTATGTACATTGTACACACATGTACATAGTTTTTGCATATTACCTTTAGTTCACTAGCAAGTCATGCATGTAAAAGGGACAAGTCGTGCGTGTAAAAGTTGCTCCACTAAGCTGCACCAAACAATGAAAATCCAGATTTCGCCACAATTTCAAACATGTGAATTGAGGTTTGCTTCAAATCGAACCATTGCCATCTGATTATTGGATAAACAAGTTCACATGTGAGCATTGCATGTCAAGAGAGCTTTCACAAGCTGGCTTTGTATGCATGAGGTCCAAAGCCTGGTGCAAGGTTTTCACCAATGGAAAGACTAGTTCAATTATTTGGCAAAGCGGATCATCTGGCTACAAAGGGAGGACCTTGAGTCCCCAAACCACACTGCTAACTGCACAAGGGCTTAACGTGCAACTTGGGACTGGATTCATAGACAACAACAATATTTTGTGGCCACGTTTGAGGAGATTTAGGCTCAAACTTCGATCTGAAAATTACATATACATACAACTTGGATGTAAACATGTGTAAAAAGGATCAGGGATCAAAGTGTTTTTTGATACTATTTTCAACTCTGAAATAAAAAAATAAAAAATTCAGCTCATCCTCAGAAAAGTTGCATGCCTAAAAGTGGGCTTTCAGAGGTACGACTGAATGTATTTCAATTGATAATGCATCTTTGCAAATACATGTATGCTGCTGTATATGTATTTCAAACGAGAACAGATCAAGGCCTGCTCTGGACATGATCTTCTTTGTCTCATTGCAAAATCAAAAAAAAAATTGAAAAATTGGCAAAAAAAAACTTTGTCAGGACCGGGACTTGAACCCGAGACCTCTGGATTAACAACGTACCAGTGCTCTTCCATCTGAGCTATCCAGCCCTTAGATAGTGGCCTTCCCAAATAGGGGGTGGGGATGCCAGTCAGAAGCATCCCGACAAAGATGCATGTACATGTAGTTGACTATTTGGGATGGCAGATATCTCGGTGAGTGAGAGTGCTGGTCTATTAAGTCACAGGTCTCGGGTTGAAGTCCCAGTCAAATTTTCGTTGTCATTTTTCAAATTTGCGAAAAAAAGGTTTTTGTTACAAAAGTTGACGCACTCTTTCTAAGTCCTATTTTGTTGCTATTCATTTGTTTGATTGACTAAAAAAAAAATGACTAAAAGACATATCATCGGGATTGCAATGCTGGCCTTAGCCACAAGTTGTTAACAGCCGCGGCATTTGGGCTCACCTGAGGGTCCGCTGATTCGCTTGTTGCTCCGGCGCACTTTGCCCCGCCGGAACTTGTTGCGCCGCTTCTTGGGCACGGGCTTGTCGTCCTGCTGCTGCTGCAGGATCATGATGTTCAGCTCCCGGCCCAACAGGTCAATCTCGCGCTCCGCCAGCTCCTGCTCACGCTGGCGCAGCACCTTGGCGTGGCACTGGTGCTCGATGGTCTGGCGCATCAACTCCTCCTCCCTGGTGCGCAACTCCTGCAACACCAGGAACCAGACAGGGGTTTGCAGGTGGGGATGGAGGTGAGGATATGGGGACGGGGATGGGGGTGAGGATATGGGGATTGGGATGGGGGTGAGGATATGGGGATGGGGTGGGGTGGAGGTGGAGCAGGGTGGGAGGGGATGGGGGTGAGGGGATCGGGATGGGGATGGAGGTGAGGAGATGGAGATGGGGATGGGGATGGGGGTGAGGATATGGGGATGGGGATGGGGGTGAGGATATGGGGATGGGGTGGGGTGGAGGTGGAGCAGGGTGGGAGGGGATGGGGGTGAGGGGATGGGGATGGGGATGGAGGTGAGGAGATGGGGATGTGGGTGAGGATATGGGGACGGGGATGGGGGTGAGGATATGGGGATGGGGTGGGGTGGAGGTGGAGCAGGGTGGGAGGGGATGGGGATGGGGATGGAGGTGAGGAGATGGGGATGGGGATGGGGGTGAGGATATGGGGATGGGGTTGGGTGGAGGTGGGGCGGGGTGGGAGGGGAATGGGGGTGAGGGGATGGGGACGGAGATGGGGGTGAGGATATGGGGATGGGGAGGGGGGTGGGTGAGGATATGGGGATGGGGTGGGGTGGAGGTGGAGCGGAGTGGGAGGGGGATAGCAGACATTAGCATGGGTGTACCAATTGTACGGAGACTACCACTTAGTGACATGGCAGGGGACACTCGATACCAGAGGCTCTGGGGGCAAATGACACATGGCTCTCTCTGAAACCCCTCGGAAAGCAAACATGGTGGAGATTTTTTGTAAGTCTGGGGCCAATTTCACTAACGCTTTGTGATCATCGTAAAATGCCTAAAGTCTGAAATTCGTTGCAACTTAGCGATACACCGATCGCTAAGTTAAGATGGATTCAGACTTACGTAGCGATCGATTTTTGGCCCCTGGGCAGTATTAGGATAAAGTATCCATGGGATAAAATCAAATTGAATCAAATCAAACTGAATTGAATCAAAATAAATTGGATAGGATCAGATCGGATCACATCAGATCAATTCAAATCAATTCAAATCAATTCAAATCATTCAAATCAATTCAAATCAATTCAAATCAATTCAAATCAATTCAAATCAATTCAAATCTATTCAAATCAATTCAAATCAATTCAGTCTGCCCGTCCTAAAACAGTACCTTCTCCTTGAGTCTGATCTCGTCAAACATCTCCTGGATCTCCTGCTTCCAGTCCTGTTGCATAGAGCGGAATGACTCGTGTGGGGTGTCGATAAAGGGTGAGTCGGCAATTTCCCTGAGGTGATTGAGGATCTCCGCAAAACTGGGTCTTTGGTGAGGCTCTGGGTTCCAGCATTCTGAAGGGGAAAGGCAAGGGCGAGGGGAGTCATGGTACAAGTCATCGATCAATTATCGGATCGATTTAGAGGAACGGACGTTTCCATCCTTGCAGGACCTTTTCTCAAATAATTATCTGATATCGTTCTGTAGGTAAATCTAGTAAATCCTTTAGGAATTTCAAACAAATCATGGAAAAAATATTACTGACTGGTACAATGTAAATCGTTATGACCGGTATTTGGTTTTGAAAAGGAAATACATGTATAATTTGACTGATCAAATTGGATGTGATGAATTCAAGACCTTGGATTTTCCACTTTTTGTACAAGCTAAGGACAGACCATGTAACTGCATGTACATGTACGGTCTGTACACGCACTATACCACCTGAGCTATACAGCCCCTTGAGAGATAATAATCATGATCTTTGAATTTTGATGGGATGGGAGGTGGCAGTCAGAAGATACACGTACATGTACGGTACATGTGTATCAACCATTAATTGCCACACATGTATAAAGTACATAGAATCACAATAGATTTAAGTCAGCTCAAGTGCATGAACAATTTTGCACTTGCATATATACATGTACATTATTGTAGTTGTTAAGTACATGTACATTGTACATGTTAAGGACATGTACGTACATGTACATAGCAGGTCAGGGATCACATGCACATGTGTACAGCTCAAGGAGGAAAGATTCTTTTACATTTTGAATTCCAATATGAATTGAATCTGAATTAAATCTGACAATGCAGTTGTTTTTTTCTTACATTGCACATTACATTGCACATGTATATTAAAGGCAATTTGATTGCACGGGATTTGACACCAAGCTTATGTTTAAATATATAGTGTGTGGCATACTACATGTACATGTAGCTCTACACAACCTGAGTTATCCATGTATACATGTACATGTACATCTACTCCTTACATGTACAGTACAAGTACATGTGTGTAGGTCAGAGCCTCAGAAATATTCACTTGTCTTTGCTGGGGTGAGGGAACCAGTAAGAAGCCATTAACTATTAATTGTCGCCAATCTTCCACGGTCACCTGGTCACCCCACCCTCTTTTTTTAATAAATTTAAAAAAAATCAATATATTGGAAACAGAACTGCAGCAGTTTAGGGAAGACACAACATGGATTCAGATTCTAAAGCTCTCTTTAAATAGAGGAGCAGTATTTCGTTTATCATCTTCAAATACTTACAGGCCTACATGTACATGTAATTATGTAGGCCTATTGCAAACCCTAACAGAGTTCTTTTTGGGGCTATTGACAAAGTGAATATCCCAACAACAAAAGGATTACGAAAGGGCTCTCAGTAACCAAAGATCAAGCATGTTTGTAAAGCACTTTACAAAAAAACAAAAGCCAAGAAAAACCAGTGTTTTGGAAGTTGGGAGTGAGGAGTCAATGGTCCCCCTTTGGCTGGTTTGCCGGTGGGTGAATCCTGCTCACAATGGCAGGAAGAGTTCAGGCTCCCGCACATCGATCCCCTTTGAAGAAAAGGTCCAATGGAGATTGGTGCAGCTTTGGGATGACAATGGATCACTCGTGTATGGTTCACTGCACGCCAACCTGCAATGCGTGCAGTGCACTTGGTGCTTGTTTTTTACCAACTGCTCGGTGGCTTGTTTTTATGGAGGCTGCCGGGGAGGGAGGAGGGAGGGGGAGGAGGGAGGGGGAGGAGGGAGGAGGGAGGAGGGAGGGGAAGGGTTCCCACGTTACACTTGGCACACTGTGCTGGTTCACTGTTCATACAGCTGTATGCAGCAAAATCTGCAGGCACCAAGGCACGTACTGTACAGTGTACACATACAGCATATCAACTAAACACATGGTACGGTATCTGATGTGTCACATAATGTAATGTACATGTAATACACTTACATGTACATGTACACACATCAGGGTAATACATGTACATCGTGTACGGTACATGTACATGTACATGTACATGTACAGTGTACATGACTACATGTACAACACTACATGTACATGTATGCACCTCATACAATTGTGTATCTTCAAAGTACACACGTGTTGTATACACTTTCACTGCACATCAGAATGAAGATACAAATTAATTACTACTCTACATAAGGTGTGATACACATGTTCATGTGGAGATTTGCATACATGTGTAACACTGGTGATCACAGTTTGACAGTGTAACAAAACTAACATACATTTTCATCACACTGTCACATGTCTGCACTCAATAGTTTGTTTGTTCCACATGTATTTCATGTACGTGTACATGTGCACCATGCATGTACATGTACGTGTACATGTGCACCATGCATGTACATGTACATGTGCAGTTGTGCACCATGCATGTACATGCACATGTGCACCAGTCCCTTTTTTTCTAGCACAGGTCCTTTCAGTTCAACCATTTGAAGACTTGAAGAAATTTGTTTGTTCCAGGTCACCAACGTGAGTCAACAAGAAGAAGTGCATAATTGCAGTACATGTTTTACATGTACATGTACATGTACAACAGTGTTTGTATAGTATAATACATGTACTGTACATGTACTTTCTGCTACCTTAGAGAGCCCCCCAAAAAGTACACGTTGGTGCCTATATTTCTAGGACTGAAAATTTCAGAAAAAAGCCTTCCTGAAGAACATAAAAATTCCCTGGAGTGTCTGCGCGCAAAGGTGACCCGCATTCCCTAAGCAAAGAAGATACAACATGTAGTTTACTGTACTGTACATGTACAGCAACCAAGACCTTCCAAATCTAATGCAGAGCATACATGGATGTTCATCCTGTACACCTACATGTGTAACTAAAAAAAAAGCCAGTTTTTCCTGCGTTTTTACAGTGACACCAAGTCTCCCAGGTACCCCCCTAAAAAACCAGCAATTTTTTTGAAAAACCGCATGCGATAATGCTGAGGCAGAAGAAGAGAGGGAGGAGGAGAGGATAATCAAGTAGTGGCGACCATAATTGAATGACAAACGCAGCTTCAGGAAGCTACAAGGAAGCACAAGATTGAATTATTCCCTGGATGTCATATTTTCAGTGGAGCTAACATGTGTATGTCAAAATTGTCCCCGGACAAGTGCACCCCTATGGGTTTGCTTCCCTTGGGATAAAAAACAGGACACCCTTAAAATCAATTTAGTCCTTTTATGCAGGGGGACATTTTCGCAGGAGCTGAGGCGCGGGGTGGAAGGCATCACCATTTATTAACTGTCTTGCCGATGTGACACCCGAGTCCAGGTACATTAGGGAAATTACGAACATTGTACAGGCGGACTAGTACATCCGGGAAAAAAAAAATTCATGAAAATTGACAGCCGTTCTTGTTTATCAATATGGCTCCAGTGAATTACCTCAATGCTTACATGTTCTTGAGCATTCACAGTTACACACATGTACATGTACAGTACATGCACTGTAGCACATTCAATTTGTGCAACAATGGCATATCATTGCTGGCTTAGATATGTACAGTGCATGCCTAGGCAAAGGCAATTTCATATAGTTGAGGATTTGTTGTTCATTTATAGTACGTGTCTTTCTATCAAATCAAACCGATCCATCCCAACCAAATGGCATAGACAACGGGCCAACGAGAGATGACATCCGCGCACATGTGCACCTCCCATCAAATGTAAACAATCCGTTGCCCCAAGAAATTCAGACCATGCACTGGACCATCCCTACAACGTACCTTCTAATATTCTGACGAAGGACTCGGGACAAGTGGAAGGAATGGGTAGGGTGAGTTTCTGCACAGCGACGCCGTAGGCCACTGCCAGTCCGTCAATGCCTTTGTAAGGCGTCTCTCCAGTCAGCAATTCCCACAGTAGTACGCCGTAACTGTCGGATCAATCAAGGTGATACATTGAAAGCACGTATTAGAAGGAGCATTTTTAGATGACTTTTCAGACAGCAGATACATGTACATGTAGAAATAATATCGAGGAAAAGGTTTTCATTTCCTCCCCCTCCCCCCAGATGCTCTTAGATCTGTATAAAAGTCTTTTTCACACTACAGAGCCGATCCCCAGGGATAAATTCCAGGGAAAATCCCGGTGATTTTTCTACCCCACCATCACCCCCACAACCATTCACACTGGACCCATTTAGTAACTCCTCAGGACGCATTTTCCCGGGAATATGCACGGTCTTGTTCACACTGGCAATCAATCCCCCGTGAATTTGTAAACGGAGGGCGCACTTTCTGAAGGATGCAAAAAAGGTGGGGTAAGAAAAAACCCGCCGACATTCACACTAGCACTTTGCTTTTCCCTGGGGAAAACATTAAACCCTGGAGTTTTCTCCTTCTACCCTACTCCCGATGTGAAGGGCCATATCCCTGTACCAAAATAAACAAGATTATTTGGATCATGATTTGAATTTGTGATTCAAACTTCATTTCTTTTGGTGTGTGTGGAGACAATAAACAAGATTATTGGTGGGATTTGAGTCGCAAACTGTTCGGTCAATTGGGGCCGACCACCATGAAGATTTGACTGCCTTGAGTGGAGGCTAGTCTGGTCAGGGGCTATCAGTACAGGGACTACTGGACACATACATGTACAAGCACACAAATCGCACTACGCTCCATTGACGACGCACAATGGGCCTTTTTTTTGTCGAATGGATAATCCCTTGCCAAAAGCCACACTGATGTCTATATTGTTCCAGGTTTGACTCACAAGTTGTACACACAGTAAGCCCTCATTGATTTTTTTCATAGGTATACATGTAATTGTTCATAATGGTTTTAGCGAGTTTGAAAATGACCCATTGTTAATAAAAAAAACGTATGGCAGTCGTGGGCACTGGAAAAATACCCAGCTCGAAGTGGTTAAAAAAATCAATGCACTAATCCACTCTTTGTCCGGTCAAACAACATGTACATTCAATAAACAAAAATCTGACAGTCTGAATCTCAAATTGTCTTCTTAGCCACAGAAACAAGCTCGGTAAAAAAAAAAAAATAAGTGGTTATTTTGTAGCCATCTGTTTGGGCACAAATACAGTGTAAACATCTGTACATATCATAGACACTGATCTTCAGTAAAAGTATTACATCCTCATTAAAGTACTGAACACCCTCCCTAGTCCCTATGATTTTTTTCTGATCGCTAATTAATTTTTGGATAAACGTGGGGAGTTTATTTCCCAAATGAGATTAATTTTCCTCATGTTTCAGTTAAGTGCCCCCATGCATTTCACCACAATCAAGGCAGATCATCTTTCTGTAACCTGCCATTGGAGGAATCCCGTTACCCATTCCAGAAATACATCAATTGAAATCGTCCCCTTTCGGGTGCAGGCAGGAGATTATACTTTTCACTCAAAAAGGTGGAATTTGATCATGTCTGCCAACATGGATAAAGAATTTGGTAATTTAACTCTTTACAGATGTTTTTTTTTTTTTTTTTTTTTACATTACTTTGACATTTGAAATGGAGAATAGGAATAACAAACAAGAAGTAGTGTACATGTTGTACTACGTACCTCCACACATCACTGCCTTTGGAGAAGAGGGAGGATTTGATGACTTCTGGGGCCATCCAGGCATAGGTTCCTGCAGCACTCATCCTGGTCGTCCGGTACATCTCTCTGGCCAGGCCAAAGTCGGTGATCTTGAGCGTCTTCCCGTAAAAGTTGTTGTCCACAATCTTCTCATTAATGAGGACTGCAGGAAGAGACAGACAACCAAACTCCTGATTAAACATTTGTTTTGGAATGACGATGGTCAAACTACACACGTGTGCATACATAAATGCAAGAACTAAGACAGGAACACAGGGATACATGCATATATTTACATGTATATGTACATGTACTGTACCGGTACATGGAAAGTGAATGAATGCTGTATACAAGAACATTATTCATGCATGCTCACTATTGCAGTTCCATAAATGTACACATTGTACGGCGTAACGTGTACAGTATGTACCGGTACATACATGTATAACTACATATTTAGCATGATGAATAGTGCTATAACTAAGCATGATGAATAGTGCATTCTAAATGATTGCAATATGAATGCCAGTGATCAAGCCAACTTTAAATAATGCCTAACAGGTGTACATGTACAGTGTATGCATTTCATGTTATTGTAAAACACATGTGATTTACCATGCAGATTCTGTGCATTACATTTACATGTATGTATCCTACATGTATACATGTACATGTTTACAAGTACATGTACATGTAATGTGAATGTACACATGTACATGTACATGTGCACGTGCACGTGCACGTGTACATTGTGTGTACATGTACATTTGTACACTGTACAGTGCACAACAGTACTACATGTATATGGACAGTGAAATGCCGTACACGTGTACATTATAATTATAAACAAACGTGAAAATTTACACAGTCACATGCACATGAAGGTGTACTGTTTACTCAACCTCAGTGTTACATGTACAAAATATGTGACATGAAGCTTTCACGTAAATTACATAAAACATGTTCTAATGTGCTTTACAATTACAATAATAATAGATTAAACACCCAATTTAACATCTACTGGTATACAGAAAAAAAAAATGTCAGGCCCAACTAAAATTGTTGATAATTATACAGTATTCACTTTTGGTAATTTTAGTCAGTTACTGTAGCAGTTTCCAACATTTTTGCATACTGTACATGTACATGTACATGTACATGTTATTGTACATGTACATGTGTATACATGTACTGTATATTTTTTTTTTTTTAAGAATCACATATATAGTGATGTACATGTGTACATGTACAGTACTGTACATTGTACACAGTACAGTATACATGTAAGCTGGTGGTCGGTGGACAGTGGATTGCGGATACAGTGTGTATGCACATGTACACTGACATTCTACATATGTACACTTACCATATGTATACATGTGTATGTACACTTGTACAGTGTACATGGACAGTGTACATGTACATATACATGTATGTCAATTGTACAAGTACAATGTACATGTACATGTACATGTACATGTATACAAGTACCGGTATACACAATGTACATTTATGTACCAGTATGTACCGGTAGTACATGTACATGTACATGTTATGTACATGTACCCGGTAGGCCGGTATGCTCTTTGATACATAATTTCCCACTGTACAGTATATTATGTACATGTACATGTACATATATACATGTACATGTACAGTACACCTGGGAAGACCATGTACAGTACACATATACATGAATGATGAATGAAAGCTATGGATGAGTCACAAGTTATATTTAGGAATAAAGGATTCGCCCAGTTTTGTTGGCACACACTAGAGTCCTTCCACAATACTGGCATGCCTTTCAGGACTTTGACAAGATCATTCATGGCCATTGACATGCCAAAGACAAGTAATTATTTGTTGGATCACGATTCAAATTCAACTTTTTGTGTATACGTGTCTGAACACAATAAATGTGATTATAAGTGGGATTTGAATCACGATTCAGACTCTTCTAAATTTCGGACTTTTCTAAATAATCATTTTTGCATGTGGGAATGCTCATCTGAATCGCAACAGGTTTATTTATCCCACAGTGCACTGCTTGCGCTCTGACTTTGGTACAAAATGATCTGGCTGATACAGCTGTACTTCGTTTTGAGGGGGAAAAACAGGTCAAAAATCATGACAATAAGTGACCAAAGGTTCGGGGTACAGACGTTTGTGGAGCATCGTAAAGAGGGGACTGAGTGTATTAAACCTGATTAAACTAAAATTTAGTGGGCCTGACGTTTCGATCCTAGCAAGACCTTTCTCAAAGGCCTCTCTGCCTTTGAGAAAGGTCCGGCTAGGATCGAAACGTCGGGCCCACTAAATTTTAGATTTACATTTTGGTAATTTTAGTCAGTAAGCAGTTTGCAACATTTTTGTATATCACCTGATTAACTATTTAGGAAAAAATAACATCCAACTTTATGTACTGTATCAGCAACTTGACGGATTATGAAAAATATACCTAGTGCCAAACATACAATCTACATGTGCATGCATGAAAAGATTTTAAAATGTCGATTGTCGAGTGTGTGCACGTACCTACAGTACTGTACACAGTAGTACATGGACATATGCACATATACTGCATATATGGATTCAAAATCTGAGATTTACAGCTGTACTGTTTGGGTTGTACACATGTACATGTACTGTACATGTACATGTACACACACACATGTACAACCTGTACATGTACATTGTGTAAATTCGCCAATGAAGCAATTTATGTGTACCGGTACATAAAAAGTATGTACATGCCGTACATGTACACAGTCACTATACATGTACAATGTACATGTACATGTAAATGTACATGTGTACAGCTGTACATGTACAGCAAATGCAAATACAGCAAATGCACATGTATGCATGTATGTGTACATGTACATGTACACTGTACCTCCAGTTTTAATGAACACGTACTGTACGTCATCTCTATTCCTTTACAGAAACATCAATTATGAATGCACTTTTATTTGTACACTATATCAATTGAACTTTCAATAATGGCTTCAGCCAAAAATACATGTACATGTAGCTTAGTTGAGCTGCATCAATCTTGTTTTCTTCAATAGGTCCTTGGAGTTCCTGTGTAGAGATATAGCACCCAAGCCTAAGGGAGAGAGCTTTCACTGCAGCTAAGACATGCACACATTAGCAGGCTACTCCGCCACACCGTCACATTAGGCCAATTTCAGTTGCTAATAACAGTTAGGCATAACTCATCACGTAGAGTGCTGATGCTGATGCACTTGTACACTGTATGCAATGCATCAGCATGGTATTTGTACAACACTGTACTATATGTTTCACTGTAACAATGAAGGCTACAACACCATTCAGCACACTTTTACATGATAAAAATATCACAGCGCATTAAACAATGTACACACATGTACAAATGTACATGTACATGTACATTGTGTACGTACAATACATACACTGTACATGTACATGTACAGTACATGTACATGTACAAACAAGTACAGCGCATGTACATGTACATGAAAATGTAATTGTAATGTACATGTACGTGTACATGTACATGTACATGTAAGTACATGCACCGGTATGTACAGTGTACATGTACCGGTACTATTGTACACGTATGCACATGTACATGTACATGTACTGTACATGCACAATGTACAATGTACAGTACATGTACATGTACATGTACATGTACATGTACTGTACAAAATGTACATGTACATAATCTCTAATCTCTAAAATGTACATTTAAAATCTCTAATGTACACAATGTACACGTACAAGTGGTGACAGTACACGTACAGTACCGGTACATCATGTACATGTACTGTACATGTACATGTACATGTACAGTGTGCTGTACATGTGTACATTGCTCTACATCAGTACTGTACATGTACATTGTACTGTCTAATTTGTACAATGTCCATGCACATACACATACATGTACATTATTAATACGGCATAAGTGTACATGTACATGTAGGTGTAAGGTGTACATATAAACACTGTAAATGTAAATTGTAATAAAAAGACCAGGATTACACTGAACTATACATGTACATGTACAATACTACATGTACAATTGTACATGTTCCTGTATGTAGGCTCAATACTTAACAAACACAGATCCAAAAATTGTCAAGCTTTTCAATTAAGCATGGGCATGCATGTCTTTCCCTTACCGAGCCACTCTTTTTCACTTCATTGAGCATAACAACTGACCAAACAGTGACAATGAAATAATGAACCAGAGGTCATATCAATTCACGTACATTTGTCTACAAGGACAGTTGAATTGTATGGTGTACAGCCTTACAGTGTAATGTACATACATGTACAGTGTACATATGTACATAATTATGTACATGGGAGTACCCTGTACGTGTATACATGTATGGTGATCAAGATTCACAATTCCAAAAACTTCATTAATTAATTAGTACTTGTCAATTAGTGCATCAATTCCCATATGACCATACATGTACATTACTTGTGTACAGTGTACAGTGTACAGTGTATACACACTACATGTACACATGGTACATGTACATGTACGTTGTACATTGTACACATGTATACATGTACAATTGTACATGTACACTGTACATGTACATGTACATGTACATGAGCGAGTGAATGACGGAAACTTTACCTACTTGTAGTGTACATGTTATGTACGGTACACAGTAACATGTACATGTACAGTATGTTCATGTACATGTGTTTTTGTATGCCAGGCTGTACAACTGTTCAATGTACAATGTACATGTACATGTACATGTACACAGGTGCATGTACAGGTGTACATGTACACCTGTACATGTACAGTAGAACACCTGTACATGTACACCTGTACATGTACTGTACACGTGTACATGTACCATACACGTGTACATGTAGTGTACATGTACATGTACATGTACAGGTTTACGCAAGTACATGTACTGTACATCATCAGGTACAACGTACATGTACATGTACATCATACAGTGTACATGTACTGTACATGACCGTGTACATGTTCATGAAGATGACTTGAATTCATACCATTTCATGTATACGGTTTGCATACTGTTTGCATAATTTACAGTACAAAAATATACAGATCAATATTTTCTTATTTTCAAAAGATATAAACATGTACATGTAGACATATTGTACTGCATTACACCATGTATATACTGTAGTACTATGGTTTAGGATTTATATGTCAATACCGGCAAACATGGCTTCATGGGTTCACAGCGTACAGAATAGGTGACACTGCTGCATGCTGAACTGAAAGGTCACACCAAGGTTAATGCATGTATATTTCTTGGAAGCTTCACTCAATGATACAATCAACATTAATCCAGGTATCCAGTACTGAGAGCACTTCTATAAAAAAATACTTCATTGAAAATCCTTTGGGCACAAATGCTTGTCGAGTGAATGAAGTGTACAGGTAGGCCTACAGTACAGTGTACAGTGAATGAAATTAATAAGGAAATACCATACGCATGCACTGAATGTACTGTACATGTACATGTACATGTACATGTACATGTACAGTGTACTGTAATGCACATACTGTGCGTGTATGTAAATTTTGTGCATGCATTCAATGCATTACATCAACTGATAAAATGACTGCCTATTCACTTACTGGTACATGTAACAGGCAATTAAATTGCTCATTAAAAAACAACCAGACGGAATCAATCCATTTGCAATACCTAAATCAAGCTGATGTCAACTAGTGCTGACAGAGGTACATGTACTGTATGCATAGAGCATGCACGGTTCCACCATCTGATATGACACTAAATGGAATCATCACTGTCATTTACTGATCTGCTTGTAAAAACATGTACCCATGTCCCATGGCCATACACACTGTACTGTGTACAGTAACAGACCTACAGTACATAACGTACCATAGTATGATTGATAATTATTGTCTTGTAGAACTTTGTACAGTCTGGCTACATGTACACTGCACATGTAGGCATACTAAGTCTAATGTACGTATACATACGTACATGTACACAATGTACATGTACATTACAGCTGCGTATACCACATAATACCTACAGTACACAGACATATATGCCATGAACTACATGTATGCAGAAACTGCAGATTACCGGTACACAGAATGCAGTCTACATGTACATGTACATTGTACATGTACATGGATCATTCAATAGGCTCAGAAAAATAGTAACTTTTCATTCTTATTAGTCAGTGATGTGTGAAGAGTCTCATGGGAATAACCAAATTGTTGGGATACAATCAGCATGCCATTTCCTGACATTTATGCCATGTAGTACAAAATGGTGTACAGTGTACCACGTACACCAGTTGTACATGTACATGTACTGTACAGTGTGTACTTGCACATTAGTAGAATCATGTACAGTACTGTGCATATGAACGAGCACGTATGGTACATGTACTGTACAAGTACATGTATTTTCTGCAAAAATAATTAGAATTGGCAAAATGTTCACTGTTCAGTGTCCTTGAAATGAAAATTAGATTTGATGGATAAAATGGTACTTTTAAATGTAATGATGGTTATAAATTGTGGTAAACCTGTGTGTACACACAGACTGTACATGTACATGAACATAGACGTGTCTGTAAAGGCCCTGGTATGATTATGTGTACATTATACATGTAGATGTACAGTACATGTATGTAAAGTGGCAGATACATGGTACCGGTACATACACTATACGTGGAAAGGTGTAGGCCTGCATGTAATGTATGTACTGTACATGTAGATATGTACATGTACAATGTACATGTACAGTGTATACTATACATTCTGAATGTACAGTATACAATGTAAACTGTTCAGTGTGTACATGTATACGCTGTACATACCGTACATGTACATGTACACTAGTCAGTCATAAGCATACAGTGTACACGTGTACATGATTTTGTCGAAAATTGTACATGTACATACCGGTACACTGTACATGTATGTGTGTACAACACACAATGTACATGTACATACCGGTACACTGTACATGTATGTGTGTACAACACACAATGTACATTGTACTGTACATGTACATGTACTGTACATACACATCTAACACATGTACATGTACCTTGTATTGTTTTTAACTTGTACATGATGTACATGTACAAATGTATGTATACAGCACAATTAAAATGTACATTGTACATGTACGCTATGTAGTGACTGTGTACAATGTCCATGTACAGTAGCTTCATATCTGAATTTGTTAGCAGTCATTCCAAAGGGAGCACAAGATAAATCAATGCAGTGAATGCACAGTATACATGTACTGTACGTGTACATGTACGGTACATTATGTACATGTACACATATTGCTCAAGTTCATCTTTTAAATAAAGAAAAAACAAATCATGATTGTGATGTACAGTATTGTACATACATGTACATTTGGTACATGTACATTGTACTAATACATCAAAATGTTTCTCTGTACATTGATTGAGTTGACAACAATAACATTGATTCAGTTGACAACATGATTACGATATTGGTTAGTGATACTGTATGCACACATTCAAACATGGTTGTTGATATACATGTACATGTACATGTGTACCTTCACCTTATTGTACAAAATGTACATTACTGGTACATGCTTACGTGCGCACTTACTGTACTGTACATGTACTTGTACATTGCAATGTACATGTACTCTCATGACTGACATGGCATAATTACATGTAAATACTATACACATGTGCAATGTATGTGTGATGCATGCACATTGTCATACAGTACTGTACAATGTAATTAATTGTACGTGATGTACTGTACATGTACATGTATTGTACGTATGTGTACATGTAGGTGAGCAGACAATCCAAACACATGAAGGTGTAGTACCCAGAGTACAGCTAGACCAGTCACAATGGCACAGGGCCAGGATTCAAGGTCCCACACTCAGGCAAGGCCAGAGGGGAGACAATGACAAACACATCCAATCAAACCAGAGAGATTCTCAGAGGTTTATCTGCAGCCAAGAAATGGGTCAAGCAGACACTTCCCTGTAGTTACAACTACATGTACTTGGTGATCAATGGATCATCATACACTGTATTTCTTAAACACAGCCCATGGACAAGTGTATACTGTAGGCCCCTGCCACTTTTTTGCTTGGAATTCAAACCTAAGGCACTCGCCTGCATTTGTACACACATGTACGTACGTGCGATAAACGTAGACATATTCAAATCAAACTGATTGAATATTGGATTGCATCTTGGCATATTAAAATCAATAACATAACTTTGGTTTGAATATGAACCAAAGGCAATGTAAACAAATAAAACAATTTTCTTTATGAAAACAAAAAAAGTTATATGATAGGGTATTCTTGGGTGTCCTATTTTTTTTAAGTGTAACTCTAACCACTGAAATCCTTCTACCTAATAACCTAAACCTCTTCTTGTCACCTGCTACTTTTGAGGGACAAAAAGTCTCCACTCCACTCCAGTCTCCACCAACTGCAACAAGGTTTCTCTGTTTGACACAATGGCCACCTTGTGAGACAGTCCAATTGTCCCGATGTTCCTCTTGTTACACAGCAAGATTCGAGTCACAAAGAAGAGTGCAACTCAGAGGGATTATAGGCTTTCACTTGTGAACAGTGGAAACGTTATCATTTCACCAAAGAGCCCATTCTTGGGTAAACACTTGGTACTGCGCAACAAAGTACCTCCTGTCTTCCATGTTTGGAGTGAGTGCCTAGCATAATGAGCATATATCAGCTTATCAAAGGACATCTGTAGATGTCATGTCTTGATGTCATGTCTTAAGTTCCCTTCTCAAGAGTGGTGAAACCTGATGTTTTAAGATTACTAACATGAACAATGCCTACAATACAGGGGACACATACATACTGTACATATATGCAGTAGTGTATTCTACATAAATATGTACCCAATTAGGCCAATACCCAATTTATGTGAATCAACTGATTATCAGATCTCAAGATCTCATCTATTACAGATACATAAAATAATAACTGAAGACAAGAATATGTATTTATTGTCATATGTAGGCCTATATTCTTCCTGGCCTTGCGAGCATTCAAACATACATGTACACTGTACATTGTAAATCCACAACAATCAATAAAAAGCAACCAAAGGAACAAGTGTACCTATGTACGGTATAATTTAGAGCAGGAATGCTAAACTGGAGCATGCACACACTGGACTCCACAAAAACACTTACCGGTACATGTATGGTACGTACCTGTAAAGCACATAAATATGGGAAGTACATGTACATGTATATGTACTGTACTGTATACTCTATACCTGTACGTGTACACATAAACGTACATGTACGTACAAATTATGCATTTATAACTAACACATCTATAGAGGTACCTAGACTAGTTGTACACAGTAAATGTACATGTAGTTCCACAAGTCCCCAAAAAGGCAAACGATAGGTTGTGTTGCAAAGCATTTCACATGTATGTGAAATGCGTATTATGAAAATCACTGTACAGTGTACTAATACTAGTGTACATTTACTGTACAGTATGTTTATTGATATTCATGATTAAATTAATTAACCATCCCAAATCCTACAGAATCCTATTGCCCTAGTGTAGGAATGCGTAGGATTGAGGGCATGTGGTAGTTGATGCATTGTAGGAATTTGCAGGATTGAGGGCATGTGGAGTTTTTGCCACTGTAGGAAAATGCAGGATTCGGGTTATAAGGCCCAATGTGATGGAGGATGATTCTGTAGGATTGAGGGCATGTGGAGTTTTTGTCACTCGAGCGAAATGTACTACAATTCAGCCTTTGGGCAGCAATGTACAATTTTGTTAATAAACCTTTTAATCAAATCAAATTTCCTGGTATGTGTGTTACTAAGGGAAGTTGACTACCCCGGTAATCCTAGACGTGCACTAATTCAATGGGTAAATGTAAACATACAGTAACATACATTGTACATTGCCCTTGTACCCAGATCAATATGTGGTAAAATGCACATTATTTAAGGTAGACCCTAATGGCGGCCAAGTAAAATGCTGTACATCATAACTGAATATTCATGAGTTAATCTCTCGACTGCGGAAGATCAATGGGTCCCGAAGTTAATTTATGCTAAGCAGCCATGAATACATTTGATGTACGGCATTCTACTTGGCCGCCTTTATTTAGGGTCTAACATTATTTAAGGCCTTTAATTGCATTATTTCTAAATGATCCACAATCATGACAAGCTACAAATTAATGGATTTCAATTTTAATAGCCCATTATCAAAACAGACTTTGTCTCCTGACGACGGGCAGAATATGTGCACTACCTGAAACGTTGAGTAACCGGCTCTTTTCAGAGCCACACTTCTTGCAAGAGAAGATATACATGGTGTCACCGCAAACCTTCCACTACGTTTTTCAACCTTGCAAACCTTCAAGTCGTATCAAAAGTCGAAACAGACTTTGGCAAACTCTGAACCGAAGTCTAAATGCAATCTTAGGGCCACTATAGGGCCAGGGCCCAAGTGAAAGTTGATAACCAACTCAAATAGCCAGCCCCCCCCCCCCCCCCCGCTCCTTTCACTTAGCTACAAAGATTCTAAATCTGAAGGTTCCCTGACCCCTAGGTCCCTACCCCATATCCGACAAGATCCATGACTAAAAACAAAAATACGTCAGGACTCCTAGGTTGGTTAATGCACAAAAATGTTGCAAACTGCTTAGCGAATTAGATCACCAAAATGCAAATCTTACAAAAATAGAGGGTTAGGCATTTCGATCCTAGCAAAACCTTTCTAAACAACTCTGCTTTTTGAGAGAGGTCCTGCTAGGATCAAAACGTTAGGACCTATACATAGGATTCGTGATCACTAAATAAGTATGGCTTCAGTCATTTCCACTTTTCTTGCAATAAATATTCCCCTCCCCTAAAAAGAATTCATTTAACATACAGGTAAGCAGGTGGGCCAATATTTCGTGTCTTAGTCCTCAAGAGAGACATGTAGTCGGGGTGTGCAAAATGTACTTACTATTGCTTGACTTGAGGTCTCTGTGTATGAGAGGAATGGGTGCATCTGAATGGAGGTAATGCATGCC
This sequence comes from Luidia sarsii, assembly GCA_949987565.1. Lineage (NCBI taxonomy): Eukaryota > Metazoa > Echinodermata > Asteroidea > Paxillosida > Luidiidae > Luidia > Luidia sarsii. Next base: position 1,415,461 of record OX465101.1, on the reverse strand, counting down.
CTCGGCAATCTGGTAGGCCCAGTCCACCAGGACGTCGGGCGGCAGGCCCAGTTTTTTGCAGTTGCTGCTCAGCACTCTGTTCAGGGCCCCTCCCCGAGCGTACTCCATGACCAGGCAGATGTTGGGCTCCACCAGGCAGGCGCCCTTGAGCGTGATGATGTTGGGGTGGGAGAGGAGGCTGAAGAGTTTGGCCTCCTGTCGCACGTTGTCCATGATCTCGCCCAGGTCCTGCTCCGTGTCGGTCCGGGCCGCCTTCACGGCGACCTCCTCCCCGGCGCAGATGCCGCGGTACACCTTGCCGAACCCTCCCACCCCGATCACCTCACTGAGCACAATGTCTTCAAAGTTGATTTCCGTGACCCCAAAGTGTTTCTCCTTCTGCAGGAGAACGTGGGGCTGGCTGACATAGTTGCTGGGGAAGATGCCCTCCCTGTCGCGGACCTTCCCCGTCCACCATCCATCGTCTCCGGACACGGAGATCTCCTTGGATATCACCTCCACTAGATCGCCGCGGTGGAGGGTGAGCTCGTCCTCTGCCGTGGCATCGTAGTCGTAGATGACCGTGCACAGGCTCGTCCCGTCTTCCTTGGAGTCCCGTAGGGAGGCTCCTGGAGACTCAGGGACACTCTGCAGAGGATCCATTGTGCCCACGGAAGTCCTGTCTCCCACTGGGGACATTCGAGAAGTGGTTGGGCGAGGCTACGTCTAGCCTGTTTCTGTTGCACGGCCAATGGGAAAATCCTTTCTGGGGAATGACTTAGGGTGAGTGCAGCCACTGCAGTCTTCATATCAAACAAATGTCTGGCAAAAAGGATAAACAACATGGTTAATACAGGATATAAGAATAAAATTATATTTGCATCGAGGACAATGTAATTAAATTTAAAATACATTTCCTCGACACAAAAATCATGATATTATATCTTCTTCCAAAAATAATTGATGACAATGGTCATCATGAATACGTCACCCTTCAATCTTCATAAAAAAGGATGAAGCATGAGAAACAAAATCAAGGACAATTTTACAAAGACATCGCAGAGGAATTTTACATATTTAATTATTTTCATGTGGGGTTGCACTGTTGCAGTTCCCATGCACACACTGACAAAAGAACACGCAAACAAAGTTGCACATAATATCAAGTACTTATTCATCATCGATTGAAATGAATTCTTTAGGGTTTTGCAAGATGTCATAATGTCATTAGTCAATCACTGAATCAAGTCCCACAAACAATTACTGGGCTGTAGGCACTACACCTCAACTCAATGAATATGTAAAAAAACAGTTTCCTTGGCTTTAGACATTATGAAGGATTCTACATATACTGTACAAAAAACTACATATGAAACCACAGAACTGGGATCACCCAATGGCAAATCACTACTTCTCAGCCTAAGTCACACTACACAACATTAATCTAAATAATCATTATTAACAACACCGCGCTTTAGTTTAGAAATAGAATTGGGCCTACGCTTTAGAATTCCAACGGATTTTTTCTCCGGTTCTCCTGGTCCATAAATCATGTAGATAGAAAAAATACTAGATTCTTATTACGTAGGCACGATAATATAAAAAAAACTGGGTTATTTTACACATGAAATATCAAACAAACGAAAAAAATACCGTAACTGGTGAAGGTGCGAATACACTAACTTGTGACATCTATAATTAACAGCGTAAACGAGTCGCAACTGAACGAAATAAACTCACAAATTATTCCCTGTAAGAACAGCAACACGGAACGAAATCTCACTTTTACGCGTCCTGGAGACCACAACTTACTTATGTGACACTTTGGAGACAGTTTTGAACTCGCCATGTAGAATTTTGAGCGGTAAATGTGGGGTGTATTTCCGTCCAAGGTCCGTCATGTCCAGCAGGGCCATGTCATCGATAATTTCGCTCGAATTATTTTCAATGATGGTCGCACTTTGACCCGTTGGCAGCAGACGATCCTTCCAAGGCTATCTGGCGGCCCTGATTGGCTCACATTCTCAATTGCTCATGAATATGCAGATTATTTTTTCTTGCCATTATCGTCGAATGAATTTAGTTCTGAAATTTAAATGGAAATTCACATGATTTTTCTCGGGTGACATGATTTGTTATTCGTTCTGTAAAGTGGTTACGATTTAGGTTTTGTCGATCTCCCTATCTCCCTGTCTGTGTATTTGTTTTGTTTATTCCAGTAGGCGAAACCGCATAGACAGCATACGAAATGAAGGCTCCGGCTCAGGCTTCGTCTCTGTCTGACACAACCTGAACATCCAGGTTGTGGTTTGTTTCCGTATTTGAAGGTTTCTTGGATTGATAGGTATACAGAGTATTCACCAAGAAATTGGGGCCAAACGCTTGTTTTTTAGACGCCTGTGATAATATTATACCGAGTAAGATAAATACGACCGAAGCCTGAGCCCGAGCCTAAAGCCTTCATTTCGTAAAACCACATAATGAACCCAAAGCTTTACCACAGTCCTCACACGTCAAAAATGCATTGTGGTTAATCGGGTGCAACCGCTGCGTGGGGTATCAACAAGGTTAGTCTTTTTAATACAAAAAATAATGGGAAGCGCTATCTGGGCTCCAGCCGGGTAGTTTATGAATAATTCAACATTATGACGTAATGAATAATGCAAATATACTGCACAATGCACTGTGTACATGTACATATTAATATATTCATCTTAAAATTATTTTAGTGGGCCTGACGTTTCGATCCTAGCAGGACCCTTCTCAAAGCAAATTATTCACTTCACTTCTACGTCACTTTGTTTAATTATTCATGACCTACCCGGCTGGAGCCCAGATAGTGCTTCACCTTACGAATACAAAATGGCCGCCACTGTGATGAGCGAGGAATGGAGTGATCGCTGAGTCTTGGCCAATTCGGGCGGACAACTCGGCGTTTTCCGGGCCAGGTTTTCCCGCCGACGGCGTCTGGGTCAAGATGGGCTCGCACTCGCTGGAGGTTCTGCGCCAGGGCCTGTGGGGCTCGCTGACGGGAGGATGGTATTTCGACCCTCATCAGAGTATTTTTTGCAACACACTCCACCTGTATCTGTGGCTCTTCCTGTTTTGCTTCCCATTGGGTTTGTACATGGTGAGTAGGCATTACTTCACTCACGGACGACCACTCTAGAAATTGCTAGAAACTACTCCACAGTAGACCTTTTAATAATCAGTATTACTAATTACTGTTTTTCACAGACGATATAAAGACATATCCGTCCCATATTCCCTGACGATATGGGAAAATATACTTAAATTATTGAAGCATTGGGCATAAATTAAGGTCTAACTTAACTAATGTTAAGCCTAGGCTTAACTTAAGTTAAAGCCCAAGTTTTATTCTTACCCTCCATTTCAGAGGCATTTACTGATGTAAAATGTACTTCTCTTATAAAAAAAGTTGAATATTTTAATTATAATGGCTGTCCATTCTTACTGTGTACTGGTCAAGGAAGACTTGAGTAAATAATTATTGTTAAAGTACATACATGATGTGTGTGTATTTCATCAGCGCTGGTAGTACTGTAGCTAATTAACGTTGTATACACTTTTTAATAATGGCAAGGAAAACTTACCAAGTTACTGCAACAAGACTTTAACCCGAGACCTCTCTTTGTTCTTGTTTACTGGCTATGTATGTCTATATTGTTGCTGAAACACTTTGGACTGAATTAGATAATGGCGTTGCAGATTGCATTATTTATAATATATACCGTCTTTGTTGACTATTTATTTTAGACTATTTAAAAAGTTTAAAATTACTGGGAAGGACTGAGCACATAAGCCAAGAATAGCCAGCAAAGCCTAGGCCTGCTGTTGCATCACACATGTGCATGGAACTCATCGTTGAACGTCTCAAGTTCATACGAATACTTAAGTGATACAAGCAACACTGGCAATGTGGTCATCAATTGGGCATGAAAAAAACCACAAGCAAACTAGCAGAAAGCCTTTGAGAAAGGTCCTGCTAGGATCCAGATGTCATGCCCTCCTAGTAAAATTTCCTTTTTGGTCATTTTAGACAGTCAGTAAGCAGTTTTGCAACATTGTTTGCATATTACTGTAGTTTCTTCCACAGGATAAACAAACAGAAGAAAATCAAGAAAAACACCAGACTTTGGTTTTTGCAAAAAAAGTCCAATGCGAACGCGGCTTAAGCCGTGTCATGTATACACACTATGCAGGTAGAGTGTTCATCTGAATTCACACATTTTATCGGGCATGTTTGTTGGGGAGACATTGCACATTTTAATGTAAGCTCTGGGCGTAATCTAATACCCTAATCAAAAATGCAGTGCAGACAATGAAATCATGCATATATTTTGCCATAGACCACGATCGTGTTTGTTTTGCAGTGTTGGGGCCATAGTGTTTGTGCGTTAGTTTGACAAAGCTTGCATTTTCAACAGGCGATCATTTGGTTTTCTTCAACCACATGTCGACCAGCAAGTCTACAACTGTACAACCAAGATTGGGAAAAGGTTGGCTGCAGTCAAGGACCTTGTATTTGGACTTTCCGAAAAAGACCTGTGAGACACACATGTACATGTAATGTTCATGTACAAAGTACATATCAATGTCTTACAGTACACACGAATATTACCTACATGTACATATCCAAAGCAATGTACAGTAGATACATGTATATTTAAGCTACATGTAGGGTTATCAATCTTAAACATTGTTTCTCCAAGATGGTGCAGTTCAAGTGTGCTGGTTTATTTCAAACTGTCAAAGACTTCAGTTGCAATTGCAGATGAAAGAGGTAGGGATAGGCAACTCTTCTTCTTTTTTCAGCTGTACCAGTTTCAATCAGTAGGTTCCTATTATTAGCAGTCTCTTCTTCCTGGCAAACCGTGATCAAATTAAGTTTAAATGACAAATTTGGTTTGGGTCTCCTCAAATCCCCAAATGAACCAGGATCTGCTAGATACGCTGTACTGTACATAGCCTTACTGTACAAAATAAGGATCAAGCGCACCCATATTTTGACTGGTGTTGCTTGGCGGACTTTCTAGGGAGCTCTGTATTTTGCCAGATTTAGTCCTTTGTCCACACTAAGGCCACACCATTTGAAATAGCAATAGGTCATGAATCGTGATGTCAGTATTTAGTGTGCAGATCAGTGTTGTAAAATTGAGACCTTTACGGTATGTCCGAGACCGAGACCAAGACCAGTTCTCGAGCCATTCAACACTGGTACAGATGAAACCTATGGACATGATGGAAGTACAAATGGACAAGAAATGAGTCATATCCTGGCAAACATTCATTTTTACATGTGAAGATACTCATTTCAACGAATTGGATTGACTTTTTTATGATAGTTACTATAAATTTATGATGCTTGGGCCAAAGTCTGGTACCTTTGCCCATGGACCAGGTCAGAGATAACAATGGACTGAGTTGACTATGGACTGAGTGTCAGGTAAATAGGAACCAAAAAGATAAGCATAGTGTGCCATAAAGGTTTAGTATCATGTGCCACCTGTGAATGAACCAATTTTACCTTTTAACCCTAATGTCCTAGACCCTTTTTGCTAGGAACCTACCTGAATCCTTTGAAATCCTCTGATTTTGAGTATGAAATTTGGGCTACCAGCCTCAATCCTCTGAAATCCTCTGAAATTTGCCACCGTACACAAAAACTGTGGTGCCCACTGCCTCAATCCTCTGAAATCCTCATAGCCAGGGAATGGGAATGGCCAGCAGCTCGTGGGTGAGTTTGCCCATGGGATGACTATAAATGTGTGGTTTGGAACCAAGCATAACTACAGACCCCAATGCAGTTTGAGAATCAATCCTCTGAAATCCTCATTTCAGTCGAACCCCATGCAGCCTAAATCCTCCCAAATCCTTCTCCAGTAGTTTGCCCATTCAGCCTCAATCCTCAGAAATCCTTCCAAACTTCACAACCTATTCAGCCTCAATCCTCTGAAATCCTTGGAACCTTCATAACCTATTCAGCCTCAATCCTCTGAAGTCCTTTGCTTTAGCCCAGAGGATTTCTGAGGATTTAGGAAGGTAGGGGTTAATGAGTACAGTATAAATGGCACAAATTAATGGGAAAGATGACAATGAAAATGTAGGCGAGATGCATCATTCATAGGCTGTATGAGCTCGTTGATACCGTACCTTAGAAGTCAGGAGGCCTAGAGTACAATGTAGGTTTCACGAAACCTCGCAATGCATCCTAACTCCTAATTGATGGGCTACATGTACATGTACATGTAGCATATCTTTAGTTGTGATAAACCTTGCCATCGATGATGCATATATATAAGTAATGATGGGCTTGATGAAATTGAGTTTAGTGGACCACTAGAATGTACTAAAATGTGCATCCCAATTCCCAGACGTCACATTGACGTACACGTAAGACAGATTCTGCCTGGCGTGAGGGAAGGTCCTACTACACACACTGTAGTACTACTGTACGATCACAACGTTAGGCTCTCCAAGTCTTGAAATGTTGTCTGATTTAGGTCTTACTAATTACTATTCAGTGAGACACAAAATAATGTATCCCCAATTTCCCCATTCCCCAAAAGGAATTCATTGGTGGGATGAGGGTAGGGAGTTAGGAGATCATATATGCCTTGTACTTGGATTTGAGTTCATTGTTCATTTACAGGGTAAATAATCATTTTAATTTTGTAGTAAATCAAGCTACTTTTCTCTGCAAAGTTTCTTTGCAATTTGTTTTTCTCCATTATGGCTTTTTCCAATCTCTGCTATATAGAAATAAGTACCACATTTGATTTGAGTAGCACATTGGGAATTTGGGACATCATTTTACCTGGCAACTGTCCAAATCATAATGTGATTGATACATGTATTTGGACCACCTGTAGTCATCTACATGTACCAGTGTACGTTGTGGTGGTTGTTTACGAAAACTGTGCACGTACATGTACACCTGTACACTGTATTTATAAGCATGAGTTCACCCAGAATCCATCCTTATTGGAATATTCATGAATGGAATTTCCAAATATAAACGATGCACATGTGAACACATTTGATGGAAGATTGATGGTTCTTTTGCAGACTTGTTTCAGACATTGTATGCGTCAAATAATTAGGCCTAAAGGATGAACTGACTGGGAATTTTAAAACATTTTTTTTTTTTTTTAGAAATGACAAAGAAAATATTGACCTGACATCTGGACTGGGACTTGAACCTGAGACCTCTAATTTTGCGTACCAACGCTCTTACCATCTGAGCTACTGAATCCAGGCCTCAGATGGTGGCCTTCTCAAATAATCGACGAGTCTTGGCCAGGGTGGGGGTGCTAGTCAGATGCATTTAACCATTGACTGCCGTATATCTCCAGGGATCATACTCCTGTCTTCATTCAGATGCAAACGACCAAATGTTGTAAACCTACCTGAAGCAGGGAATAGTTACATGTATGCATCACAAGTCTTTAGAATACTAGGGACTTAAAGTGCACATGTATTTTGTGAAACTCCTTGAAGAGGATGTCATTTCTTACAATACCAGCCTGCCTGCAGCCAAACCTATGGTTTAAGGGCAGACGCACATTGGGAAATCCTCGTATTCAAAGTCACACAGGATCAGCTGTACATTTCCCTTCAGTTATATATTCTGTGAGGTCTCAAGTAACATGCACAGTGTAACTATATAAAATGTTCAGCTGTAGGGTTACATGTACATGTACATGAATGTATGCATGCTTGAGTGATGTTGTCGACAATCTTGCCAGACCTTTGCGGAAGTTCAGACTGAAACTCCTGTAGGCATTTGGCAAAATAATACATGTACATGATGTACGTATGCATGTACACGTGCAGGTGTGATGATTACATGTGTGTAGTTTCACAATTAAATGCCTTTGCAATATTCAAGGGACCCATGCAGCTGTGCTGTACCCAGATTGCAATAGATTGAATTTAAATGTACATGCAACCCCAAATTATGATTGATTATGAAAGTTTGATTGATGAAAACATTTGTACTTTGCTTTTGTCATAAAACTTAGTGCATTGGATGTGTTGGATGGAATTAGTGGCCAGCCAAAGTGGTACATAATTACATTTTCACATTCTGACATTTATTTGCACTGTGTATTGGACCTGTACTGGGTATTCATACCATGTACATTACCATGTACATTTGAATGTTTAACTCATTACATTCTCCGTTGGTTTTTATGAATTTGTGGCTCAGCTGGCTTACTAAGCCTCTGAAATACTTGTACAAATGTACATCTGTACCACAGGCAGTGTTGTTTTCTGAATGGTCACGGCTGTGTGCCGAACACAAAGCAGCTTCTGCCAGTACCCCTGTAAGTCTACTTATTCGAGGGACGAGGGGCATTTGTTCCATGTAACCATTGCCTACTCATTGGCTCCAGACCTGGGTCTCTCTTCAGCTTGTCTACATACACTGTACATGTAGATGATTCTAGAGGGCAGTTCCCACTGTACAAATAATCGCGATTTAATTCCAATTCAAAAACCTGGTTTTTTTTCTTGCATTCACACAGGCCACAAAAATCGCGAGTCGATTGTGGTTAGCACTTGTGGTCAATAATGGTGGGTGTGTCCTTGAGGGTGGCTCACACAGGGAGACATAAAAACAAGCACTGCGCTTCCTGTCAATCAGAGCACTAGTGCTGCATTGTGGGATTGATAAAACTGGTGCGATTCAGCGGAGCATTCCCACACACATCGCGTTGCAAATGAACGCGATTTTTTGGAAAAATCTCACTCATAGTGGAGTCTGAATCGCGATTCAAATCCCACTAATAATCGTGTTGATAGTGTCCGCAAACAAAAAATAAGTGGAGTTTGAATCGCGATTCAAATCGCGATCCATATAATCGCGCTTATTTGGGACAGTGGCAATGGCCCTATTGCCTGCCACACCCTGTAGCCCTCCCTTGACAAGGCTGCCAAAGAGTGAATGGGCATGTCGTTTGTCCGTTGGTAAGTTTCCCCTTGTTTGTGTGATATAGCATGAATCAATGAGGCACTCTTCTGACTGAATTCCATTGCTTTGTCTTTTTTTTTGGCTCAGGCCTTTCCACCCTTCCCGGCAATACAGGCCTCCTACTGCGCCCTGACCTGCCTGGTCTTCGCCTGCATCAAGTTCTTCAGCTACCGCATGCACCTCACCTTTGACGCCGGGGAGGAAGAGGTGGCGGCGGCGGCGCAGGAGGCGGGCGAGGACGGCGAGGAGAAGTCGGCCGGGAGCCTGGAGGCCGTCGGGAAGGAGGAGGAGGACGGGACGGCCGAGGGCAGGGAGGAGGCGGACCACTTGAGCCACCACGCCGGCCAGCACCGGACCAAATACAGGTGAGACGGTTTGTCGCCCAATTCCGTGCGTCAGGTGGTCAGGCTTTGGCTGTCTTTTTTGTTGTGATATCTTGACAGCCTGTTCCATCAGCTACTCACCTAAGTTGAGAAAGGTCCAGCTAGGATGGAACAACATCGGCCTCTTTGAATTTTTGTACACTTTGTGTACCGCATTGTTTATTGCCTTCCACGTGTGTTGAAAGCTGTGCAGCCCTGAACTAGATTGTTTTGCGCTAAACCACGCTTGTAGAGAGGGTTGTTTTCAATGCTTGTTTTGAAGCCAAAAAATTGCGTTTGAAGAATAATGTTCTCAGCTACAACATTTTTTTGACTGTAGACTTATCTTTCATTGGATACCGAGCTTCATACATTTGGTTACTTATTTTGTTACGAAAAGTCCCGCCGGATCCTCTTCTGCCAACTCTGTGAGTGGCAGCTCGGTCAGGTGGTGGTTGCCTGCGCACGCAAGCCTGGCCCTGTATGGCATAAGAGCACACGGTCTTTGTTGTTCTCGTTGTTGTTAAAATTTCCCTCAGAAAATGAAGAAATATCGTCCATTTCTTCTAGTTAATGTTTTCCCCCAGCCTACGATCTTGCCCTTTTTTAAGAATAATTCCCATCTCCAGCCTTCCTGAGTTCCTCTCTATCTCCTTCTTTCCTCAGCCCTTAACCTTTATAGCCTTATTTGGGGCAAATTTGCATAAACAAACAAAGAAATGCTTTCTGACTGATGCGATTTGAAATGCGTCTTTAAACAGGGTATAGAACTTGTTCACTGATCATTCTTTCTATATGTAAGCGGCTGATGAATCTCGTTCCAGAATTAAAAGTAGGCTGTCTAGAACACCCACACAGCCCTCTGGCTGTGACCAGGACTGACACTGTAAAGGTTGTCTCCTGTCATATTGATTCATGTTGAAGCTCACAGTCGCCGCCCGTCGGTGCCGGTTTACCGGAGATGTGAGTCTGACCGCAAATGCATGATATTAACGCTGTATGCCCAGGGTTAGATTATGGCTAAGCCCTAATCCCCCCAAAGTAGCGTCATCCTCCCTGTGCTTCCTTGTAGCCGTCGTTCAGATGGAGTCAAACTTGTAGTGTTTCGTGTTGTACCTCAAAAACACATTCAGTCAATTCATATTTGTGGATAAACAGCTTGAGCCTCCTCTCGAGGCTTTTGCTGCTCCAGAAGGATTGAGATGTGCCGGGCATTAGATGCCAGCGAAGGACGTCTTCCATGCGCCTCAACACTTACTGCCCTGCGATAAGTGTGGGATGGGAAGAAGATGGGTTAAAACCCGTCGTGCCATGTCTTGTAACCACCTTCATTCCGTCCCGTTTCAGGATACAAGATGACGCCATTGAGTTGGAGGAGCTGAACTGTAACCCAAAGTATGCCGTGCCCATGGGCGAGGGCTCCCGCGATTCCTTCCCGCAAGATGTGGACTCTACCGACATGATGACGGTGTGTGTCTGTTCCCCCTTCTCATGCCACGCATCTCAGGCTCCAATCATTTTCACACATTTTTCGGACCAGAACAAGGTCTAGTAAAAAAATATAAGGCTTGTTGGCCTACCCAGAAAGAAACCAAATATCTTTTCAGAGACACAAGATTCAAATTATCGTCACAATCGTAAGGATAATTGATTTTAATATAGATAAATTCAAAATTAATAAATAAATTCAGAAATTCAGAATTTGCCAAGCACTGACTTTTACACAATATTCTATAGATTTGGGGTTTTAGGTTGCAACCCTCCTTTCTTAAGACACAAAGAGCAACGTTCATTCTGGCAGTGCTACGTGTACTTACAACAACAAAGATCCAAACCAAATTAACAATGAATTTGGACAAACTGTCCAAACTCAGCAACTAGAAATAATCTCAAAAAACATAACCATGGCGATAGAAAGCAAAGCTGTCGGTGGCTGACAGTGGGGTGGGGGGTCACCTCCCCGTTGACTATGCAGGGGAAGCTATGCTAGGCAGAAGGAGCCTTTCACTGTGTCATTGTGGTCACTTGCAGGCCACGTGGAGCGACAAGGACCAGCCCGGTAGCATCTGTGTGGAGATCCACCCGCAGAAGGAGACGCCCAAGAGTCACCTGGCCGATTCCCTCTCCCTGGCCCTGGACACTCTGGACAACATGGAGAACGACCTCAAGCTGGAGACCGTGGGCGGATCGAGCAAGAAGCACAGTAGGTCTCTCCCTCCGTTGAATACTGGCTGACACTTCTGCACCTAAGACTGTGCACAGAAATGCTTAAGGCTTGATGTCTCCGTAGCCATAGCCAGAGCCATGAACTCAAGGTCGACCAGAGGCCCCTGCTAATCCAAGTGCCTTTACCGATGCCTACTCAGGCCCCATGAATGGACTCTTCCCCCCACTAGTCTGTCCAGAATAGCAGACTTCAGCTCACTAGTGTCATCCAGACCCGTATCCGTCTTCAGCATACCTACACGGCTATCACACCTTCTAACACTCCCTTGAGATGAATGCCAAAGAATGAGTGGGGTGTATTACAAGATGCCTTGGATAATGTCCAGCAAGCCTTGTTCTCCTCTCTCGTATCTTATTGGTAACTTTAGGGAGATCGCCATACAGTTAGTATTCCTGATTTGGTCTTTTAAGTAAACACTCTTGTATTGCCTCTCTCAAGATTGAGTATCAATCTGAGAAGAGACAGTGACTGAACGTTTCAGGCCATGCAGTGCTCTAACTGAGACTGCCCTATCCCCTCCCTTATCAAGCTGGAAAGCCAATGTCTCCTAGACTTGGTTCAAGTCCTCTCTGACAATTCTCAGATGGGACAGCAAGCCTCTCTCTTCTGGTGTCACAGCCCGTCATCATTTGTGTAAATCAGTGCTGGCTTGTGCACACCAACGGTTTGCACAGGACCAATTTTTACTTAGTGTCTGAAATTTCCCAGGACTAGAGCACGTTCCAAAAGCTAGCATTGGAACACCAGCCTGTCAACCTTGTAACGCTTAACTCACGAAATGGTTCGTTCTTAGGGGACGCTGGGGACATGTCAGAGAAAGATCTTGAGAACCACGCGTCAGCTTCACACGACATCGCAGGTAATTAATCTAAGAAAGCGGGGGCGTGATCCCTGGAGATATATGGCAGTTAATGGTTGTACACTTCTGGTAGGTGCCCCCGCCCCGGCGAAGACTAGTTGACAATTTGGGAGGGCCACCATCTAAGGGCTGGATAGCTCAGATGGGAAGAGCGCTGGTACTAAAAACCAGAAGTCTCAAATTCAAATTCCATTCTAGTCAAAGTTTTCTTTGCCATTTTTCAATTTGTTCAGTAGTCAGGTCAGTTTTTCCTTTATTTGTTTGACTATAATTAATCTTTATGTGAACTCAGCAACTAAGAAAATAGCAACAACATAAAATGAGTGCGTGTATGAAACTGATTTGGAGAGAATATTTAGGAGTTGTTTCGTTGGTAGAGGTCCATTGTGTTGCAAATGTTTGAATTGATTTCTGTGGTTTTTTTTTAATATCTCAACGAAGGAGGGAATGAGAGGATGGTAACTGGGAGAGCCGTGGGTCATGGCATTTCACACGGGAGGAAGAAGAGGCAAATATCGCCGCAGGATGCGGCCCATTTATCCCGGCAGAGGAATCGCACCTCCATGGGAACGAGCACGAGCAGGGGGACAGTCTCCCCCAAGGGCCCGTCCAGCACGGAGCTGGGCAGCGATGCCGACTTCAAGGCGGAGCGGGGCGTCCTGGAGTCGGTGCCGGCCTCGCTCTCCACCGTCTCCATGCAGGAGCAGAGCTTGGGCGCCGCGCCGGGCAAGCTGACCAAGCGCGACCTGGAGAGCTGCCCCCACCTGGGCCTGTCCAGCATCACGCCCCGGGCAGACTCGGACTCCCTGCTGGCCATGCTGACCACGGAGAGGACTCCGGAGCGGGAGACGGAGGGCGAGGAGGAGGAGGAGGAGGAAGAGGCGGCCGCCCGACGCCGCACAAAGAGCAGCAGTAGCGGGGAGAGAACTAGGAACCGACACTCTGCCGAGCAGCTGTCGGCATCCACGAGGCCCGGGAGGTTCAGCTTCTTAGACAGCACCTACAGGCGCTCGCTGACGCCGCCCAACAGGCGCAGAGCCGCCTCGGGGAACCGGCAAGCGCCGGGCAAGAAGCGGCGTCGGCAGCAGAGCGAGCAGCAGAGGGAGCCCGCCTCCCCGATCGAGGAGAACAACAACGAGGTCAAGCCGTCGCCGAGAGCCTGGGACGGGAGAACTCGAGGCCCGGCAGCCAGCCACGGGCAATCCGCGTCCCCGGACGTCGCCCCCGCGAGGAGGCCCCCGTCCCCGTCGCGCTTGAGCAAGTCCCCCCTGCCCCCGGCCCTCGGCCTCCGGCGGAACCCGTCGGACAGCGTGTCGGAGGATTCGCTGGACATCGCCGTCAGGAACGTGCTGGGCTCGGGGGTGGAGATTGACGAGAGCTGCGACTCCAGCCACACGCTGACCTCCTCCAAGAAGTCGGACCGCGGCGTGGCAAGCTCCAGCTCCGACGATGACAGCACCGTGGTGTCTGAACACTCGGCCTTTCTAGGCTCGTCGGGCAACGCGCCGAGTTCCAGGAGCACATCCAGCTCCACAGGGATTCAATGGTTATTCAACTCAGAGGGTGAAAGTCCTTCAGAGAAGGGTAAGTTTACCGGCGAAACGCCTCTCCCACGTTGTAGAGTTCTAACATCCTCTGTCAGTCCTCATATTCTACGCAGTGGCTGTTGTTACGGCAGTGGTCCGTGTGGTTCCCCGACTTGATTGTATTTCGTCAGCATTGCAGGCTGGTTGAACCAGTCTATTAGCTGATAGTCTGGTTCCAAGCGCTAAACATCCTGACAAATACTGTGAAGTCAGGGAACCACACGGACGACTGCCGTAGCAACAGCCACTGCGTATATTCTATCCACCCTTTGACTGAACTCATGCTCCTCAATTTGACTAACGGAACACAGGCGTTTTTGCAGGTGGTGAATTGCAAGCAAGTCGAAGGAAAGAGAGGGAGCACTCGCCGCATTGCCGGGATCGGGCCAAAGAGGGCGCCATTCCCAAGAGAAGGTCACTTGCAAGTAACAGTACTAGCCATAGTGAGTACTCTCTGCACCGTTCCATTTGTTATCTTTGTTGCTATGAACACTACCCTGTGGCGCGTGCTCAGTGCTACCAAAGGTTTTGTGGCTCCAACTTTTCTATCTTGTATAATTCTGCCTTGTATTCATCTGACTTTGGGCTAGTAATAATTACAAGTGTTTTGTTGGATTTTCATGAGCCCATTATTGATTACATCAAGTGCCAGGGGGTACCTATTTTTTGATTTGCCATTTTATCATTCTGTGAAAAATGGAGATCGTATGATGTTTGCACGTAATAGGAAAGCTTACAGGTTTTGGGGTTTATTCTATAGAGTTGCTGTAACACTGGAAGGTTAACTCTTTCCCTACGACGAGCTGCTCGCAGCTTCTCAAGCAACGTGCACTTCCGGCCGGCAAGCCGCTGGCAGCGTCTCGTTGTAAACCTTTCTCAAGTAAATCTGAAGTCACAGATACACTCCGTTGTGAAAGAGCTAATCAGAATCAGAGTTCCAGTCAAAAGTCTATGTGAAGTTTATGCCAAGAAATTAATATAGGAAGGTTTGCGGTGAACACCATGTATCAGGTCTCTTAAAGGAAGAGAGAACCTGAGGGTTCTTTTCAGAACCATACCTCTTCCTTTAAGAGACCTGATACATGGTGTTCACCGCAAACCTTCCTATATTGATTCACCCACCATGAAAAGCCTTAAGTCTCATTCAAGAAATTAATAGATAAAAATTACCCAAGCAATGATCCTTATTTCTAATTATAGTTGGTGATCCGATTTCTCACCTCATTTGTTCTGACAACAGACAGGGCGTACTGTTCCTGAAACCTTGAACGCTTCCGTTCATTCTGGAACCACAAAAGCCCCCCCCCCCCCCCCCTTCCACAAAAAAAAAAATCATTTTGTTCACTGTGTCACCGCAAATAGTTCCTGACCTCAAGCCAACCGGGCGCACCATTTGTTCTTGTTATCGTTGACACCGGCCTGCCTCATTTCCGTAGGCGAGGAGGAGATGAGACCGGAGCCCAGCCCGACTCAAGACGTGGG
>OX465101.1:1254968-1394968 GCA_949987565.1 Luidia sarsii | reverse complement strand
TGGTTTGTTCTGCTCACCATAAAATATCGGAATGAAATGACTTTGTTATCAAGCAAGCACCCATCTTAAGGAGAGCATCTCTGTGAGGAACTAAGAGGAAGGTTTGCGGCGACACCATATAACATCTCTTTCGTAAGGAGTTGCCGGCTCTTTTCACAGCCACACACTCCTTCAAAGAGATGCGGTACATGGTGTCAATGCAAAACCTTCCTCTTGGCACTTCCACCGTGCAAACCTTCCAAGCCTTATATATGAGGGCCTGCTAGAGTGGCTTACATATCAATCTGGGTATTTTTCCATCTGTCTCTGTTTATACGTACCTCCTTCTCTCTCTCTCTCTCTGCCGACGAAGGCCGGATAGCTCCAGCTGCCACTCGGACTCCACGGTCATCACCATGCCCAAGTCGTCTGGCACCACCCTGGACAGCGGCGGAGGCCCCTCCTCCACGGACATCAACCTCCCCAGCTCCATCCTCTTCAATCTGACCAACCAGCACCGGGGGGCGGTGACGGGCGGCGGCGTGGGTGTGGGCGGCGGCAGCGGCAACCAGTCCTGGGAGCTGCCCTGCACCTTCCTGAACGAGCTGGGCCTGCAGAACCTGATCGAGGACGTGCGGCGGCAGAACAGCGACCCCAGCAACCGGGATGAGGCGCATAGCATGGTCAGCCTGGAGCGGAGCCGTCGGCGGCGGGAGAGGGCCCGGGTCAAGCACAACTACCAGTTCTGGGTCCTGCCCAGCCGCGCGCTGAGAGTCACCTTTGACCGGCTGGCCTTCCTGGCTCTCTTTGACAGGTACGGCCCCTTCCTTCAGTCTGGTCTGGATCTGGTCATTTAATACAAAAGAGAATATTGTTGCATTCTTATATAGATTCTAATCGGTATAGATTCTAATCCATATCTATAAACCTCGACGAGCTTGGTTTCCCAGTGGTTAAGACATCTGCACCAGAAAGCAGGAGTCTGATTCTTCTCTCAGGAAAAAAGGAGGAATGTCAATTCCTATCTCCAGACTTCCTGAGTCCCTCTAAAAAAATAATAATAATTTAAAAAAAATAATAATAAAATAAAATAAAAAATAATAAAATAAAAAATTAATAATAAAAAAAAATAAAAAATAAAAAATAATTAAAATCACGCCATTTCCGGAAATTTCCAGAAGTCTTACCGGTACATCCCTGTGCACCATTCAAACCTTCAAGTCCTATTTGTGAGGGCCTGATAGAGTGGCTTACGGTAAAAATCAGTTTGGATATTCCTCCATCTATCTCTGGTTTAATACGTACCGGTACCTCCTTCCCTCTGCCTGTGAAGTTGCTGCATGGTTGAACTCTGTGGTTCTCAAGAATGTAAGAATTTCCGGAAGTTGTGTGATTTTAATTTTGTTTTTATTTATTTATTTTTGTATAAATATATTTTATTTGATGTCAAACAGGTATCTCAAACTGCTCATTTTTTTATCTGTTAAAACCCTGAAAACTGAAGGGTGCCTGTAAGAACTCACTCGCAGTCGCATCTCGGTCTTGTAAGCGCTCACTCGCAATCGCACAATTTATTGGCCTTCAGTGATTTTCAGGAAACGACTTTGTCGGTCAATTACATCCCCGGTTTCTGAATTGCTTTTCAATTTGCTTTGCAGGAATCGGACGATGTTGGAGAGTGTGGTGGCTGTGCTCCTGTCTGCCCTGGTCTCCGTGCTGGGCTTTGCCGTGCTCAGTCAAGGCTACCTCTTTGACCTCCTGGTCTTCTGGTTCTGCTTCATCCTGGCCAGCTGTCAGTACTCCCTCCTCAAGGTAGGCTTGGCCCCACTCCCTGGCTTCCTGTCCCCCTCCATCTCTGCGTCAACTAGGGATTTGAAAACCGGGTACTGTAGAACGTTGCTATAACAAAAATCCTGGGATCCATGAAAATTGTTAGCGGTCGTTCGTTATAAGCAGTTGCGGCCACATAGGTATTCTGTACACAAAAATCGTTTGCAGTTGCAGCTGCATATCAGGCAGAATCCAAGATCATGTACTGAACTTATTGTGTGTGGGGTGGAATCACAACAATTATTTTGCACACCCAAAATTGGGAGCCAAAGGGCATGTTCATTATAGTATATCGGCGTTCCTTATAGCGACATTCTACTGTACCGCTATACTGATTTTAGTCTGCCACACAACCCCCAACCAGCTTGGTGGTGCAGTGGTCAAGATGTCTGCACTAGAAAGCAGGAGTCGCTGGTTCGAATCTCGCCTGAGCTGCCTGAATTGTTTTTCTGCCGGCAATCAGGCAAAGCACTGAGTAGGGTGAATATTCTGCTTGACACAAACTCATGTATCTGCCAACTCTACCATCCACAAGACAATGAGCAATGCACAGAAACCATACAGCCTACATTTATGTAACTTACGATGCATCTCATGGCTTTGTGAAATCCATCCCTGGTCACTTCACCATGGGGAATACCCATTGAAAATTATACATTTGCCAGAAATTACGTTTGCAATGTGGCGGTATGGCGGTACTTTGTGAGATGGAAACTTCGGATTTGTTTTCCGTAGAGTATGGGTGGAACAATATATTCTTAATTCGTGGACAAAAACGTAAAACTAACATTATTGAATTTTCTCCATAGGATGCTTTTTTCTGGGTTTATTTCAAGAACAGTACTTTATTGTTTGGGTTTCATGACAATTGTTTGTCAATCTTTTTTCAGAGTGTCCAACCTGATGCTGCATCACCTATGCATGTAAGTCGTGCTCCTTTGGTCTTCTGTAATCCTGTCTGAGTTGCTGATAGATTAAGCAGGACCTTTCTCAAAGGCAGAGGACCTTTCTCTGCCTTTGAGAAAGGTCCTGCTAGGATCGAAACATCAGGCCCTCTAACTTTTGAGATTGATGTATTGCAGGTCATTTTAGTCAGTGAGTTTTTTGTATTAACTTAGTGAATAATACATGATCTTCTCTCTCTTTCCCCCTCCTCCTCCGCCTGTGCGTACAGGGTCACAACCAGATCATAGCCTACAGTCGACCCATGTACTTCTGCATATGCTGCGGGTTGATTCTCCTGCTAGACTACTGCGCCAACGAGCCCTTGTTGTACCAGACCGGTCCCAGTCTCTACGGGCTGTCCATCGGGGGCAAGGAACTCTTTATACTGGGCAGGGACATGCTTCTAGGTCAGTGCCAAAGATTTGGGCAATTTTGGTTTTTAATCAAGGGAGTTGCCGGCTTTTTTTTCAGAGCCACACTCAATCAAGGGAAATAAAAAAAGATAATACGTTTACAAAGCTACTAGACATGCTTCTAGGTCAGTGGCAAAGATTTGGGCAATTTGGTTTTCAATCAAGGAAGTTACAGACTTTTTTTTCAGAGCCACACTCCTTCTTGAAAGAGAAGTGCTGCATGGTCTCACCGCAAACTTTCCACTCAATCAAGGGAAATAAAAAAGGATAAAACATGTAAAATGACAAATATACTAGATAGAGCACTCTGCTGGACATACATACGGTAAATGTCTAGTGAGGGGTAGGAAATTAACACCAAAAAAATGGAAAATCAGATTTTTAACGACTTTCTTGAAATGCATCTGAAGAGTTTATGTCCAAAATGTCATGTTGACACGTTTCAGTGTTGTTCACTTATTTTCCTCCTAGATTTTGAGATTTGTGCATTTTGGTCGTTTTAGTCGGTGCTCAGTTTGTGCGTATTGCTCATTTCAAAGGCACGAAAATACATGTACATCACAACAAATGTTAAGAATTTTTATAAGCGTCAATTTCAAAAGCTTTTTTTTTTATTTATTTTTTTTAGATTCACCAGATTGTGAAAATACGGACGAAATAGATGACATTGTGATGATTGAATTTTTTTTTCTTTTTTTTTTTCTTGCAGTGTTTGTATTATGTTTTCCAGTGATCTTCCTACTTGGGCTTCTACCACAGTGCAATACCTTTGCTACTTACCTCCTAGAGGTCATTGATGTACATATATTTGGTGGAAATGGTGAGTCCCTGTCTCCTTCCAGAAGCATTTCACACCAGGGGGAAGAGATCTTGCCCCACTTCAGCTCAAACAGGAACACCTCCTGTGGGATGAGCAATGCAGGGAATATTTAATCAGGATAATTATAAAAAAGATATTTATAAAGTGCCAAATTCCCCCCCAAAAAGCCTCAAAGAATACAAAGATAAAGGCAAAAACTAAATTACTAAATTACAACAATTTGTTAAAATTGGTTAAAAAGTCAATTTAAAAAAATCTGGACCAGCCAGTGAAAATTTGGATTCAATGTTACATGTTCATAAGCAGATAATATGAAATTGTATTCAATTTCTTGTTTTCAATTGTGCTTCTTTGTTTTGGGCATGTTGGCCGTGGGTGCAGGTGATAATCCTGCAAATATGTTAAGCTTGCGTTTCAGAATTCAAACTTGGGTTTGTTTCTGAATTGAATGATTTCAGGTGTGACAAAGCATTCTCATTCAATTTCATTTGTGAGGAATAATAACTTCACTTCACATTTCCATATTTCATACTTTGTACTCTTTTTAAATGGTTTTGAAAATAGAAATTCAATTTCATTCCATAGAAATTGATCATACAGACTTTAACTTGAAAATAGTCTACAATTTTGAAATGTTTACTTTGAAGTTAACTTAGAACGTTTTTTTCCCTTCTTTCTTTTCCTCAGCAACCACTGGTCTGGCTGCAGCTATTTATTCCTTTTGCAGAAGCATTGCAGCTGTTTTAATACTCGTCGGTTTTGCTTTCGGTGCTCTGAAGGTAATTCCAAGTTACATGAACATTCTTCTGTATTCCATTTGTGATGGGCTCTGCAAAAATATTAGTATGATTAGGGTTGAAATCATGACCAGGGGATTTTACCACAAAACCTCCTTTAATTTCAAGTTTAAGATGACAAAACCAAAGTTTCTGATCGGCAAATATTTACACCATCAACCAAAAGTTAAAAATTGATTTTTGACAGATCTTTTGTTTTCACCCTCATGACTTTCATTCGCCTTATGTGTGGAATACGGCGCAAGAAACAACGTTCCATCTAAAACGTAAAACGGAAAGTAGGCAATGCAATCTATAATGTATTATCCAGCTTTTAGATGGTGGCCTTCTCAAATTGTCAACTAGTCTTTGCCATGTTTTTTGTTGTGTTCGTGAATTTTGTGAGATGTTGCCTGTCTGTTTTCCCTTTCCTTCACGTACTGAATCCAACAGTCTGTTTGATGTGGAGCATTTGTGCTTTTCCCCCTCTCCCCTACAGAACAATGCAGCAAAGTCAGAGCACCCGTTATTCTCAGTCTTCTGTGGCCTGCTAGTCGGGATCAGCTATCACCTCAGCCGAAGTGCCTCAGATCCAAGTGTATTATGGTGAGACAGTAAATGCCCTTCCTGTACCCCCACCCGTAACAAACTTACCTGGAAAGTTGCCTGTTAACGCCAGTCACAGATCCAAGTGTATTATGGTGAGACAGTAAATGCCCTTCCTGTACCCCACCCGTAACAAACTTACCTGGAACGGTGCCTGTTAACGCCAGTCACAGATCCAAGTGTATTATGGTGAGACAGTAAATGCCCTTCCTGTACCCCCACCCGTAACAAACTTATTTGGAACGTTGGCTGTTAATGCTCGTCACACGCAGCCTTGTCTCGTTGGCACGTTGCCTGCTTGTGGCAGTCACGCAGCCTTTCCTCAGATGAAATCGAGGATCCATTGTCAGTAAAGCTCCAAAAGTCCTCTCCCACTTCACACTTATGCTATTGAAAATTGAAAAAAAATAAAAAAAATAATAATAATTTTGCCGAGTCCACTCTACACCCGACAGTATTCCACCAGTATTCCCTGCTATTATGTTCATTAGTGTTGGCTTGTTTGAGTTTAAATACTGGACTCTATATTGAGATATGCAATCCTTCGTCTGTAAGAAAGCCCGGCTTTTAAGTTTTGAGGATTGCATTCACACTGGCCTGAGGACTGATGCAGTTCAATATTCAGACCGGAGTTCCGCTTTCGTTTACGTCTGTCCAGGTCAATTATTAAGAGATTTGTCATGGCGGAACCCCAAGCGCAACCCGAAGGCGCCCAGGATGAAATCAAGGACCCCTTGCCGGGCAAGCTGCAAAAATCTGTGGTGAGTTGCTCTCTGCGTCGACCGCATGAAGAAGTCTCCTCGATTGCGGTGGTTTCTTCCCCCCTTGCACATTTTCACTTTGGCCCGAGTGAGCAAGTCCACTCTGTGTAATACCGTATGAGGAATGCGTGAACGTATCCCAGAAAAGCTCATTGAAATTGCCTCAGTCTTTTCTGTCTTGCTTTATAAACAGTTCCAGTCGGTACCTCGTGCTTCCATCACTTACCACAGGCTTCTGTCAGTAGCCAACGTCCTCTATCAGATATTGCAGACTTATGTCATAGGCCTCTGATACATCGCAGGTTACCCTCAGATATCACAGATTCTTAGATGTCACAGGCTTATATCAGATATCCAAGACCCTCAGATACCAGAAGGTTGCGGCCAAGTAGCATACACTGTAAAAACAGTGCTCACATCATGCACATAGATGAAGTATGTTGAGGCACATGGTGCACGATACATGCGCACAAGGTGATGCTCACTTTCACTCCATGTGCTTGAGGTACAGTAAATAGGGAGATGTCCTTGTACATGAAGCACTTCATGCACCTCATCCGACTTTTGCTCAAGTGATTACAATGCCACATGTGCTTGAGCTACAGTATTTCATGTGCATGTAATACAGTAGGTGCCACAAGTGTTCATGATTCTGGGACAAATGTGTGCCATTGTAGAAGTGCATGAGGTGCAGTTCATGTTTACAGTGTAGCATGTGCAGACAGGGTAGTGACAGGGTACAGGCCTCCATAACAAAGCGCAGGTGTCTGTTAGCTATTTGCAAGCTTGTATAAGCTATCAGGGTCTGATGTTTGGGTACCAGACAGGACTCTTCTCACGTCTGGCTTTTTATCAGAGTTTTGCTGTCGTCCATTCGGTGTTCTGCAGACCACAGTCTCTGCGGTAGACACTCACCTCATGCCCGCTCGTTGAGTGAAGGGATGAGGCTGAGACAGTCCTCTGAATCCCTCTCCATCCTCACGTTTCTCCTCTCTCTGTCCGTCCGTCCGTCCGTCCCGCAGTGTGAGAGGCTCCAGTCTGACCTCATCGTGTGCCTGCTCTACGCGGTGGTCCTGGTTGGGGTGCATGCCAGCACCGTCTTCACGGTGTTGCAGCCCGGCCTCAGCTTCGTCCTGTTTGGCGTGGCCGGCGTGCTGGGCTTCGTGCTCCACTACCTCCTTCCTCAGCTGCGCAAGGAGCTGCCCTGGCTCTGCGTCTCCCACCCGCTCTTCAAGAACAACGAGTACCTCCTCTTTGAAGTCCGAGGTAAGAGAACGTCGATATCCATTCCCCCTCCTCCCCGCCTCACGAGTCTCAAATAAATGCCTGTCAGAACCTTGCTCAGTCTGTTATCAGTAATTTGTGTTTTTGTAATTTTATCATTTTGATATGTTGTACTTTTTAAGAGGACCACAAATGATCAGCCTTAGCTGGATGGGCCTACCCTCTATAAAGAGATGGTTCTAAATGAATAAGTATCCAGTAAATACAAAAAAAACTATTGCAATCTGCTCACTGACTAAAATGAAAAAACAAAATTTGTATCCTAGCAGGGCCTTTCTCAATTGCAAAGAGAAAGATCCTGCTAGGATCGAAACATCAGGCCCTCTAACTTTTGAGAAATAAGTATCCAAATTCAAAAATTGGCTAAGAAAACTTTGACTGGACCAGGACTTCTGGATGAATGTACCAGTGCTCTTCCCATCTGAGCTATCCAGCCCTTAGATGGTGGCCTTCTAGTCTTTGCCAGGGTGGGGCGCCTGTCAGAAAGCAATTCAACTGCCGTATATCTCCAGGGAGAGATATCCCTAAGCTGTCCACCATTATGATTCTAAATTAACGTGATTAGTTGTTGCTGCAAACAGCTTCTGCACTCTTTCCAACTGGTCTATCTTCAAGGGCCTCTTAAGTTGTCCTTACGAATCTGAGAATCCACAATAGAATGATTTTGTTTCCCCCTTGCCTCAACAGACGCAGCTAAAGTCATGCGGTTTGAGAAGATCTTTGTCTTTCTTTGCTTTCTGGAGCGCCACATCATCTACCCGTTAGTGTTCCTCTGCGGCCTGACGACAACAGGCAGCAGGATCACGGACATCTTCACTCCCATGTGAGTAGGCGGCCGAGCGTCTCCATTCAACTCCTGCCCGTGGCGTTTCACATCATTCAGAGACAAGTTCAGGCTCAAGACCTGACTCTTCTCTGATTCCTCTACAAAAAAGTCCACTCATTTTTGTAAAATCTATGACCAAACAGTTTGTATTGTCCGGCATAGTTTTGTCACTGCCTCTTGTCCAACTTCGTCCAAATGGTCCACTCTCTTTGTGAAAATTCCAAACAATACGTTTGAACAGTATATCAGGAATGTATGAACCGGTTAGTCGAGTCCTCCTCTGGAAGCCAGATGCTCCTCAGAGCAGAGGTCATCCTACCATCACCCTCAGACCATCCATGGAGCTGAAGTCTGGTCTATGTGGCTCTTCACTTTCCAAGGCGATGCAGGATAGAGAATGCTGGACAAAAACTTGTCAAGTCATCACGGGTCTATGTGAATGATTGAATGATTTTAAATCAAGCCTTATGGATTGGGACTGACATCCTCCCCCTCTCTCCCCTCTCCCCTCTCCCCTCTCCCCTCTCCCCTCTCCCCTGATTCCTCTGGTATCCCATCCCCTGCGTTGATTCAGTGCCGGTGCCTTCATCTTGACCATATGCGGGCTCAAGCTCCTACGTAGTGCCTTCTCCAACACCGCCACCCACTACCCCATCCTGGCCGTCACCGTCCTCTTCTTCAGGTTCGACTTCAACCATCCGACCCTCCTCCTGGACCTCTTTGTCGTCAACTACTTCCTCGTCTCCATCTTCCTCCACAAGGTGAGTGTCGCGGCCCTCGCCTGTGCGCCACCTCTCTCCAATGCAACGTCCCTGCACCGATCTTTCAATCGGGCTCCGGTTGTGCTCTGTTCTCATCAGACAAGTACCGTTGTGGCTCGTCCACAAATTTCTAGGTGTTGGCTTTTTTTTCTGATGACGAGTAATTCAGCTGGAAGTGCAGCGGGAAGCCTGCTCTTAAATAGTTCTGATATTTTCTGGACCTGAAGCCTAGACCACAAGCCTCACAAATGGACATTTGTTTACGAGCAGAGTTGGGAGTATTGGGATTCTTACTTGTTTTTTCTTCAATCATGGCTACCATCTCTTTTCTTTTTTTTGGGGGGGGGGGGAAATGTGGAACCATCCCTTCTTGGACCTGCACCAGTGATTGTAGCACTCCACAGCCTCATAAGGCATTGGTTTTTGAACCCAAATTCTTGCCTGAACCTTAAAAAAAATGGAGCTGCGTATTTCCAATCGAACAGAACCGAATAGCCGGGTGGCGCGGTAAGGCCTGAATGCTGACTGCTTGGGGTTGCTCCTTCTCGCCTGACTCTTGTCTCGTTTTTTTTTTCTCCTCTGAAGTTGCACGAGTGGATTCTGAAGATGAAGTTTGTCTTCACCTACATCGCACCGTGGCAGATCACGTGGGGCTCGGCGTTCCACGCATTTGCCCAGCCCTTCAGCGTACCTCGTATCCTTGACTACACTCTGCATTCTGCAGAGAACGTGCCAAAGAATAACGTATTAACACCTGCGTGTAGGACACCTTCCCTAAATTAACTAAATCTACCAAAAGCATGAAATCTACTATCTAATCTACTATGCATTACCCCTACTACTGTGCTAGGTGTTTGTGTCTGTGAAAATCTTTGGATCTATTTAACTCCTCAGGCAGCCATTTTTTTAAGGTAACCTCTAGGTGCGGCACCTTAAAGTAGAGGGATGTAAGACTTCCGGACATTTCCGGATTTCCGGAAATGGCGAGATTTTATTTATTTTTTATTTTTATTTATTTTATTTTTTAATTTTTATGTCAAATAGGTTTTTCAAACTGCTCATTTTCTGTAAAAAACCTAAAAACTGAAGGGCGCCTTCACCCCTGCCGTGAATCTCTCGGTCGTGTAAGCGCTCACTCGCAGTCAAACAATTTATTGGCTTTCAGTGATTTTCAGGAAATGACTTTGTCGGTCACTTGCATCCCTGTAAAGTAGCAAGCCGGGCCACCTCACGGTTTGAATACCCAGGGTAAACCCTGCAGTGCGACACTGTGTTGGCCTTAACCCACCGTCCCCACCTTAGACTCCGCCATGCTGCTACTGCAGTCAGTCATCTCAGCCATCTTCTCCACCCCACTCAACCCTTTCCTTGGCAGTGCAATATTCATCACCTCCTACATCCGTCCCATGAAGTTCTGGGAGAGAGACTACAAGTGAGTCAAAATTTATATTTTTTTATATTTTTTTTTTTCAGTCTTGAAAATGTAGAGGGCTTGATGTTTTGATCCCAGTAGAACCTACTCTGCCTGCTAGGATCCAATACATCTGGCCCTCTTAAATTTTGAAATTTTCTTCTTGGTTTTGTACTTTGGAAGCAGTTTCCAACATTTGGTTTTCTTTTCAAAGTGAGGCCCATCGTGGCACAGAAAATTTGACTACACTGGGGCTTGAACCCAAGACCTCTAGCATAACGCATAAGCGCTCGAAAAATTGAGGAGAACGTAATTCATTGCGGGGGATGTACCATACTTGATGTAAAATTGCATGCTCCTGAAAGTTAGATACAGGCAGGTTGGGGTCGGGATTAATTTGAAATAAGTAGACCTCACCCAAACTGTGTCCGGGTTTCTCGTTGGAACCTGCAGCACCAAACGAGTGGACCACTCCAACACGCGGCTGTCCACGCAGCTGGACAAGAACCCCGGCTCGGACGACAACAACCTGAACTCCATCTTCTATGAGCACCTGACACGCTCGCTGCAGGCCACGCTGTGCGGCGACCTGACGCTGGGCCGCTGGGGCAGCGTGCTGGCCGGCGACTGCTTCATCCTGGCCTCGGACTACCTGAACGCCCTGGTGCACGTCATCGAGATGGGAAACGGACTGGTCACCTTCCAGCTTAGGGGCCTGGAGTTCAGAGGTGAGCAGGGGAAAAGGAATTGATTGATTGATTGATTGATTGGTTGATTGATTGATTGATTGATTGACTGACTGACTGACTGGCTGACTGATTGACTGATTGATTGATTGATTGATTGATTGATTGATTGATTGATTGATTGATTGATTGATTGATTTTGGGGAAATTTTTATTTTATTTTATTATTATTATTCATACTGGGGAACCCATTCAGTTTAAGAAATATTATCCCATGGTTCACAGTGAACAATTGAAATGAAGCTAATATTCATAAAACATCAAAAACATGAGGAAATTTAACACATTTTAAACTATGTACAGATGGATTGAAAAGGGATGAAAAACATGCTTCCCATGCTTTCATTCAGATGGCAAGTCAAGGGTGGTGAGATTTTCTCTTCAGCTCAGCCAAGATTGTGGGCATCCCAGGCAAGATAGAGTGCTGGTACCTTCAAGATGTGGTCCAGTCAAATTGTCTTTGCTATCGTTATAAAAAAAAAAAAAATTCATTGCATGATAAATCATCACATCGTAAAAACCGAATTCCACTCTGACTTGGTTAGGAATTCAGCCACTGCATTGAAAACAAAAATGGAAAGAAGAAAGCAAATAATTTTCCTGAATTCAAAGTACACCTTTGATTTGCTTGTTGCCAGGAACCTACTGCCAGCAGAGAGAAGTAGAGGCCATCACAGAGGGAGTAGACGACAATGATGGTACGTCACAACCAGCTCACCCTGAATCCCTTTTCTCACTTCAGGGATTTAAGACTTCCGGAAATTTCGGGATTTCCAGAAATGGCATAATTTATTTTTCAGATTTTATATTTTTTTAATTATTGTTATTTTTATATGTAAAATTGGTATCTCAAACTGTTGAATTTTATCTGTTAAAATCCTAAAAGCTGAAGGGCGCCTGCACCCTTGCAATGAATCTTGCAATTGCATATCTCGATCGTGTAAGCGCTCACTCGCAGTCGCACAATTGATTGGTCTTCGGTAATTTTCAGGAAATGACTTTGTCGGTCACTTTAAACATCCCTGTCACATACCCGCACTCTACTTCATACCATGTTGCACGTTAAGTGGTTAAAGCCTCTCGAATGAGCTCACTCAGTCTTTGTGTATTCTAGATGTAAACGGCCGTGACAGCCCTGTCCTGTGTGTGGTAATGCGTGGTACAAATCAGTTCAAAATGATATCCACACACAGTAACCGTGCACAATGAAACCTCTGTTAAGCTCACAATTGATGGACTGTTGCCCAGTATCATGAAGCATATAGCGAGTGGCCTCCAGGATGGTTGTGAGGGCGCCAAGGAGTAAGCTAGCTTAGTAAGGCACTAGCTTACAGGATACGCATTAATTTCAAAGCTTGAGAGTTGTTAGGTTCACTGTCGTCCCTGGAGTGATTCAACAAGAGTCTTGGTGCTGGCTGCTTGTCTCTCCAGGGTTCTGTTGTTGTCACCCCGGCCACCTCCCTCACTTCCTGTCGGCCAACGCAGCCTTCAGTCAGCGCTGGTTGGCCTGGGAGGTCATTGCCAGCAAGTACATCCTGCAGGGCTACAGCATCTCAGACAACTGTGCAGCCTCCATGCTCCAGGTCTTTGATCTGCGCAAGATTCTCATCACTTACTATGTCAAGGTAAGACTTAAAGTTGCCTCCTCCTCCTCCTCTTCTGCCTCCTCCTCCTCCTCCTCTTCCTCCTCTTCCTCCTCCTCCTCCTCCTCTTCTGCCTCCTCCTCCTCTTCCTCCTCCTTCTCCTCCTCCTCTGCCTCCTCCTCTTCCTCCTCCTCTGCCTCCTCCTCCTCCTCTGCCTCCTCTTCCTCTTCCTCTTATTCTTCCTCCTCCTGTGCATCCTCCTCCTCTGACTCCTCCTCTATTTTCATTGAGGAATTGTTGAGTGCAATCTGTTAACCTTGTGCAAACTCTAGGGTTAGGACTAGATTGGACTACCCTAATCCAACCCCTAAACCTCACCAAGTTTCAAACTTCAAGATAGTGCATGGCTTAAAGGTTTTTATACCGCAGAAATTCTCATATCTCAAGTGGCCCATGATTTATCTTATCATTTCCAAAGGGACATTTTGTTCCCGGTATTGACACTGACCTTAACTTTCAGTCCTTCTACAACCCTCTGCCTTTGAGAAAGGTCCTGTTAGAATCGAAACATCAGGCCCACTAATTTTTTTGATTCCTTCCACAACCATATAATTTATATATCTGTTTGAAGCATATTGATTCATGAATCTTGCTGACAAAGTGCTCAGGGAAGGAAATACAAACACAACCCACTCCATCCATCCAATTCTCCCTTGCGCAGAGTATCATCTACTACGTGGTCCGCTGTCCCAACCTGGAGCAGTGGGTGAGCAACACCATGATCCAGGATGCCCTGAAGGACTGCACCGCGGACAGCTACACGGACTGCGACCCCACGTTCACGCCCAAGATAGACGAGGACTACGACCTGCGCCAGAGCGGCATTTCCAGGGACAGCTTCTGTGATTGTTACCTGGTGTGGATCCAGCACTGTGCTAGCCGCAGGGAACAGGTGGGTGCTCAGGACGACGAGGAGGGAGAGGATATTAGGGGTGGGAGGTTTTACAACGAGGGAGTCACCCTACTCAATGGACAATTAGTACTGTACAGTCAGTGCTTTGCACAGCTGCCTTTACAGACAGGCAGCTTGGGTGGGATTCAAATCCTTCTGCTAGACAGCCTATTTTGAAAATAAGGGGCCCATGGGGAAAAGTGAGGAAGGCGAGTTAATGAAGTCACCCTACTCAGTCTTCAATTAAAACTGTATAGCACAGCTGCCTTTCCAAACAGGCAGCTTGTGTGGGATTCAAACCGTTCTGCTAGACAGCCTATTTTCAGGAAGTTTGTGATGGTATCAGACATTCTGAGAAATTTTAGCACTCCATAAATTTGCTGTTTTTGTGAAAAAAAAATTCAGAGCGATTGTTGGAACAAAGAGTTCCTTTTACAAACACCGCCCTCTATGTCTGAATGAAATTAGCATTCAATTTCATTTCCACGTTTTTTCTCAAGATTTGGTTGACCATGTTATACCAAAAACCACGGTGTAACCGAAGCCTTTTCAAAGAGCCAAAATACTGTCTAAGACCATATTAGAAGAAAAATACTGCCGTATTGCAATGCCAGATGACTGTTTGCCCAAGGCTTTGTTCTTAGGATGGAAATGACAAATGTAACGACACTGATGCATTGAAATGTTTCTGATGTGCTTTTTGTGTTTTTTTCTTTCTTTCCCAGGAAATAGATAGCAGTAAATCATCTTGGCTGGTAACCCTGTGCTTTGCCTTGTGTTTACTGGGCAGACGGGCGCTGGGTACCGCTTCCCACCATCTGTCCACAAGGTAGGGCGTCTCTTTTGACCACTCTGAGCCATCGGACAATCGATGAGGAGACTGGTTTTGCGTACCAGCGCCCTTACCATGAGCTATGCCAACTCTTAGATGGCTTACCCAAATACTCGACTAGTCGACTAGTCGTATATGCCGTATATCTCCAGGGATCACAACCCCCGCTTTCATTCAGATGCAAACAACTAATTGTTGGCCAAATCTGGCTACAGCAAGTCAGGGATCACAGAACTAGTCTTTGCCGGGTTGGGAGGCAAAAGTATTTTGCCATGTAACCATTTACTGCTGAACATTGGAATTGGAATGAATTACTGGACTACGGCACTGCTCCTCAGTGATTAGACAAAAATCAAACTAAATGAACGAAACCTCTAAAAGCAAAATTGCAGCAGTTACTCACAATATCCTTGTCTTGTCTTGCAGCATCCTTGAGTCCTTCCTGTACGGCCTTCATGCACTCTTTAAGGGCGACTTCCGCATTACATCGGTCAAGGATGAGTGGGTCTTCACTGACGTTGAGATGCTGAGACGATGCGTAGCGCCAGGAGTCCGGATGTCCCTCAAACTTCACCAGGTCCGCCCCCCTCCCTAAAAAGAAAAGACAAAAATTAATCAATTTTTACATGTTACACATGCATTGCCTCAGGATTTAGTTTGCTGTCGGTCTAAAGCATAACCTATGTTCCAATGAAGTAACAGGATAATAAATGTATTGGTAGGTTTGCTGGTAACATCAAACGGCATGGTAGTGGCCTGATCAGATTTGCTGATTTGAAAATTTTAAAAAATCATGTTTCGGATCCAGTCAAAGTTTTCTTTGCCATTCTTCAAAATTGGTTAAAAGTTTGTTTGACTTAATTTCAGTAGCAATTTGCAACATGCTTACCAGTACTTTACTTTACTTCCTAGAGGGGTTAGAAATCATCCAATTTTTCGTGTTTGTCAACCATTACTATTTTCGAGGAATCATTCCTCTTTTTAGGTAAACATTTATCACTGTTTTACAAGCTCTTCACAACAGATTCTGATTTTTGGCTCAGAAATGTACATGTATTCCTATGTAGTTTGCTCTGTGATCCCTCTTTTTTAGCAGCAGCATTCCTAATTTCTGTTGAGATAGGTTGGCAGCTATGACCCTAGCCTTGTCCGTGAATTAACTCCTTGCATGTCGGACTCTCGGTTGATTTCAGGACCACTTTACGACGGAGGAGTATGAGGACAACCAGCCCCTGTACGATGCCATCACCACCCACGAGCAGAACCTGGTCATCGCCCATGAGGGAGACCCTCAATGGAGGAATGCCGTCCTGTCCAACACCCCCTCACTGCTGGCTCTCAGGTGAATCCCAAATATCATCCATGCCAGTCTTTGCGATGACACCGTTGAAGTCTTCTCTTTTGGGAGAGACAAAACTTACGATGGGTTATCAGTCGTAAGTTTATTGAAATGTGTTACGTACGGAGTGTGTACGGCAGAAGACGGGAACAAGAACTCTAAAATTACGGGCAGATGAGGCAAGCAAATATATTTAGTAACAAATGGTTGAATGCTTCTGGCGCCTCTACCCAGAAATGTTGACTATTTAGGAAGGCCACTTTTTGGAAAAGGCTGAATAGCTAAGATGGTGAGAGTGCTGCAAAACCAGTGGTCTCAGGTTCACATCCCAGCGATGAAATTGTTTAAAAATTCACAGTAAGTTGTTTTTCTTCATTTGCTTGACCTAATCATAAGTTGAATAACAATGCATCATATGCCTTTGTGACATCACCCCTGATCCACGTTTTGACATCTCCCGATCCGCTTTGTGACACTACCCCGATCCACTTTGTGACATCACCCCGATCCACTTTGTGACATCACCCCCGATCCACTTTGTGACATCACCCCCGATCCACTTTGTGACATCACCCCTGATCCACTTTGTGACATCACCCCTGATCCACTTTGTGACATCACCCCTGATCCACTTTGTGACATCACCCCTGATCCACTTTATGACATCACCCCTGATCCACGTTGTGACATCTTTAGTCTGTGCAGTTGAGTTTTGATCCAAGTTTGGTCGTGGTTCCTCGACTGTTATCTCACTCTTTGCTCTTGGTGTCATCCATGCCGTCTGCAGGCACGTCCTGGACGAAGGCTCAGATGACTACAAGATCATCATGCTGAACAAGAAGTACCTGAGTTTTAGAGTCATCAAGGTGAGTCTCGTCCCACGTCAGCGTGTTTGCAGAATCATCACACTGACACACTATTGGACTGACAGCAGTGCATACAAAGTGAAAGTAATGCAGTCAATGGTCAGCCCTTGGCCAAGTGGGTCACATAGAGTAGGGCCTATTTTTGCTGATAGCAGGCATTGTAATTGTTTCTGCTGAGCTGGATGAAACTTTTAATCTCCCCCCCCCCCCCCGGTTCATTTGTCCCAAGGCCGGTGCTCTGACCATTGTCATCCAGATTGGATGCTCCAGCCACCATTTTTTTTTTCTTCCTTTTATTTATTCGGTTTAAAACAACAGAAGACACTGAAATGATCAGTTTACAAAGTCACATCAAAAAGATGAAAATATAAATATTAAAATTCATGGGTAAAATACTTTAAAAACCATTAAAATGCCAAACATACATCATCAAAACAGAATAAGCCAAAATTGCACAAAAATGGGCAGGTGAGGGGGAAGAGGTTAGGAAAAAGGGAGCGGGAGGGGAGGGAGTCAGTGAGTGAAAAGGGCAGAGTGTGGAAGGTGATGGGGTTAAGGGTAGGGTGAGTAAAAAGATACATGGATTTTCCTTTTTGCTGCATCTGATGAAGTAGTGGTTACTACGGAAGTAGTAGTTACTACAGAAGTAGTGGTTACTACAGAAGTAGTGGTTACTACAGAAGTAGTGGTTACTACGAAAGTAGTGGTTACTACGGAAGTAGTAGTTACTACAGAAGTAGTGGTTACTACGGAAGTAGTGGTTACTACGGAAGTAGTGGTTACTACGGAAGTAGTAGTTACTACAGAAGTGGTGGTTACTACAGAAGTAGTGGTTACTACAGAAGTAGTGGTTACTACAGAAGTAGTGGTTACTACGGAAGTAGTGGTTACTACGGAAGTAGTAGTTACTACAGAAGTAGTGTTTACTACGGAAGTAGTGGTTACTACGGAAGTAGTGGTTACTACGGAAGTAGTAGTTACTACAGAAGTAGTAGTTACTACAGAAGTAGTGGTTACTACGGAAGTCGTGGTTGTTACAGAAGTAGTGGTTACTACAGAAGTAGTGGTTACTACGGAAGTCGTGGTTGTTACAGAAGTAGTGGTTACTTCTGAAGTAGTGGTTACTACGGAAGTCGTGGTTGTTACAGAAGTCGTGGTTACTACTGAAGTAGTGGTTACTACGGAAGTCGTGGTTGTTACAGAAGTAGTGGTTACTACTGAAGTAGTGGTTGCTACATAAGTAGTGGTTACTACTGAAGTAGTGGTTGCTACATAAGTAGTGGTTACTACTGAAGTAGTGGTTACTACGGAAGCTTATGCACTATTCCCAACAAGTCCGTCTGTAAATGCTACCCTTCACTTGAGATTGGAAGGTTTGCATGGTGAGAATAGCAGGAGTAATAGGTTTGCGGTGACACCATGCAAAGTTCTCTTTTGTGAGTATGTGTGGTTCTGAAAAGATCCGGCGGAACTCGACGTTTCAAACAGTATGCTCTGTTCGTCTTCAGGAGAATCAGCACCACACATACTCACAAAAGAGAACTTTTACTTTACACGGTGTCACCGCAAACCTATTACTCCTACCCTTTAGTTGTTGGTTTTTTTACGTTAATTTGATGGATTTTCTTTGCCGTAGGTCAATCGTGAGTGTGTGCGGGGACTTTGGGCAGGCCAGCAGCAGGAGCTGGTCTTCCTACGCAACCGCAACCCGGAGCGTGGCAGCATTCAGAACGCCAAGCAGGCCCTGCGCAACATGATCAACTCCTCCTGCGACCAGCCCATCGGCTACCCCATCTACGTGTCGCCGCTGACCACCTCCTACGCCGACAGCAGCCAGCAGCTGGCCAGCATCCTGGGCGGGCCTCTCAGCTTTGCCAACATCAGGGCCATGGTGCTCAACTGCTGGAGGAGGTATGGCACTCAACACTCTCTCCTCATTGATTGATTTTTTTGAAAAAAACGGCAAACTGAACTTCTCAAAACTCTTCTGTGTGTATGTCAGGTCATTGTAGTCCATGAACAGTTGGCGACATTTTTGTCGTATTTTATAGGATTAAACCTCATTGATTGATTTTTGTTTTTGAAAAACGGCAAAAGAGAACTTCTCAAAACTCTTCTGTTTGTACGTCAGGTCATTGTAGTCCATGAACAGTTGGTGACATGTTTTTCGTATTTGATAGGATTAAACATTATTTTTGAAACTAACAAAGGAAAGGGGATCAGTGTTTCTGTTGCTTTGAAAAATATAGTTTAAAAAATCTGCATCCAATCTAAGTGACCCCTAAACTATTCTTAGAGGTGTTTGTCAATCAACACCCGTCTCCTGGTTTTTGGGGGGGTTGGGAAATAACAAAGGAAACTGGACCGTTGCTTGAACCCGAGCCCTTATATGGTGGCCTTCCCTAATAGTCAAATAATCTTTGGCACACCAGTGCTCTTACCATCTGAGCTATCCAGCCCTTAGATGCTGGCCTTCCCTAATAGTCAACTAGTCTTTGGCACACCAGTGCTCTTACCATCTGAGCTATCCAGCCCTTAGATGCTGGCCTTCCAAATAGTCAACTAGTCTTTGGCACACCAGTGCTCTTACCATCTGAGCTATCCAGCCCTTAGATGCTGGCCTTCCATATAGTCAACTAGTCTTTGGCACACCAGTGCTCTTACCATCTGAGCTATCCAGCCTTTAGATGGTGGTCTTCCCTAATAGTCAACTAGTCTTTGGCACACCAGTGCTCTTACCATCTGAGCTATCCAGCCCTTAGATGGTGGCCTTCCAAATAGTCAACTAGTCTTTTGCACACCAGTGCTCTTACCATCTGAGCTATCCAGCCCTTAGATGCTGGCCTTCCAAAATCCAAATAGTCAACTAGTCTTTTGCACACCAGTGCTCTTACCATCTGAGCTATCCAGCCCTTAGATGCTGGCCTTCATAATAGTCAACTAGTCTTTGGCACACCAGTGCTCTTACCATCTGAGCTATCCAGCCCTTAGATGCTGGCCTTCCAAATAGTCAACTAGTCTTTGGCACACCAGTGCTCTTACCATCTGAGCTATCCAGCCCTTAGATGCTGGCCTTCATAATAGTCAACTAGTCTTTGGCACACCAGTGCTCTTACCATCTGAGCTATCCAGCCCTTAGATGGTGGCCTTCCAAATAGTCAACTAGTCTTTTGCACACCAGTGCTCTTACCATCTGAGCTATCCAGCCCTTAGATGCTGGCCTTCCAAAATCCAAATAGTCAACTAGTCTTTTGCACACCAGTGCTCTTACCATCTGAGCTATCCAGCCCTTAGATGCTGGCCTTCATAATAGTCAACTAGTCTTTGGCACACCAGTGCTCTTACCATCTGAGCTATCCAGCCCTTAGATGCTGGCCTTCCAAATAGTCAACTAGTCTTTGGCACACCAGTGCTCTTACCATCTGAGCTATCCAGCCCTTAGATGCTGGCCTTCATAATAGTCAACTAGTCTTTGGCACACCAGTGCTCTTACCATCTGAGCTATCCAACCCTTAGATGGTGACCTTCCCAAATAGTCAACTAGTCTTTGCATACCAGTGCTCTTACCATCTGAGCTATCCAACCCTTGGATGGTGGCCTTCCAAAATAGTCAACTAGTCTTTGGCACACCAGTGCTCTTACCATTTGAGCTATCCAGCCCTTAGATGGTGGCCTTCCCAAATAGTCAACTAGTCTTTGGCACACCAGTGCTCTTACCATTTGAGCTATCCAGCCCTTAGATGGTGGCCTTCCCAAATAGTCAACTTGTCTTTTGCACACCAGTGCTCTTACCATCTGAGCTATCCAGCCCTTAGATGGTGGCCTTCCCAAATAGTCAACTAGTCGAAGAGCACTGGATAGGACAATTTAATCTCAGCTAAGTAATCTCAGTAATCTCTGAGTAATCTCAGCTAAGTCTGCCATCGTGTCTAGTATAAAAAGGAAAATGAAGGTGTCTCCCAAGGAACTACAAAGACTTAACCCTGTGACCCCCCCCCCCTATTCTTCCGTGACTTTGGGCAGGATCCGCATGCGTTGTGTGACGGGCTGCAGCAGTGGAGGTGGGGGACCTGACGGTGGGGACAAAGACGACACGGAGACGGTCACTGGGGGCGGGGCCAACACAAGCCCCGCCCAAAACTCACAAGGTACGCCCTCCTGTCGGCCAATCACCAACATTCATCATGTCATATCTATGATGCAACGTGGTACCCGCCGCTACACATTATTCGAATCCACCACACAACCTCGACCAGCTCGGTGGTCAAGTGGTTAAGACGTCTGCACTAACAAGCGGGAATCCACGGGTTGGAAAGCACTGAGTGTTCAGTGTTTATCACGTCAAGAAATGGAAATACCTCATTGAATTACACTCTCCTCGACTCAAACATTGTGTTATATCTATGGCACACATTCAGTTTTCCCTGCAAACGATGATATCGTCCCTTTGATGAAATGGACACGTTACAAGCATCTGTTGGAGTACATGTTGTTGCTGCTATGAATGCTGATGCACTCTTTCCCAACTGGCTATTCTATTAACCGCTATCCTTACATTGTTAGCATTACAAGCGATAAGTGCATATTATACACTGGTATTGTGTACAGGTCAAGCCAAAGGCTGTACATTTCTCATTGTCTTGGCGACTCAGTGTCATTGAGCTGCGTAAGAACCAAAAGCCATGGCTTACTTGAATCAGGTTGCTGACAAAAGGGTCGCATTGCAAATCTGCGCTGTGGAATCAGTACTCACGTACGACAGTGCCAACGCATTGATGAGTGCAAACCTTCATCCAACCACAATCCTAAGGATGGGGATCATGAATGCGCATGATGACACGCTGGAGAGAGACACGGGTCTGGATCAGGGTTTGCCCTGCATAGTAAACTGAGGCACCCCCTCTATAAAAAAAAAAACAGCCGGTAATTCCACATTTCACTCAGTGTGTGCTCTGCCTGCCTATCTGGAGATTGCCCCAATGGTGAGAAGCACTTATGAATGTATGTATTGTATTTGTGGTCTCCTGAAGACGAACAGAGTATACTGTTTGAAATGTCGAGTTCCTCCAGTTCTTTTCAGAACCACACTTTTACTCACAAAAGAGAATTGACATGGTGTTACCGCAAACTTATTTATCCTGCTACTCTCACCATGCAAACCTTCAAATCTCATTTGGGTTTTTGTTTGTTGGCCGTTCAGGAGAGAGTGTCTCCCAGCCACACCAGGGTTCCACCGCACCCTCGGACACCTCCTCCCAGCAGCTGCAGACGCCGGGCCACAACCGGCACAGCCTGGGCTCCAGCACCGGCTCAGTGGGCAAGCCAGGCATGGGCCGCATCCCTCTGGTCACCATCTTTGGAGACTACTCCTACCTCAAGGACCCTTACCTGGGGCACCGGGTCAGGGTGAGTGCACACCAGTCCTACGGTTCCTGCCTCCATATGCTGACCCAGGGCCCAATGTCATGGACCCTTTACAAAATCCATGGATCAGGCTCGGGCTCAGGCTTCGTCTCCGTCTGGCAAAACCTGAAACTCGTCGGGTGCCCTGCAAAAGGGCATCAATGCATTTAGAAACAACATCACCTTACGCCCTTCTGCTGGGAACAAATTCCATCTGGTCCGTTTTGTGGCTTTGTACAATAAGTTTTTACTTCATCATGACGTAATATTTGAACACAGAATGTGAGAGGATTGAGTATTTAAAGAAATTACCTTAGAGACCTTCTTTTGCCTTTATGCCCTTTTGAAAGGCACCCAACGAAATACTGGTTCTTGTTTATGTGTTTATGAAAGCAAACTATGTAGCAGTCATTAGGTTTGCAATGGATGTATCTGCCTCTGAGTCAAGTCCTGCTAGGATCAATACATCAGACCTCCGTACATTCTTGTGGCATCTTTTCTGATTGAAAGTTGTAGTCTAAACAGTGTTTGAACAAATACCAAAAGAAAACTTTGACTGCGCCGGGACTTGAACCCGAGACCTCTGGTTTTGTGTACCGGCACTCTAACCAAACCAAAATGGGATTGGCTGTCATTGTAGGCAGGAGGTGATCAAAGGGCTGCTAACAGGAATTTAGATAATAAAAAAAACATTCACCGGGATTTTGTCAGTACTCCTAAGAGACAGGGATGTAAGATTTCCGGAATTGTCCGGATTTCCAAAAATGGCGTGATTTTATTATTTGATTTTTTTTAATTATTATTTTATTATTATATAATTTGGTTATGTCAAACAGGTATCTCAAACTTCTCATTTTTATCTGTTAAAACCCTAAAAACTGAAGGGCGCCTGCACCCCTGCCGTGGATCTCTCGGTCGTGTTAGCGCTCACTCGCAGTCACACAAATTATTGGCCTTCAGTGATTTTCATGAAATGACATTTTGTGGTCACTTGCATCTCTTAAGAGAGTCTTTCTGTCTTCTTGAACACCCCCTCCCTGCCATGCAGATAGTGGAGCCCAGCATGGTCTTTGACACGCTCAACACCAGCAAGTTTGTCATGTGGCCAGAGGAGTCCATGCGGTCGACGGGCGGCCGCAACTCGTGGAAGGGCTGGTACCCAGAGGAGGGCATGGAGGGGGCCGTGGTGCACACCTGGGTGCCCTGCCACCGGGATCAGGCCCGGCGCTCCCACATCGACCGCACCGTGCTGCTGGTGCAGCTTGACCACCGCTTCGTGCCCATCCCCGAGGCCGGAGTGCTTGACCTGGGTGCCGAGGTTTGACCGAGGTTTGATCGAGGTTTGACCGAGGTTTGACTGAGGTTTGACCGTGGTTTGACCGAGGTTTGACCGAGGTTTGACCGAGGTTTGACCGAGGTTTGATCGAGGTTTGACCGAGGTTTGACTGAGGTTTGACTGACGTTTGACCGAGGTTTGACCGAGGTTTGACCGAGGTTTGACCGTGGTTTGACCGAGGTTTGACCGAGGTTTGACCGAGGTTTGACCGAGGTCTGACCGTGGTTTGACCGAGGTTTGACCGAGGTTTGACCGAGGGTTGACCGAGGTTTGACCGAGGTTTGACCGAGGGTTGACCGAGGTTTGACCGAGGTTTGACCGAGGTTTGACCGAGGTTTGACCGAGGTTTGACCGAGGTTTGACCGAGGGTTGACCGAGGTTTGACCGAGGGTTGACCGAGGTTTGACCGAGGGTTGACCGAGGTTTGACCGAGGTTTGACCGAGGTTTGACCGAGGTTTGACCGAGGTTTGACCGTGGTTTGACCGAGGTTTGACCGAGGTTTGACCGAGGTTTGACCGAGGTTTGACCGAGGTTTGACCGAGGTTTGACCGAGGTTTGACCGAGGTTTGACCGAGGTTTGACCGAGGTTTGACCGAGGTTTGACAGGTCTCGCCAGCCGTGCCTCCCACTATCAGCCAAGAGACAAGACCTCCGAGTGATTGGAGCGGCTGTGCAGCTTCTCTCTACTCGCCCCTCTTGATCGGACCATTCTGAGAGAGAGCGTCGCTGTCGCCTCGACTCACCACGGAAGCCCCGACTTCCCCCGGTGGCAGCAGCTTCTGTGTGTCAGTGTGGCTGTACGTACACAGGAACGAGACCATTCCAATTTGCACTGCTCCTGAATGGCAAGCCTGGTTTTTAAGGAACACCTATATGGAGTGCAATAAGTAAACGACCAATGAATCTGTAGCGACCGGCCCAGTTTTCAAGGCCAGTCCTCCTATCCAGGCCAGGACATGTGATGAAGCTGCCTTCACTTAAGCAGTCTACAATACTACGACACACAAAACTATGGAGGTATTTCAACCCCAAGATTAATTGACCGTTTGAGCGGACTGCAATGTTCATGTGTCAACCTCCCAATCAGCAAACAAAACACTCTCCTGTCTACTACACCAGAAGATTAATGGAATCACCTCAACCACCAAGTAGAAGGTTTGCCTTGACGCCATGTAGCACTTCTCTTTCAAGAAGGAGTGTGGCTCTGAAAAGAGTCACCTTTCTGCGTAAAAAAAACTCTGCTATGTAGGAACGTCAAGAGTTTGTTGCGAATCAGCCATGAAATTGGCCGCACAAAGCAAACGGCTGTAGATTTCTTGGCGATTTCTCGACAGTCTCCTCTCTGTCTCACTGTGAAACAGTCTGAATGGTGTGCATTACACATGTATATGATAAACCAAAGAAATGGACGCCCAAAATGAACTAAACAACTCTCCTGTCGATACAGCAAAAAGTAAAGACTAACTCTAAACAACTCTTTGTGTGCAGTCGCTTCTCTGCTCCTCTAACAATGAAAAAAAACTCGTCTAAGCTTGAGATTTCACTGATCGAGATGCGCTGTCAAAGCACCAAACTACATCGCCTTTGAGAAAGGTCCTGCTAGGATCGAAACAACAGGCCCACTAAATGTTGAAACTACAACGTTGTTGAATCGTGTGTCTGGGCCCCCATGTCACCAAATCTGTCAAATGATGGCAGATGTTTCTGCGAAAATAGCGAGGAGTTTCAGCTTCTGCGCTTCTGCGCTGGTTTTCCCCCGAAATGGAGGATTCCGTGCTAACAGAGATCGAAGAGAATCTCACACGCAGCAGGCAAGAAGACTTAACGAGTTACCGATGCCCTGAATAATTGCTTCCCAAGCCAATCCATAATGCACTCTACTACAGCGTGAACTGTGCCATGCAGTCAAGTGGCAAAGACAAAGTTACCAAAAAAAAACCCATTCCAACTTGATGCCGTTACTGAAATGTTGGTTTATGCCTGTGTTTGTGGTGACGTCTTTTTTATCCCGGCATGTTTTGTGGCGAGGCTGCAACAACTTGGGGGACCGGTGTTTGTGTATTCTGATCTGTTCATCTGAAATGAATACTCTGGGGTTTTTTTTATTTAGGTTTTGCGTAAACCAAATCCACAAATTAGTTGGTTATTTGTAAGCGTACCAGTGCATCAGTATGGGTTTCTGCCTGACCACATTAACTCACACTCGACCCAGTCTTAGCATTTAGACTACAGGGGATATTACCGCAGCAATCACTCTGTCATATCCCCTCTACACCAATCCAGTAGAGAAGTTATCATATACCCAGAAGTATTTCATTTCTGGGTTTTTTTTTTTTTTTTTTTTTTTTTTATTAACTCTAGAAATGATGCCACATATAATATAGAAATCAATATGTATATCTTGATTAGTGGTTCCAGTTTAACAAAACATGCAATTTGACTATTTTGAGTACTTACTTTGGATTGTAATCACAAGTTCACAACGTTATCCGATTTCAA
The DNA here is from genome assembly GCA_949987565.1 of Luidia sarsii. NCBI lineage: Eukaryota > Metazoa > Echinodermata > Asteroidea > Paxillosida > Luidiidae > Luidia > Luidia sarsii. The sequence goes on along the minus strand of OX465101.1, from coordinate 1,368,999 downwards.
GAGTTGTATACCTAGCCTGATTTGTTCAGGGACCAATGTTTTTGTCTTCTGGAGAGGGGAGCCAAAGGGCTGAGAGCTTGGCAATTAGAACCTACTCAATGTGGTTGTACTTGCTTCACTCAGTGGTGATCTACACAGCACAGTGTACATGCAAATTCCATCAGGCATCCACCTTGTGCGGTAATGCTCACCCCCTTCTCCTCCTCACCCTCACCCTCACCCTCACCCTCACCCTCATTTGAGGCCACTACTTTTGTACTCCTCAAACCCCCGCCGTTCACCCATAATGATATTAATGCTTGGACTGTGTCCTTTTCACATAAAATGTCAAACCAAAAACGTTGCCTGACGTAATGCAAACCCTCAAGCAAGTTGGACAGCTTTGCATGTTGAACCCCACAGAACATTTCTTATCATGTGATATTCATTCAGATTTCAGAATTATGTTCTTTTTGAATCCACATAAATTTTGCAGCATCCCATTTCATTCCTTGTTTAACTCACTGTCCCTCCTAATTCATCTGCCCACTTTCCCTCCCTTTTCATTTATCTTTACTTTTATATACGTAATCACATTGCTTTGAAGATAAGAAAAAAGCACCTGAAGTCAACTCATTCACTGATTTTTCTTCTTTTTTTATTCCTATGTATTCATTATGCTGGAGAGGATTTTCCACTCTCCATGGGTTTTTTTGTCACCGGATTTTGTCATGAACTTTGAATATACCCTGGGTGAGATCCACCCTTTCCTGTTTTGTTTTGAGAGAACGGCTGTTGAATAATTGAGTTTGTGTATTAGGGGAATGGCTGCGTATGCTAGGCGACCTTTGAGGGTTCGTGTGCTCTGAGGTCTTACACCAGGCTTGAGCTGCGTTCCTATTTTGTCGGACAATCTTGGGCTGCCCTTAATATCATAGTTCAATCAGTGAAAACCTGCCCCGTTGAATTGAACAGCTCCCTACCGATCAAGCTCTTTTGATAGCAACCTTTAGTGACATCGCACGAATACAAGTGGGAAAATGCGATTACAAAAAGCAAACTATTTTTTTATACAGCAGTTAATGGTTAAATGCACCCCTACCCAGGCAAAAGTTAGTTGACTAATTGTGAAGGCTCCATCTAAGGGCTGGGTAGCTCAGATGAGAAGAGCACTGGTACGTTAATCCAGAGGTCTCAGGTTCAAGTCCCGATCCGATCAAAGTATTCTTTGCCATTTTGGGGGTTTTTTTCAAAATATTTTTTATTAACAAGACCGAATCACTGAGAAGTATTTATTTGTGATCATGGTATGCACTAGTTGTTGTTTGTGATGGGGGCGTGAGATGGCAGCCATTCCTGTGGTTAGGACTAGGTACCGGTATCGGTATCGTATGTCATGGTCAAACTAGATCCCACCCAGTATGCCCTGACATTTCCACACCCCCACACCCTAATGGGAGTGCGCGGGGGAATGTTGGGTGGAGATTACCCCCACGTCAGATTAGGGTGGGTTTTTTTTAACCCACATTCGCTTTAGCTCACTGGGCATCCCTCATTCAAACAAAGAGAAGGCAGTGGCGAGTGTCGTGTGAGAGAAAGAGAGAAAGAAATATTTATATAAGAAATGCAAGTTGTACAATAATGATTGTAAATATTATTTTGTCTCAAATCCGCCGAGGTTTTTCTCGTGTTCGCGATTTCTACACAATTTGAGATGAGAGAGGAAAGAATTAAGGGGAAACATTATTTTGTGGCCCCTTGAATTTCCTTTTCTTGTTCGTGTTTTTTGCCGATTTTCTCAGGACCCAAAGACTGGTTTGTCGTTTCCCCTTTTTCTTCCGTACCTTTCTTTTTTCTAAATTAGTGTAAATATGTATAAAAGAAAAGAATGTGATCTCTTTTAAGTGATGCGCCCCAGGCTTATTATGCTGCGACAGTACTTTACATATAAAGGCAGTGTACAAATCAAATGAGATATCCGTTATATTAAAAATAGCCGGGTGATGTCCGTCTATCCTATAATGCTTATGTGCGGAGCGGGCGATGGAGTTCAGTAATTATGCAATATTTAATCTCGGTTATCTGATATCGATGGTAGAAATGTTTCCTTTCGACGGATTCTTTCTTTTTCTCCGAACTCTCACCCATTTTTTTTATATTATTTTGGGGGTTTGTCTTTTTTTATGTTGTGCTCAATTTTACAGCAATTTACTTTGCACAGTCAGGATGTTGTTTTGATGTTTACATGACCGACGTTCGAAATAAACCATCTGACGATCGACGTAATTAATTCTGTGGAGGCCAAGATTGGCTGTTGACATGTCGTGCGTGCTGTCATTGTCGTTGTCGTTGTCACTGTTCTCGTTTGAGTCCCTTTTCGGGTTGTTGACCCAACCACCCATCCCTAATTGCGATTAAAGAAGGAATGATTTGTTTTCTCTAGCAAATTGCATTTGATATCAATTCAAATACATGTACGAATCTACAGTATTAAAAGGCAACACCGTATGACAAGATGATGACTGAGTATTTGTTTTTAAGCTGTTAAAGGCCCTATACAACATTGGGAAGATCGGAAAACATCGATGTTCACAGATTTCCTTCTAATTTACACAGTTTGTAGATGGTCATGATAGAATCCTCATGTTGAAATCTTACGGTCTGGGATGCTGTACTTCCCTAGAAATCTTCACTCAAACATCAACAAAAATTAATAGTTCATTACTTGAGAGTAATGAACTATTTCCTACACTACAGAATGGTGCGTAAACCGTGACAGTTTTTTTGCATTTTTCTAGTTTCTCAGATTACCATTTTGAGCTAAAACCGCAGTATTTCTTTTTTGGAATGTTTTATGGTTTAACACACACACTGTGGCAATCTTTTGACCTTTACCAATGTTGTATTGGGCCTTTAAAAGGCAAGCCAGAAAGATAAGTTTTGTCCGGAGTTTAAAATGAAAAGTGAATTTCGACTTTCAATTCATTTCCTTGATTTTTTTTCTAAATTTAAAAACAATTTTTAGTCGGCCCTAAAGATAGCCGTGTTAGTCTACTAATAGCAAGCAATCTAGGAGGGTTTGAAAAAAGAACCTGTTATCACTCAGGTTCTTTTCAGAACCATACGTCTTTCTAAAGAGACCTTATACACGGTGTCACCGCAAACCCTCCTATATTGTTTCACCCACCATACCAAGCCTTAAGTCTTATTGATAGCAAGCAGATAATTACAACAGAAGGATATCAACTACACACTACCCAGTTGGCAAGAGTATTTAGAAGATTTCGTAGCAACAACTACACTTCATCAGTTGCCCAGAAATGGGACCGATTGGACTAGACATGTGGGTGTCTGCCCCCAATCTGCCCAACCCCCACTCGTTGAGTTTCCCCTCACGGTGGCGGCCGGAAGACGAGTGGCCCCATCAGTATTCATTGTATGGGAGACTTTATATCTTTGAACCTCTTCTCCAGCGAAGGGGATCGACCGGGGACAGAATCCGAGTATAAAAATAGACTCCCAATTCCGAGCAGTATTTGGACTCGTCGAATCGGTAATCCCTTCCTACGTGCGTGTTCTACGAAGCTATCCACTGCTTCGTCGCGTCAGGAATAACCAGAATCCCGAGAGATACTTCCAAGATCTTTTGGGGGGATTGGGAGGTTGTATTATTTCCCGAATGATATGCAAGACCGTAAGATCAATAAATATGTGCAAACCTAATGGCGGTACGTACAGGCGTGTTTGAGAAAAACGTGTTCAATACATCTAGAGCATCGCCAGGAGGATGTTTTAATCGCTTTTGATTTGATTTTTCTCCTGCTTTTCAATGGACGTTTTGTTGAAGACGTGCATTTGTTTTGCTTAAAATAAGATTGGTTATATCCATCCCTCATATCCGCACTTGATTTATTGATTTATTTTAATCTTGTACTGTCATGTCCTGTCCTGTCCTGTCCTGTCCTTTCCTGTCCTGTCCTGTCCTGTCCTTTCCTGTCCTGTCCTGTCATATCCTGTCCTGTCCTGTCCTGTCATATCCTGTCCTGTCGTGTCCTGTCCTGTCCTGTCCTGTCCTGTCCTGTCCTGTCCTGTCCTGTCCTGTCCTGTCCTGTCCTGTCCTGTCCTGTCCTGTCCTGTCCTGTCCTGTCCTGTCCTGTCCTGTCCTGAGTGTCCTGCCCTGCCCTGCCCTGCCCTGCCCTGTCCTGTCCTGTCCTGTCCTGTCCTGTCCTATCCTGTCCTGTCCTGTCCTGTCCTGTCCTGTCCTGAGTGTCCTCCCCTGCCCTGCCCTGTCCTGTCCTGTCCTGTCCTGTCCTGTCCTGCCCTGCCATGCCCTGCCATGCCCTGCCCTGCCCTGTCCTGCCCTGTCCTGCCCTGTCCTGCCCTGCCCTGTCCTGCCCTGCCCTGCCCTGCCCTGCCCTGCCTTGCCCTGTCCTGCCCTGTCCTGTCCTGCCCTGTTAATACCCTCCCGCATGTCCGTTTTGTTTGTTTTAAGCAGTTTCTTCTCAGACTCAAGAGTCGTTCTTTAATTAGCTGCTGCAATCATTACTAAAATCATAGACAGTTTTCTCGATCATGACAACACTTCAGACGGAAATACCAAGAACACGACTGCACCTACCATCTATGAAAAACAAATTGAGGTGAAAATTGGACCCCAATGACTTCCCACCATAAAGCACCGTTACTCCAGGACACTTGAGTTGCTAACTGAATATATACACGAATTGGTTTTAAAATAATACGATTTGCTCTGTGAATACTGTGATATAGCGCCACCTTGTGATAATAAAGCCGAGGAGCAAAAATTGAAGTGTTAACTCGGCCTATGCTTGCGATACTTTTATTTTGTGGAGTAAAATATCATTAGGTGGACTCACGGAACTGCAAATACAGCGAGAGCGAATTGATATCTTGGTCTGGCACCAATCGCTGCCGAGATCCCTGTTGTAACGTTGACTTCACGCCTATCGTTTCCGAAGGACCGTTCACTCGATCGTTCATCCGTCGTCCTTACAAATTATCAGAGTTAAGCAAAAATTTCAATTTTTCCGTCGACTAGAATCTGCATACATTCAACTCTGAAGCTGTTAAGAGTCCAAACTGATCATAAAAGAGTGATTGGCTTTCTGTTATCTTTTTGTTACAGTATTTGCTCATTCTCTTGTCTTCCGTTTATGCTCTTGATTTCGTCTTCGTTTAATTAACAACATTTCTTGATCAGACAACACCGGGTGTTTGTCATACTCATTGGGTCGCTGTTTTGGAGGGTTTTTTTGGCTTCCGAAGGTTCTGGAAAATGAAGGTGCACGTGCGCTGGGAATCTGTTTCGTCAAGAGCGAACTGTTTTTCAGCAGCGCACGAAGCACGGCTCCGATTTGAGCGCAGACTGACATGGATGGAACGAGCCCCACGCGCCACAGAGAATGCATTCAACTTATTATGCTCTGCACCCTGCGTCATGCCCCCTCCCCAACCCGCCACAGAGATGCAGAGAGAGAAAGGCACGGCCACAATACAAGGCACTTCTCGTAATAACCACGTTGACAGGCGTTCGTCATAATGTTATGCGTGGCCTTCTCTCTGTCCTCTCTCTCTCCCTGCCCTCTGTCTGTCTCTCTCTCTCTCCCCCCTTTCATGAGAGGGGGAACTTTGAATAGCGAGTGACTATACCGTGCCTGCCCGGTGTATACGCGTATACGCCGGTGTGCGTCTCGGCCGCAGGGGAGTACCGGTATTAGAAATCGCAGGAATAGAAGACTTCAGTCGATCTCTCTGCCTCCCTGCTACCCCCCCCCCCCTCCTCCTCCTCACGCGCACACAGCCATTCATCGGTGACGCGCGGCCCAGCTCATTATGCGTAGTTCCCCCCATCTCTGGTGTCGCCCAACCCCCTTCTCAGCCGCGCGATGCCGGGCGAGTGACGACCGTGATGCCCGCTCCGCGCACACCGCGGCACTGCAGAGAAAGCCCCCCGTGCCTCCTCTGCCTGAGCTCTTTGTATCCATCGCCAGATATAATACACGTGCTCCCGCTTGCTCCGTGGTTACATCAACAACGGAGCGGGCACGGACGGGCACAGCTGCGGCGTGATTTCATCGCCTGAACGCGGTCGCTATTGCTCCCAACATAGTTTCCATTGACACTCAACTGGCTCACGCAGATCGGCGATCTCCCACCATCACCCTCCTCCTCCTCCTCCTCTTCCTCTTCCTGCTCCTCCAAAGAAGAAAAAAAAAACCCGGAACACTTGGAGCTCAAGTCAACAGTCCGCGGTTCCTGTTGTTATATTCGTCCCCCACTTTCTGGTGGCGTCCGTGCCAAGGATGATGTAATTCTTTTCTCGTCAAACTATCGGTGGACCTCGCCACTCCGCTTGGACAAGTCTCCGGGGCCAACTTGCATAATTTGCCCGCCGGGCCGGGGGAGAAATCAGCACCCGTCTTCACGCTACCGTGAACGGCCGTCCGCTCGCCGAGGTACGGTAAGAGGCCAAGCTTTGTTCCGTGATCTAATCAGTGAGGGGTTCCCAATTTGGGGGGCCACCAGCCCGCAGAGATATGCATTTTTTGGCAATCGATTTATGGACGAGTAATTGAGAAGTGATTGTCATTCCGTTCATTATTAAACCCCTGTTTATCAACCCCGCAGAAAATTGAATATTTTAATAGGCTTTTTTAAAAGTAGTTACACGGGTCGAGAATTCAATTGTCGGTTTGTATTAGAAACTGCATTTTTCTGAGTTCTCACGGTCGTAAATTCACCCTCACTATGAAATACGGATGGATGGACAAAACAGAGCTTATTTTTTTTTTTTGCTGACTGGAAATCCTCTCTCTGAGCTTATCAGTGATGATTTGAAACAAGTATACGGGTACTCAGTGTTCTTCTGTAGACAAGGTCCAGCTAGCATCAAAACGTCAAGCCCTCCTAATTTTTGATATTTGCATTTTTGATCATTTCAGTCAGTAATCAGTTTGTAGTATTTGTGCATATCACTTCATTGTTTATGGTGACTGCTTTGTTATTGCTTTTAAAGTCTTCGCGGTCATCTCTAGACGAAGAACTTCGGATAAAAAAAGATGCACTGCATTTGTTTCAACCCCATTAGCCTGTCATTGTGTTCCGCCAGTTGTACCGCGTTCGAGCGACTCCGCATTGTGTGCCTCCGGTGACCTCGTGCTCTTGCTTTACTGACAGGTGTTAGGGAGGCGTCCGGGGGAGTTGAGAGGGCCGTCCCGGGCACTCGGACCGAGCGTCTCCGGTGCGGGCATGACGGTGGCCGTAGCCGAGAGTGCAACTCCCTTCCCCACATGGCCACCTCCGGGCGACCCGCACCCTCACACGCCAGCCGCACAGCCTCTCGGTCTCTGTTACCACGGCAACTTCTCCCTGTCCTTCCTGAACGACGAGAGTGACGTCGGTGATGACGTAGTGGATGCTAATGACATACGCAGCATTCTTGAGCTGGCAGGTGAGTGAAGGGGCGCAGTCGCACTGGCGCACCCGATCAACGGGCGCCGTTCGCTGCAGTTCGTTTACTCGCCACATTCACGTTGACGCGGTTGATGAATATCGTGACGTAGTCGATTCTCGCCACGAGATCAGGGCTGGCCCATTCAGGCCATCGTGTCTGTCTGCCAGTGACGTCGGGTTATTGACTTGATTCAGCTCGATGCCTCGTTGACAAGGGCCGTGTGCGTATTCCTATAAATACAACACGCTTACCATGAAGTAGGCGGTTTTAGACATATGCCACAAAATGAGTGCCGTGGAAAGGCCGCCATCTATAATTAGGTCTGGACGTGTATTTTGTTTCATAAATGCATGTGGGCGATGGCGAACAATTCTTGGTGACAAGTAGAAAATACTCCCACATGACAGACGACGAGACGTCAAGCCTCCCTAGCGACGGGATATTCTACTCTTCTCATCCGCAATGGTTTCGTTAAAAAAAAGATGATGACGCCATTATCTGATAAATACAGCTATTATTTTTCACACAATTTCCTGTTATCCCGAATTTTCATGAAAAAATCATGAGGTGGTGTTTAAAAGCAGAGATTTGAAGGGGAATAAACCGACAGATATACGAAAATAGCCCAATTTTTGCGAAAATAGCGAAAATTAGTCTGGAGCAAAACCGTTTCGTGTGACCTAACATACCAGTACTCTTACCACCTGGGCTATCAGCCCTTTGATGGTGGCCTTCCCAAATAGTAAAGTTTAATTTGCTGGAATGGGGGCGCTAGTCTAGAAACATTTAACCAATGACATGAACTATATTATCTACAACGATCCTCCCCTGCCCCTTTCATTCAGATCCAAACAAGAATTTGTTGTAAACGCGATCAGCAGGTTTGAAAAAAAATATGATTTTAAAATCCAACACCTGTACACTGTTGGATTCTGTGTGGTTAGGTACCAATGGGTACCCAATTTCTGACCAAATGTTGGATTTTGATGGGTTAGGTATATGCTTCCTATAGTGAAAAAGCCTGTGGGGTTAGCGTTAAGATAATGTGCTCAGTGCTTTGCCCCATTATCTGAGGTTTGCAACAGCAGCAACAAAAGAAGTTTATAGCACCCTCCTGGGATATTTCGGCAAATCTATGGGTATACTCTTCTGCTGGTCAGTTATGGCTTCAATATTCACACCGGATTGTGATATTTTCTGTGGAATTTCAGAGCAGTGCGCCGTAGGGATTTCGGTCAAGAGCGGCTCCGAGCTGGACATGCACCCGAAGGACATGTCGCCTCCCCAGTCACCGTGCGAAGAGCTCTCGGCCACCTTCCAGCCGTGCCGCTTCAAGGCCGGCGTCAAACGCAAGCTGGACTTCGACGACTGGGACGGGGCGAGCGTGACGGCGGCGGGGTCGCCGGGTTACGACGGGGACGACGCGGCGGGCAACCGGGACGGTGACGGTGACGGTGACGGCGGCTCGGAGTACCGTGACAGACAGAAGATGCTGGAGGTGTCGCTGTGCAAGATGAGGCGCATGGAGGACCCCGAGACCTCGCTGCGGCGCTGCGTGCTCATCAACAACATGACGGTGCAACTGAGGCGCGAGCTGGACCGCCCCGACCAGCAGGGCCGGACGGTGCAGCTGCCCAAGAAGCGGCACAGTCTGAGGCGGGTGGAGGCCGGCACCGCGCCGGTACTGGTAGGAGTGGGCACCGGCTCCGCAGAGCAGACCCCCGCTGGATTCAGGCTGATGAACGGGGGTCCTGGTCACTGCAGCGGCGCTATCGGCGGTAGCAGCAGCAGCAGCAGCAGCAGCAGCAACGCGTTCCCGGTCAAGAGGAGGCTGGACGGCGCCGGCGAAAAGGCGGGCCAGCACTACGGGCCCTGCCCCGTCCCGGAGCATGCCGGCGGTGGCGACCGACCGGGCCGGGACGGGTCGGTGCACGGGTGTCACGGCGCGGCGGGGGCCAGGTCGACGGACACGGTGCGCTGCGTCGACCCCGCGGGGGACGTGGAGGACGAGACGCCGTCCATCTTCGGCGATATCGACAACGTCTTTCAGAGTCTGCTGTCTTGCCTGGGAGACCCGCTGTAGGCGGACGGAGTTCCCAACGGTCCCAGCGATGTTCGTACTTGTGACAGGGGTCGCCTAATGTCCAAATACGCGCGGCACATCACGAGGGAGGGACGCCATGCAAGCGCTCACATTATTGGCTGCCGTGCATGGCATCCCTAGCTTTAAAAAGCTGGTCAATTCGTACGGCGAGTGCTGAAATGGACTTCAACTCGAGCAGCCGAGGAACCATACAGTTTGTACAAAGAGATCAATGGACTGGCCCTCTCCCCTGCCAACCCAGTAATAAGTCGACATTCAATCCTTTCCCACCCGTTAATGTTCACAATAGGCCTTTCAATGACACTTTACCCACAGTACTGGTATCATTACCTGCCCATGTACTAGACTATTGTATACAGATCAAGACAAAATACCGTACTGAAGGACTGAACTCCAACATAAGTGTATTGTGAATGAACTGAATGATACATTTTTCTAAAGTGTATTGCGATTAAAAAAAAAAAAAGTATATTATACTGTATTCCAGAAGGTCGCAACGTGAAGTTTGAATGAGATTCTAATTTTGATCGAGTGGCGCTGATAATGATAATTATAATTAATCATGATTAAAGCTTATATAGCGACTTATATTAATTAAGATGACCGTTATATTTTTTCTAAAAGGTAGGGGGTTTAATCCTGGGTTATATCCCAAACTGGAATACCAAGACTCCAGTTTGAAACCAACGAAACGAAAATGTGTACAGATTAAGGTCTGGTGATGCTACCTTGTTCATCGGCTATGCAATAAGCCCATGGCTTTCGCATGTACAATGGGTCAAGCCCCAAGGATGTGTCTGATTCGACTAATAGAGATCATGTATATCTACATCTTCAGCTCATACACTTGAGACTCAATTCGCTACAGCCGCGATTAGCCTAATCATCGTCCATTGATATCACACAGGGAACGCTTTGGTTTATAGGCCTATACAGTAATAATTATTTCAAAGAGGCTCCGGCATCATAAAAAAAACCTATCGACAACCGTTTTTTCTGCACATCACGTCGACCGTTCTGTACATCCGCCCTGCTTCTATCAGCAACTTCTAAGCGATGTAATCCTTAAAGCGGGCGTGTGATCCCTTGATATTATACGACAGTTAATGGTTGAATTGCTTCTGACTGGCGCCCCCACCCCGGCAAAGACTAATTGACTATTAGGGAAGGCCACCATCTAAGGGGTGGATAGCTCAGATGGTAAGAGCACTGGTACGTTAATCCAGAGGTCTCGGGTTCAAATCCCGGTCCAGTCAATTTTTCAATTTGTTCCAAAGTTCCCATCAGTCAGTTTTGCCTTTGTTTGTTTGGTGTAATTCTCCTGTACAGTCAGCACCTTTGCATTGTGACGTCATTTCCAAGGGTTCATGTCACATGCTGACCCCTTCCCTTCATGCCTTGCGACTCCTCGTCTTCTTTTTGAGTTAATTGATTTATTAATTAATTTCCCCTCTTTTTGTTCCTGTACATTTGCTTCATCGATTGCGGTCAGTATTTTAGTCTGCTGTATTGTGCGCATCTTGCATTGCGTGTATTCTGCAATATATACATGTCACAACCAAGATGGAAACATATCGTGTCGAAATGCGCCAGGCATACCCCAGTATATCCTGGGTCGCGCTATAAATCAGAATTATTAAAGCCCCTACACAACATTGGTAAGATCGAAAAACAGAAATGTTCACAGATTTACATGAAACTTATACAGTTTGAAGATGGTTATATAGTAGAAACCTCGCAATGAAATATTTCTGTCTGAAATGTTGTATTTTTGGAGAAAAGAGGAAAGAAATAATGTACGTCTCACCCCGAGATCTAAATTATTTTTCGGAACAATACAGGCCTACGTTGACTGCTGCATTTTTGCAAAACAAATGAAGCGGTTTTTCACGATTTTATCGAGACTCGGTTGGCGGATTGAGCTAAAATGTTCACAGGTGTGCTATTTCATGCATATTTTGGATCAGACAACGTATGGATGCTATTCTTTGACCTCGACCAATGTTGTGTTATCCCTTTAAGAGCAGTGTATTTTCCTATGCGTATTTGTTTTCTTTCTGTCCTACTCGAGCTATCAATAAGGGAAACACTAAAAAGGTGATATTGATCATGTTTCCAATTTCGATATAATTCTTTTATTTTGCCGCCACCAATAATTGGAGACTATGCTATGCTATGCATTATTCAGCCAAAGGGTTAGATTATTCAAGTCCCGCACATTCCTGTATTTTTGAGAAATTACATAATAGGGCCTATACAGATAATGAATTACTTGCGCTTTAGAATTTGCTTGTATAAGAAATGCTTTATATTTTATGTTATTTATTGCAAAGCAAAAAGACATAAAAAAAGACAGTAGATGATCGTCTGAAACTGTGTGCAACCCGCCTACATAACTCCCCTCTCTCTTTATCTCCCTGTGTTTGAGTGGCTTTACAAACTATGTCCTTCGGCGAAAATGACATACATTTTCTCCTCTTGTGGGGAATCTAAATAGGATCTGATTACAGTTCTGCGACTCAAGCCCCACGACTGTGAATATTGAATATTTCTCAGCTGAAACCAGATATCGGTAAGCAACGAGCCAACAATGCGAGCCATGAATGTACATGTGATTATATCATTCACTCTGAGCAGATCTTCTTTCTAGAATATTTTATCGAAAGAGAGCCCGTGAGGTTATCGTTAAACTAAAAACGAACAAATCGTCGTGATTTTAAAAACGAAAAAAAGTCTTACAACCACGGCGTCTTCCTGAATATAACGTCACTCTATTTTACCATGGCATGACCAAAACTGACTGACAAGAGTTCAACTTTATGAATGTATAAAAAATGCTAATCTTTGACACGTCACTGATGACAAGAAATAAACCGAATAAAACAGAGTGTTAGAAATTTCATTGATCTATGATCGTGTGTAATGTTATTATTGCAATGCAGCGTGATTTTGGTATGGGAACGCCGTAGATTGTATGTTCAAGATTCTCGCACATACAACAAGATTATCTGACTGTATCTTAGAGTCATTCTACTTGTAGATGCAATGTGTGCATTGCAACCCAAAGCGGAGTTATTTTCCACGAAGGGAGACGGTGAAAATCCGCCCCACACACTGAAATTGAAACACGTTATTCGGGTTCTTTTCATGAAAAAGTATCACAAAAATGGTTGAAAATTGCTTATGACTTAAAAACCAAAATGCAAAACTAAAAACCTTTTTTTTAGAGGGCAACGGGTTTCGACCGCTTCTGTACTTGTATCAATGGCAGACATTAGAATGCTACTCTGCCTTTGAGGAAGATCCCACAGGAATCGAAAAGTCCTCTGAATAATTGTGACCCGGCACAGCGACATGAGAAATATCCCACCAAAACACTTTTCGAGTAAACAACGCCTGAAGTCAAAGTATCTTCTCAATTCGATAAAAAAAAAATCAATTTTTGTTATTTTGTATTTTCGGAAAGTTAATGTATTGGTGGATATTATGTCCAAAGGATTTTTCCGAAATCCGTCTCTAAATGTTGAAAAAACGAGGATTTCGGGGAGTGTTTGTGTACTGTTTCCATGAAAATGTAAAGTTCCTGCCTTTTTGAATGGCCGCATTCGAGGGGTTAGAATGGTGCTGCTATATTGTGTCTGGTACCAAACGAATGAGCGAAGTCCACTTGTACTATTTACAACAAAGTTCACACGGAAATAATTTTGATATCATTTGAAAGCTATTGGTATAATTATTTTTCACATCATTAGAATATCTCAAAATCTCAAAAGTGGGGGTTATTCCTCATTAGGCTGTGCCGGGTCACAATTGTTGAGGATTGTGTTGGTGGTGTTTTTTTTTTGACGATGTGAACAGAACTGGGAAGGGGGTGTATCTAGGAAGATACAAGGCCTAAGCCCCGAGCATCATCGATGGTCAGGAAGCAGTATGAGCTTGACCACCAACATCTGACTTGCTTTATAAAATTTGCTTACAACACAAACTCCCACTTGCATTCTATGCTAACTCTAATAGGCACCCAATCCTAGAATAGGTTCAGTAAGCATCGCGTGATATTATGGTCAGTGTCCCTGTTGTTACCGAGGAGAGGTTTTTGTTCATTCTCGGCAGTTTTTTAACGCGTAAACGTCCAGGCTCTTTGAAGATGCTGGGAAATCACGCCGCACCTCTGCGATGTGCTCAGGATTTATTGGCACGGTTGCTCTTCGGGTCAGCATTTATGATTCAACGTGGCCCACTTCAAAACAATGGACCTTTGCGCCATTGTTCGTGCGCTAGTTTGTCTGTATTTCCTTTTTTTTATGAGGGCCGTATCCCAAGAGGAATGTCAGACTTCTACCAGCCCCTGTGACCCGTGGGACAAAGGGAACATCTGTGTGGACGCGTCGGTTGGAAGGGTCTGGAATAGAATTATAATTATATACATGTATAGGCCTAGGCCCCTACGTGACGCTTGCTCAGGCCTGCCGAACAAAAACCATAGTACTGCAGATATTTTTTTCTCCAGAACGTGGGGAGGGAGTGATGTATGTAGGCTTATTATACCCACCCTGGACCAAAGAGCGAAGACATTATTGACTGGACAGAGGTGTCTGAATCAGGGTCTCCGGTTTAACGTGCGAGCGCCCTCTATGTTCCGTTGCGCCACTGCGGATGTTTCCAAAATATCAACTATCTTTACTTTGGTAATGGGGGTGTCAGTCAGGAACAATTAACCATACATTTGCAAAACTCTGCGGATTAATTACCATTTAACTGTATAACTGTAAGCCCGACTACAGCAGTTCAGGAACCTCACATCTTCTTTTTATCATACAGGTCATAATAATATTGCATGCGTGCATTAAACGCGTGGCTTGATCTGATTATTATGCACGCGTTCGCATTGAGCCCGATTTTGTGACTACCGTGTTGCTCTCATTACATCAAAAACATCATCTCAGTTAATTCACTGCATGAATCGAGATTGACTAGAAACTCACCTTGAAATGTTGTCCTTGTCTGCCCCATATAGTGGTGGTGGTGGTGGTGTTGGTGGTGGCGGTGGTTGGTGATGGTAAAACTCGTGAAAGGTTGTTTGCTGGGACACAAAACAGGAAAGCCAAGCAATCCATTTTGTGTTTCAGTGTAGACGTACGTAGTAACTAGGTTTACTACAATGATAGATGCTGTACTTTTCCGTCACCGAAAAGCGCTCGGTAAGCTGTTAAACTCCGGTACAAGTTTCCAGTGTGGAATCCTATTGTCACATTTCGGTTGTAAAGTAATTATTCTCACCTCTATCAAGCCATTCACAGCGAAAAGGCAAAGACAGTCCCGTCAACGAGTGACATTTTGGGCCCAAAAGGTGATTTTCACTTCCGGACCATGATGTGATAGTCAATGTTCGCTTCACTGTTTTTGGTATTACTACGATCATAGACGGGTCCTGTGCTTTGTTCAAGGGGGAGGGGATGTAAAATTGACGAACCCAATAATAATCATGAAATCAACTGTATGATTCTTCAAATTCTTCAATAAACGAACGGTTTGGGACTTTTTAAGAAGCGTGATTGTCGAGTAGCCTCGGACTATTTCACCTGGCGGACGGACACAAGACTGTGGCCACGAGCAACTCGTTTCGCTGGTGTCCACTCGTCCAGGCAGAAGGCCCTGCAAGATACCAGCGACACGACGGACCTCGTGAGAGACAGCGAATCTCATTGGTGAAAAGTTCATAGTCCTTTTCTCAGCCATACCTTCAGCATCCCAACTATGAAATGTGAGGAAATGACGTTTATCTCTTTTTATTGGACTTTTTTCTCTCTTTCCCCCCCCCCAAGTGATTTTCGTGATCCCGCATCCATATTTTGAGTTGTTTTGTCATCGAGTAAAAACCAAGGGAAAAAAATTAATAGCCTACTAAAGTATCGCCGCATGGGGGCGCTATTCACCTCAACAGTGAATAATTCTGCCATAGACATAAACCTGTCTGAATTCTACCCATCAATTTAGATTTCAATCATTTCACGAATCTGTGATCAGTGTTTATTGTTTACATGTTTACAAGTACTCAAAGAGTTTAACAACACAATGTTGAGGTTCAGTGGTGCAGATTGGGTTATAGGTGTGTTTAGATCAGGTAAACAGTCTCACTCCCTATACAAGAACTTTAAATGTCAACAGGTTTTAAATGTCAACATTCATGATGAGGTGATATTTGAGTGGTCTTGTGGCTGGATCTGATAAGTCAAAAGTCCTTAGGGGCAGTCTGGGCATTGTGGATGGGTGGACTGGGTCGCTGCACACCTTGCTGCTATAACGATAGACGGTGGGTCCAGAAAGCTAATCACCCTGGCATATTGAGACCTGGGCTATCTCCAACCATGAAACTATAAGTACTTGTAGCTCCGTACTCCAATGGACTATTTCTCATGCCCATATCATCCATCGAAACCACTGTAACCATCGGTTTGCAGCTCGTTAACACTTAACAGCAAAGCCCAAATTAACAAGCCTATGTCAGCTCCTGCTGATTCATTACCTGTTTACGAAATGAAGGCTTAGGCTCAGACTTGGGCCTCAATTATATTTCTCTAACGCCCGTTAAAATGTCGCAGGCATCTAGAAACAAGGGTTTGGCCTCAGTTTCTTGTTGAATGCTCATCAAGCCATCAAACCTTCCAGTTCAGTGACAAACCAAACCCAGTATTTTCAGGTTGTGTCGGACGGAGACGAAGCTTGAGCCCGACCCAGATCCGTGAATTCGTGAAGGGCCTTAGAATCGGTTTGAATAAAACTGAGCCCTGGATAAGTCAGCCATGTCCGCATTGTTGCAGACGCTCCCCCCCCCATGAATTTTAGACAATGGCCCCAATTATCACTCATTAACACTTTTTCAAAGCAGCCGGTGAAAAATCCATAATGGCAGGCAAAAGGTCAGGAAGAGCCCACAGCAACACAACGCTCAAAATATTTTCTCCTCCGTGTTTATTATGGTGAAGATCTTTCTGAAGGGACAATCCACCATTTTGTGATGCAAAAAGTCACGCAAGGCGAACAGATGAAATACAGAATCCCTTTGAGAGAAAACTGTTGAAGGAAAGAGAAAGGTCACAGGTTTCCATGGCAATGGTGAAAGAATATCAAAAATTAAGAGGGCCTGGCGTTTTGCTCAGAGCAGGACCTTTCTCAAAGGCAGAATGAGAAAGGTCTCGCTTGGATAAAAATGTCAGGCCCTCCTTATTTTTGATATTTGCATTTTGGTTATTTTAGTTAGTGAGTGGTGTTTGCAATGTTTGCATATTACTCTAATGGTGACAGAAAAAACAAATGAAAGTATCAGAAAACTAAACAGGGTATATTTTCAAATTACTGTAGTTTTCAAAAGTAAGCAAACTTACAGGCACAAAGACTAGATACTAGATTGGTTGCCTTTTGACTGGTCTGCACAATGACAAATAAAAGGCCTTCAGAAATCAATGGTTATCTTGAAGGCTTTGAGTAGAAAAGTTGTAGACAATCAACAACAAACAAAGATTTTCGAACAAAATTATCAAAAATCACCAATATTGATATAGAGAACCTTGGAGAGCCGCAAAGTGAGATTTTGTCTATAACTAAAGAAACATGCATGAATTTGGTTCAGCAAGGTTGACCCTTAAGGAAGGCTCCATATTAAAGCTCTTTCTTTCGGACGATTTTCATCAGCTCAACTTCAAAGATGAGAGTAGCGCCCCCTGGGAATAAGAACAAGAAGGAATAGGACAGAAGCATAAACAATTTGAACCATCTTCTCTTCAATCATCTTCTTCTTCTTCATCAACAAATCGGTGTTTAGCACAGGAATAACCCCCCCCCCACTCCACCCTGTCTCATGTGTTGTCAATGAGACGCCAAACAAACGTTTACAAATGTCAGATAAGAGTTGAAGATTTGCATGGCGGAGACACCATTTGGAAAGTTTGCAATGACACCGTGTAAATAAGACTTAAGGCTTTGCATGGTGGATGAATCAATATAGGAAGGTTTGCGGTAACACCATGTATACCATGATGACGATCAGAGCATACTGGTCGGAACGTCGAGTTACCACCCAGGTTCTTTTCAGAACCACACCTCTTCTTTAAGAGACCTTATACATAGTGTCACCGCAAACCTTCCTATATTGACACTGTGTAAGTCATCTCTTTTATGATGGAGTGTGGCTCTGAAAGGATCGGGTAAGAGAAATGCCTTTCAAGCATCCTCTTCGAAACGTTCCACCAATACAGAGATTTTAACATGCCCAAGAAACTGCAGCTGTCTTATTGTTTCTATTTTGTTTCACATTTCTGATCCTAACACTACCTTTACCTTCAAATTACCACAACATTGTCTGTAGTCTGAATCATCACCAGAATTCATGAGGTATTATTGGTTTTGTGAAGACAAAAAAACGGTATCCACGGATTCACATTGGTAGATCCTTGAATACTTACCAGAACCTTTGCAAATGCAATAAATTTGTTTCTAAAGACGTGCAAATAGGAGTATGAAGATAATTTATGGGACATGAATTGAGGGCCTTATTTGAGAAAGTGTGAAATATGACTTAAGCCGTGTCCCCACTGGACTTATTTTTTACCGAGCCCGTGGGTAACATTCCAATGGGTAAATCTTCCCGGCGTCCGCACTTGGACTTTTCAACTCGGGTAAACTAACCGAGACGATGGGTAAAACCAAGGAGGTATTATAGCCTTTTAATACATCCTTGGTTAACCTAACCGACTCGTGTACATGTGCATGTACTGTAGGTACACAAACACGTTGTTACCCTGCGTAATGTGCGGGGCGCCGGATGTGGTTTTTTACCGAGTCATTTACCGAGACGTCGTGTCCGGATTGGACTTATCGACTCGGTTAAACTGACCTGGTCAATTTAACCGGGCAGAAGTTGGTCGGTTAAACTACCCACTGGAGTCGGGTAAGTTACCTGGGAGGAAAACTTCCTGGGCTGTCCGCACTGGACTTAAAATGGTCAATTTACCCATTTGCTCGGTTAGTTTACCCATTTTATGTCCAGTGCGGACGCGCCTTTAGTGGAATTGCAAACAGCTTTCAAAATGATCACAGGAATGTACATGAGAGTGGAGTTAATGAACGTCCCCCCCCTTTTTTTTCCTGAATGATTTTCCAGGATATATTCCAGACTGTTGGGCTTTCGGACTCACGTACCAGGGATCTTGGGAGGGGAGCCTCTATCTCCGTAGCCGAGATCGGAGGGAATGACTAGCTTCCTCTTCTCACCCACGCACATGCTAAGAAAGAAAAACAACAACAATTCTGAGTTCAAAGTGGGTAAATAGGGCTTGCCATAGATTTAATTCTCCCGGATTTTTAAATAGACCATCAAGACATCTTCTTTTTTTCTTTTCTTTTCAGGAGACTTAACGCCCCTACACAACATTGATCCAGGTCAAAGAATAGCATCCATACGTTGTCTGATCCAACATATGCATGAAATGGCACACCTCCGCAAACCAAGTCTCGAGAAAATAGTAAAAACCACTTCATTTGTTTCGCGAAAATGCAGCATTCAAAGCTGTTCTGTTTAGTTTAGATCTATAGTTTAGATCTCAAGGTGAGATGTACCAGTAAACATTTGTTTACTCTTTTTCTCCCAAACTACAATATTTTAGGCCGAAATATTTCAGTGCGAGGTTTCTACTATAACCATCTTCAAACTGTATAAGTTTCATGTAAATCTGTGAACATTTCTGTTTTTCGATCTTACCAATGTTGTGTAGGGGCTTTAATAAAGAATTTGGTGGCCCAGTTCTTGCAAACATGCCTTTTGACACTACACTTTTCACACTAAACCTATTCTCCGGGCAAAATAGACAGAATTGTTCATACTACAGAACTTTGTTAACCCGGCAACTTCCCTAGGAATAGCAGAAACCCTTTAATTAAAATCATGCATTTTGTTTAAAAAGCTGCACCTAGTTTGTGTGATCCCCAAACTGCCCAGTAGTCAGGTTTAAAACAAATTGTTGTTTGCATATTCTGAATGAAAACAGGGCGTGATCAATGGAGATATTGAGTTGAATGCTTCTGACTGGCGCCCCCACCCCAGCAAAGACTAGTTGAGTACCGGTATTTGAGAAGGCCCCCACCTAAGGGCTGGACAGATCAGATGGCAACAGTACCGGTAGTTCAAGTGGTCTCAGGCGCAAGACACAGTCAAGTCAAATGTTCTTTGCCAATTTTTCAAAAACGGTAATTCTTAGTTTGTCAGCTTAGAAGATTGCGAGCAAGCCGCTATGTATAAATTTGAGAGATCCTTGGATGTAGTGGCAAAATGAAAAACAAAAACTGATTTCTAATTGGCAGGTTATTCAGTCATTAGAATTACTAATTCAATGAGGTTTTGTCCTGCTCGACGTGATAAACACTGAAAGCTCAGTGTTTTGCCCGATGCTTGATGAAAAATTATCAGGCAGCTCTGGCGGGATTCAAACCCGCGACTCCTGCTTTCTAGTGCAGACGTCTGAACCACTTGAACCACTGAGCTGGTCGAGGTTGTGTGGCAATTTTTTTTCTTCGGGCATCCAGCAAAGCACTCAGTGCTCCGTCAACCTGGGCAAACCCTCATTGAATTACATTCTCCTCAAGCAAAAAATCATGTTGTCATGATGGGGAGAGCTTAATAACCCCCAAAAAGCATACAATTGCTTTCACCCCTCAAACAAATGAACAATTATCCGGTGCTTACTTGAGAAGTCCCTGGTCCCAGCCCTTGATCACTTGGCCGGCCCCAAGGGTGAAGACAAACGGCGACCCTCTTGGTATACTGCTGTCAAACTCAGTGCCGTCCTGCAACGAGCCCTGTAAGTGGAGACGAGATGCCTGTCAGTACTGCCAAGCCGAGTCATACAAGTCACGAGTCATACCAGTCCAGTCACACGAATCACGAGTCATACCAGTCACGAGTCACGAGTCATACAAGTCACGAGTCACGAGTCATACGAGGCACGAGTCATACGAGGCACGAGTCATACAAGTCACGAATCACGAGTCATACCAGTCACGAGTCATACTAGTCACGATTCATATGAGTCACGAGTCATACGAGGCAGGAGTCATACAAGTCACGAGTCATACCAGTCCAGTCACACGAATCACGAGTCATACCAGTCACGAGCCACGAGCCACGAGTCATACGAGGCACGAGTCATACAAGTCACGATTCATATGAGTCACGAGTCATACGAGGCAGGAGTCATACAAGTCACGAGTCATATGAGTCACGAGTCATACAAGTCACGAGTCATATGAGTCACGAGTCATATAAGTCACGAGTCATACGAGTCATGAGTCACGATTCATATGAGTCACGAGTCATACAAGTCACGAGTCATATGAGTCATATAAGTCACGAGTCATGAGTCACGAGTCATACGAGTCACGATTCATATGAGTCACGAGTCATACAAGTCACGAATCATACGAGTCACGAGTCATACGAGTCACGAGTCATATGTCACGAGTCCTACTAGTTACGAGTCACGAGTCATACGAGTCACGATTGATATGACTTACGAGTCATACAAGTCACGAGCTATATGAGTCACGAGTCATATGAGTCACGAGTCATACAAGTCACGAGTCATATGTCACGAGTCCTACTAGTTACGAGTCACGAGTCATACGAGTCACGATTGATATGAGTTACGAGTCATACAAGTCACGAGCTATATGAGTCACGAGTCATATGAGTCACGAGTCATACAAGTCACGAGTCATACGAGTCATGAGTCATACGAGTCACAAGTCATATGAGTCACAAGTCCTACGAGTCACGAGTCATACAAGTCACGAGTCATACGAGTCATGAGTCATACAAGTCACGAGTCATACGAGGCACGAGTCATACAAGTCACGAGTCATACGAGTCATGAGTCACGAGTCATACTAGTCATGAGTCACGAGTCATACGAGTCACAAGTCATATGAGTCACAAGTCCTACGAGTCACGAGTCATACAAGTCACGAGCTATATGAGTCACGAGTCATATGAGTCACGAGTCTTACAAGTCACGAGTCATATGAGTCACAAGTCCTATGAGTCACGAGTCATACAAGTCACGAGTCACGAGTCATACAAGTCACGAGTCATACAAGTCACAAAGTCACGAGTCATACGAGTCACAAGTCATACGAGTCACAAGTCATACGAGTCTGGCTTACTGTATAATGCATGTGGAGGGTGTCTCCCGCCTTGGATCGCTGTTCACAGTTCTCCACCTTCTTCTTGACGCCAATCTGGAGTTTCTTGGCCTTGGCATCACCGGCCTGGACGTCTGACACCAGCAGACAGCAGACCAGGGCCACAGTCAGGGCCACGGAACTGACCAGCGCCTTATAGGACACCATCTTGAGGCAACAGTTGTCTGCAATCGATGGAAAAAAGAAGATGGCTTGTTAAATGTAACCCATACTTCGTAAATGATCTATGTATTCACTAAAGTAAGTGCAATTTGAAAACGCAGTGGCTGTTGTTACGGCAGTCGTCCGTGTGGTTCCTGACTTGACTGTATTTCGTCAGCATTGCAGGCTGGTTGAACCAGTCTATTAGCTGATAGTCTGGTTCCAAGAGCTAAACATCCTGACAAATACTGTGAAGTCAGGGAACCACACGGAAGACTGCTGTAACAACAGCCACTGCGATTTGAAAAAAAGAAAAAAGAAGTACAATTAACTTATTGAAAAATTGGCAAAGAAAACTTTGACTGGACTGGGACTTGAACCCGAGACCTCTGGATTGACGTAACAGTTCTCTTCTCCATCTGCAGGCAAAATTTCACATTTGATTAAAAAAAAAGGGTGACTTGTCGAGTCCAACTTCCAAGTTACTCGGACTAGACTAATCCCATGCCAGCTGAGTACTATTACTAAAAGAATGTAGTTCTGCTTTGCCTTTCCTTTGGGAAATTGACATTCATTCATCATTGTGAAGCAAAACATTCAACCATGGTAGTCCGAGTAACTTGGACCCGACAAGTTCACCTTTTTTATCGAATTTTGAAATTTCAAAATTCGATAAAAAAAGGGTGACTTGTCGGGTCCAAGTTACTCGGTCTAAAACCATGGAGGAAGGTGATTAAACAAGGAAATTTCACTGAATAATTTGCCTTAATTATTAAAATATTGGTGCAGCAACAAATTTAGAATTATCAGGTTGATTTTCAGTCCAAAAACGGTACTAAACTGGGATCACAGGCTCTGCAATAACAGAGTGATAACTGCAGTGATATGATACTTGATACAGAGAGCTAGGGACTAGGTACAGTCCAGTCTTACCTTGACAAAAGCACGGCGAGCAATGCAGGAAGTACACGTACGCGTTAGCGATTGCAAGAGATCCAGAGATCGTCTGCTACAGAACAATGTCGTAGTACTGTCTCGGTCTATGGCTTCAAGTAACACATGTGCCTATATGGAAGCCACTGCACGTTCCTTCTCAAGTCGTAGCCAGCAGTGACCAGCGACCTGGGATAAAGGTTGACAGAGTACCAGACGTCATCTGCACTAAATGTATAGTCATGAGGAAGCCCTCTTAGAACCAGACTAAGTTTCACCCTCAACCTCGTCTCTGGGCAAACGTTTTGCGTTCGGCATACGCATTGTTTACCGCGTAGGTTTGGTTTTTTTTACGCGTGCCTTTGAGATTGAGAGCTTGATAATCCGACGGAAATCAGCTGCATCATCGCTTCAATCATGTCGTAAGTTACATTGGAGTGTTTCCTTTATGGTTAAATAACCTTCCTTTCCAGTATGTCTGAATTTATCCCCCAACATCCAGCGGAATTTAACGCTCAAAATTAACGAACGAACCGTCGGAGTAACAACCGTATTCGGTTTGAATCTCAACGCCAACCAATACTCAAAAGCTACAAATATCCCTAAGGTCATTGAAAATCACAGACGGTTGTGGTAATTTGGGGTTTCTTGTAAGCTTAGGGTTAATGAACATCCCCGTTTCCCCCTTTCTTAGGTTGCTAACGAAACCCAAGAGTGAGATGACCTCGGAGGAACTCGCCAAGCGAGAGGAGGAAGAATTCAACACGGGCCCACTCTCGGTGCTGACCCAGTCTGTCAAGAACAACACGCAAGTTTTGATCAACTGTCGCAACAATAAGAAACTTCTCGGCCGAGTCAAGGCATTCGATAGGTATGGAAGAGCTTGTTATTTATTGATGATGGGCCTAGTTACAGCCCTTTACTGAAAGTGTGAGTGATAACAAACATGGATGTTCATTGGGAATGATGGCAACATTTTCAATAAGTTGTTTGTAAAACTGTCGCAGCATTTTTTTCCGCAAGTGGTTGTGCTAGACCATGGATATTGTCCACATTACAATTGGTGGCCTAATTTGGGTTGACTTTTTTTTTTACCAGACTTTAATATTAACGCAGTGGCTGTTGTTACGGTAGTTGCGGTAACCGTAACCCTCATCCTCCCGAAGGTCGGAGACCTGAGGGTTACGGGAACGTATGTACAAAATTCTAGCGAGGTTTTTGTTTTTACCATTTTGGAAACACCACTGTCCCGATCGCCCCCTTTTTCCACCCTTTGGAAAATCGCCACACACAATCTAAGAACATGCACTTGATCCCAAATGTATACTGAATGTGATCAGATAACCCAAAACATCGTGGGTAAAATACTTTTCCGAAAAACGGGCAGAAACTCACCCAAATACTGTCTGTAAATGTCCCGTCAACGTCTCCGCCAGGTTCGGAATCCGAACCTGGCGCCTCGACCAATCAGCGCTTAGTCTCGTGACATATACCCGCACGACGGCTATTTGCTGTTTCGCAATAACAGTCCACACTCGTGGTGCGCGCGAAGGTCATCGCCCTGTGAAGAGCCGACTGGTACAATGTACTGTATACAACCATGGATACAACACGTGCGCTGTACATGTGATTGTACGGTACATGTACATGTACATGTACCGTACATGTGCAAGCATAGTACCAAAGAATACTCTTTGATAATACGCGTACATGTACTGTACACTGTACATGTACATATGTACAATACGTGTACAACAGTACATGTACGCGTATTATCAAAGAGTATTCTTTGGTACTATGCTTGCACATGTACGGTACATGTACATGTACATGTACCGTACAATCACATGTACAGCGCACGTGTTGTATCCATGGTTGTATACAGTACATTGTACCAGTCGGCTCTTCACAGGGCGATGACCTGCGCGCGCACCACGAGTGTGGACTGTTATTGCGAAACAGCAAATAGCCGTCGTGCGGGTATACGTCACGAGACTAAGCGCTGATTGGTCGAGGCGCCAGGTTCGGATTCCGAACCTGGCGGAGACGTTGACGGGACATGTACAGACAGTATTTGGGTGAGTTTCTGCCCATTTTTCGGAAAAGTATTTTACCCACGATGTTTTGGGTTATCTGATCACATTCAGTATACATTTGGGATCAAGTGCATGTCCTTAGATTGTGTGTGGCGATTTTCCAAAGGGTGGAAAAAGGGGGCGATCGGGACAGTGGTGTTTCCAAAATGGTAAAAACAAAAACCTCGCTAGAATTTTGTACATACGTTCCCGTAACCCTCAGGTCTCCGACCTTCGGGAGGATGAGGGTTACGGTTACCGCAACTATTGTTACGGCAGTCGTCCGTATGGTTCCCTGACTTCACAGTATTTGTCAGGATGTTAAGCTCTTGGAACCAGACTATCAGCTAATAGACTGGTTCAACCAGCCTGTAATGCTGACGAAATACAATCAAGTCAGGGAACCCCACGGACGACTGCCGTAACAACAGCCACTGCGTTAATGTTGAGGGTATGAAATTAAAATCTTGCCAAACAATTCATCGTTTCCTTTCGTTCCCACCAGGCACTGCAACATGGTCTTGGAGAACGTCAAAGAGATCTGGACGGAAACGCCCAAGGCTGGCAAGGGCAAGAAGAAGTCCAAGCCAGTCAACAAGGACCGCTACATCTCCAAGATGTTCCTCCGCGGCGACAGTGTCATCCTCGTGCTCAGAAATCCCCTGGCCACGGCCAAGCAGTGAGGAGTGTGCGCGGGAAGAGCAGACTCGCGAAAGACTCTTGAACTGGTCACTGTTGTCTCCTCACCAGAGGGCGCCGTTTGCATCTATGTGTGCTCTCGGTCGCGCGTTCTACGGGGATGACGGTGGTGTTGAATTAGCCAGACTCGTTCATTGTGTATGAAAGTCGTGACCATCCAAAAAGCTGAGGTTAAAAAAAAAGTTGATTGTCTAGATTATATTCAGCAGAGGAGCAAGTGAAATAGGAAGAGCTGCATTTTGGTATTCTACCCTCGCATTGGGAAACAGTGGTCTCTTGTTTGAATTTAAGAAACTTAGTACTGTACCATATACCATGCATGAGGTTTGATGCTCGGTACTTACCGGCACAAAGATAGGGCAATGACAATTGACTTTTTTGGTTTTATCAGTCTTCAATGAACTGTGTATATAGTAGGGTTTGGTAACTTTGGTTTAGTAAAATGTAGGGTTTGATGCTTAGCTACAGAGTACAGAACCTGTAGCCCTTATACTCCATTTTAACGAAATTGATGTTCTGATCATTGTACGACAATCAAAATTGTCTAATATTTGAGCGTTTGCTTGGTGGAAGTACAACCTGGAAGGTTTGTGGTTACTCCATGCACAAATTTGCACATCATCTCATGTGGGACGGGGTGTGGCTCTGAAAAGACATTTTGGGGCAAATTTGGGCAGTGTGTACTCTGCCCATTGTCGGGAAACTGCTGGATTCCAACTATCATCAGTGCTTACATTATGTGTTGTGGAGAGTGCCGGAGTGT
Organism: Luidia sarsii; assembly: GCA_949987565.1. Taxonomy (NCBI): domain Eukaryota; kingdom Metazoa; phylum Echinodermata; class Asteroidea; order Paxillosida; family Luidiidae; genus Luidia; species Luidia sarsii. Next base: position 1,342,579 of record OX465101.1, on the reverse strand, counting down.
GGAGAATCTTTCCCGCCAGCACTTGGGCATGTATAGATTAGATAGAGGTGGGTGCAAGTTCACTGGAGTGTCAGTGGATGCCAAGGGTGTACAAGACCGAGGAGGTATGCTTGGTGTTGGATGAAGTAGAGCTTTTATAACAATTAAAAATTGTTACAAATGGAGTGCATGTACAATGTACATGTGTAAGGGAACAGTTATTGTAGCTCATAAATGCTGGTGTGTGGGGCTTGGTGAGTGTGCAAGATAAGTCCAGACCATCTGCCATGTGCCAGGTGCCCATGTAAAGGTTGTACAGACATCCAAGATGCATTCCCTGTTACCATGTACATAATTATGTGGACCCGTTACTGTACACTGTCAGTGGTGGTTTGTGTTGGGGGGGGGTTAATCGATAGATGTTCATGAAATATGGTAATTACATCTCCTATTTATGACGTTTCAGGCCCTGCTGCCAATTTCTGTGCGTGTGACCCCTTTTGCTTACTGCATCTTTGTGGCCTTGTAGAAGCTTACCATTGAGAATACAGGCAGATTATCATCCTTTACTGTCATTGCCATGATGACATTTCTTACATGTGCAAGTCTGGTTTTACGCTGACAAGCAGCACAGATAATTCCCAAGGTTTCTTTTTCTATCATGTATTAAAGTGTTATGATTATTTCTTGTGACATTCATTTCAGAGTTATTTTTATTTATTTTCTTTTAGAAATGCCACTTGGGGAAGAATTATTTAATTTTTTTCTCTATTATAAATAAGAGGTGCCAAAACAGTACATGTATGTGCAGAATGCATTCTCCAGTCACAAGCAAGGTTTTTTTACACACTGATAGTGCCAATGGGTGAAACCGACCACAAACAATGAATACTCCATCAACCAGAATTTCAAGAAACACATGTACAGCCAAATTTATTATCAAGACAAGAAACCACATCCAAATCCTGAAGCAAATCACAGTGAAGACAATGGTTTTCAGTTTACCCCTATAACTTTCAGGGGGCAGGGTTCCAAATTCTTACACCATTTTGTAGTACCCCCTACCTCCATATTCCATAATAGGCCAAAATGTGTGCATTAAGATTTACACCAAATAAACAAAAATCAGGGCTACAATTCAAAGCTGGTTTGCTTCAAGTTCATACAAGAGTTTGCTTGAACACATGGTGAGGTTTTCGAACCTTTCGTGAATAATGAAAACAATTCACGGTTAAGAGTTCAGCTAATTCCTTCACACTGGATCTCCCATGCTCGGCATTCAACAAAGTGGCCGGTAATTTTGACTTCACACACAACCATACAAAGACCAGTTAAACAGTTATATACAGTACATTTAGTTTAAAAAAAAAAGAAGAGGTACAATGCTACAAATTGAATCTCTTTGTTCCCTTCATCCCTGTCCCTACAAAATGAAAGATTTTCCACATAAAACAAAGGGGCAGAAAAAACCCTCTTCAGAATGACCAGAATATGTGCAAATCTTCATCCCTACAATTAATTGTTAAGAATCAACTTCTACAGTTAACTGATATGAAGCCCTTTCAAGATACTTGATGTTCAATTAATATTGGTGAAATTCGCAGAAATATTCAACAATAGTCAACCTGGCAGACCAATGTATGCAATGTACCCATGGCATATGTACAGTGTATATGCAACCAGTGCATCGAAGTAGCAGTCTCTTTTAGATGTATGAACCCCATAACATCTTATAACATCTAAGTTTCGTAACTGGAAAAAGGTTCAATGCAGGTGCAAAACTCAGGCTGAGCTAGAAAGAGTTTGAATGTGAAAATGACTAAAAGTAAAAAAAAAAAAAAAAAAAAATCAAATAAGGGAAACGGAACAACAATTTAAAAAAAAATGTTTGATGTTTGCATCAGCCATTTTAGGATCCTAACGTAACTCGGGAAAAACCTGTGCGTTTCAATGGCAATGTTGACCCAGGTTATTTGTTTTTCTTAGGTTAGATAGACATCCAACGTTTTGCTTCTCAGTCTTTGGGACTCATAGACCGAGACTTGGAGCGGGACCTGGACATTGAGCGAGACCTGGACCGAGAGCGAGACTTGGAATTGCGTGGCGTCATACTGCGACGCGGCGACTTGCTGGGGCTACCGCAGGGGCTCTTGCTGCGGCTCCGGCTGCGACTGCGGCTCTTGCTCACGCTCTTCCTGTCCCTGGAACGGGAGCGGCTGCGCGAGGCGCTCATGGAGCGCGAGCGCCGGGACCTCGACCGGCGAGGGGTGGCGGAACGCGAGCGAGACCGCGACCGCCGCGGGCTGCGAGATCGCCGCGGGGACCTGGAGCGCCGGGGAGACCTGGAACGCCGCGGCGATCTGGATCGAGAACGGCTCCGACTGCGAGAGTAGCTGCGTCGGCTGTAGAAGGGAAAGATTCAAGGAGGGGGAGCAAGGGTAAGACAAATGGTGCAAACTGCTTACCGACTTCAGACCAAAGCAGAGAAAAAAATGGTCCTGGAAGACCTTCCGTGTACACAAAACAATGGATACCAAAAAAAGTATAAATCTTCTCAACGACTCTTTAAGACCAACATTGCAAATCTGAAAAAAAAATCTGAGGAGCTGACTTTTGATCCTAGCAGCATCTTTTTTCTTGAAGATGGATGGAAGGTCCTACTAGAGGCCCTCTACATTTATGTTAATTCAAGGGGCAGGAATCCGAAGAGAGGGGACAAAATGTATCAATTGATCGCTCTGCACTCACCTCCGGTGTTGGCTGTCCTCCACTATCTGTATGACTCGTCCATTGAGCTCGGTACCATCCAGCTTTTTGATGGCATTTTTCAAGTCAGAGTACGAAGCAAATTCCACGATTCTGAAGGGGAGACACAAAATCAGACATCATGGCTTAACAAACGCCCTCCAAGGGAATTACACTCACAGCCTCCAAACCCAAAACTTCACTTGAAGTAATGCTTTAAGCAGTCCCACCCAGCCTTTGGTTTGGGAGAGGTTTGTTTGGCAGTACTAAGTGGAGTATGTACTCTGCCCGTAGTCAGGAGACTGCTGGATTCCAACTATCATCATTGTATATAGGTCTGACTGGGCAGTAAAGATCATTCACACCTAATCGCTTTCATCAGGGCTACCGCTACATACACAGATAATATGGTAGTTTTAATACGGTAGTTGGAATAGAGCAGTTTCTTGACGACGGGCAGAGTACATACTACCCAAAACATTTAGTTACCGGCTCTTTCCAGAGCCACACTCAAAAGAGAAGTGTCACTGCAAATTTCTGACTTATTCAAACAAGGTCACCTTTGAGGGGAGAAAAAGTGTGATATAAGAGGAACTGGACTCACCCTTCCTTCTTGCGCTGTTTGTGTGCATCAGCAAAGGTCACCTCACCAGCCTGTCGCATGTAATCCTTCAAGTCCTGGAGCACGAGGAAAGCACACCACAAGATCCCGTCATTTAGACAGAGGGTCACCATCCACACTCTCAACCCAACACAACTGATACAGACAAGACAAAGGGAGACCACCCGCCGACCCTAACCCTTACCAACTGGGAGAAGGGACCCTTAGGCTTTGAATTCTGGAAGGTAACTCTGACAATGAAAGTACTGTCCAGAACATTCAGGGCTGCATGCAAGGTGTCACAAAACATAAGAGGGGAAAAAAGGGGGGGGGGGAAATCGTAGTACTTCTACAAAGTTATGCCAAGAAATAAAGGGGAGGGAAGAAATCAATGCAAAAGAATGAAATATAAATCTTTGTTTAAAACTGACCGCGTTTGTTCATTATGCTCTATTTCTTTTTATTGAATTTCATTTCAACAAATTCTCTCAGTCATAGGCAAACTTGCCACAAATTAGACATGCGGGAGATTATGGGAAACGTGGTCCACCATAACTTCAAATTTTGTCAACATTTTGGCAGCTTTAATAATCATGATTTTGCCTTTTCTTGTGTCTTTTTGTCCTGTCATTCAAAACGACAAGCAATGTTAGCAAGCAGAGGATGCCAAAGCATCACCGTAGCTAGGTTATATATTTTTTATATCATAAGTAATAGCATCAACACTCCACAGCAGGCAAAATATTTATTTCCCAAATTCTCAATTTGTTTCCTTCAGGAACATAAAGTGAGGACTATGGATGAAACATGTCTTGCATAGCAGTTCATTATCATGCATCGAGTTTGTTGGGAGGAAATTCGGAGAGTAAAACTAAACTCTGAAAAACAAACTTAACGAAATAAATGCAATTAAAAGGTAGAATCCTAAAAGTAGGAAAACAAGGCTTTGTTGATCAGTAGGACGCATCCACGAGGTTCATCGGTCGGCCGGCTCTGCGTTGTCCGTCTTCTTCCAAGTCAGTCCTCCTACCCTACACACCCCATTACATAAGTTATTCATCCCCATGGACCAAAGGGCACATTAACAACACTTGGGGGTTCATGTTGATGGGAATCCTATGTCAATTTACTTATGGGCTGAACAAAGAATATAATTGACAATAAAGCCCTAAAACCAATGGTCACAATGACCGAATACACCCAATTTATTCTTTCCTCAAAATTTAGTGGGCCTGAGGTTTCAGTCCAAGCAGGACCTTTCTCAAAGGCAGAGGTCCTGCTAGGATCGAAACGTCAGGCCTACTAAATTGTGAGACATGCATTTTGGTAATTTTAGTCAGTAAGCAGTTTTCAAAATTTTGGTATATCAATTTATTCTTTTCACAGAATGCCCTTGACTTTTCCTGATCAAGTGAGAGTGAACCCCCCTTCATGCAACACTAATGTGCTCTTTGGGTTTGGTTTTGTGGGATTGTTCATAGGAGAGAGTGACTTCCTGATAGTTTTTTTTTTTTAGCATATTTACTATACCTTCCATCAGCCAGGCAAGGCTAGCCAGCCGGGCTTCTCACCAGCCATCATTTTAACTTGAGGGGAAGAGGCTTCGACACAAGACCCCCGGAGGAGGAACAGTCAGACACAGGCACGCACACCCCAGGGCGCAGGGCCCCCCTGGGGCCTTGGCAGTGGGAGGGGGGAACAGCAGGGACCGCATCGGTCACGCTTTTCTAGCCCAACAGCCAGTCAGCCAGCCAGCCTTCAGCACAGATAATGGCCCAGGTGGAGGTGGTAGTCCAACCATCAGTGGCAAAAGAGGGCATGGATATGCCCAATTTTGTGAGGAAAAAAAAAGGGAAAAAAAGGGGGGGCATTTCCTGCCCATTTTCCCCCTGTGTCCAAATAATCCAAAAGCTTTAGTGTTTTTGTTTCTCTATCCCATATAAATTCTTCCTATTCACAAGAGTGACTGTTTTGCATTTTCAATGGACACTTCGATTCAAAATTCAATAAAAAAAATTAATTATTGTTTGTGCTTCGAAGTCATTTTCAAAAGAAAAAAGTATCTGATGCTATTTGAATTTGGATAACTTCCGAAAATTATCTTTCAAATATTTGAAGCTTTAAATGTTTTTTTGTTTTGTTTCAATTTTGTTTCCCCATGCCAAAATCTGAAAAAATCCTTTGTTGAAAATTGACCGGCCAGTTTTGTGGCCTTGTGATTGGAAAGAGATCATCGCGCCTCAGGGGAGATGGTGACAGCCAGGAGATGGGTCTTGCAACCAGATCTGCCACAAGGATTGAGCCGTCTTGCCTCACAAGCACTCTGCCTCTCTCCCCCACCTCCTCCTCACAAGAAGCCTCATTGTGGGAGGGGGGTGGAGATGCTCCGCAAAGGGGCGAACACTGCGGCCAGCCAGAACTCTGTCGAGCCTCAAGCCTCTCAGAGAGATGGCACCATCAACGTCGGCCAGGACCTAGTCCCCTCTAAGTCCGTTCGTTAGTAGGTTTAAAGGGGGGAAGCCAACGTCCCTCAGATAGCTCTAGAGAGAGACCAACCCTCAGTGCCTTACACATCGATCTCAGTCACTACAATGGGGCTGGAGAAAGGACAACATTGCAATGATCAGTCGGCCAATCGGTTGTTGTTTTCGTACTCAACAAGAAAGATTTTAAAGAGGCCTTAGCATTGCAAAGCATGGGTGCATTATTACAAATTCAGGATCCCCTCAGTTCCCCGCCCTGGAGTGACAAAGGGAAGGTTTTCGTTTGGAAACCTTATCCAAGATGGGGGGAAAACATTGTTGGTCATGCAGATAAACTATGGTGTAGGGAATTGAAGAGGAAGGGGCAATGCTTTCGAGATCATTTGTGCTTTTTTCAGCCATTAGGGTTACTTCTGTCCAAGCCGTCGATTGGAAATCAGTTTTTACCTGCCAGCTGACTCGGCTTGAGAGATTCTCAACAATGATTCTGTAGTCAGTTCGAACTGGAGGGCCATATCTACATAATAAAGAACAAAAACAAAAGATTGTTGTTTAAAGGCAATAACCAAAACTACGAAGAGTTTGATTACATCTCTTAATCACAGTGCAATACATTCTTACATAGTTTCCATGAGACAAGGTGACACAGAAGCACACATTTGGGTTTTTTTTTAAGATAATAGTCGTGGGAAAAACCTGCTGCAACTGCCAAGAAAATAATAAAAGTCAAATTCTTCCAGTCATGCCACATTCTTTCTGGAAATACTAGATATGAATGAAAATATTCACCGATTTAGAGGACTTGTTTTGGTTGATCAGAGAATGATTAGGCTGCATGTACTACACATGTATGTGAAGGAGTCACGTTGCAATTTAACAAAATGAGTAACAATTTCTCTGAAAACAAGTTAATTCTCCTTTACAGGCTTATAACCTTCTCCGCATATATTCCCCAAATGACTATGTGGCTACCATTAACCGCAATGCATAAGATACCTAGTGACAAGACAGCACTACTGGTGATCCGTAATCAATAAGCCTTCTTTCTCTGTAATACATTTCTTACATTTGGACTGATGGGGGAAAATCTATTGCCTCACCTAGAAGATCGAGCAGATTGGGATGAGCGGTTTTGACTGAAGGAACAAAGGGAAAATATGGATTACGTTGGCTTAGAGGGATCTGCCAGTGTGGTTTGGTGGGAAAGCCCCTCCTTCATATGCTTAAGCTTCTATCTTCAAGGTAAGCCATCATAGTCATTGGGGATATACGACAATTATGTCCCTTTAGTGCCCTTGAAACGTCATACTTATTACCTAGATGACATTTAATAGAGTCGTTTCGAATTTTTCAGCCGCCATAAGCCAATGAGGGCTTAAAGTGTTTCAGCAATAGAACTGGTACAAGACAACACTTAACCACAGCACGCCACCACATGACCAGTTATGGAATTCCAGCAGGATTTAGGGATTTTAAGCCATGCTATCAGTCGATATACCAGACACACTCGGGACATTTTGGAAAAGTAGTACGATTTCTGAAGAAAGAAATTCTAAACATGCTTGAAGAACTAAGGATGCCCAATGCTGTGCTTCAAGTCACTTTTGAAGGAAACTTTCTTCATATTTCTCGGCTTACTCTCAACCATTTTTCTCATATTATTCCCTGATGTTACACTTCAACGACCGCCAAAATTGACTCATTCATTCTAAACATACACAAGAAAATAATTGGACACCTGGCAACCTTAAACAATACAGGGAAATAAATGTGCAGTGGTGCGAAATACAGCCTTGAAGCAAAAGATGAAAAAAAAGAGCAAGGGAGAACATTCACGAGGCTGTAACTTGCAGCAAACATGCCACAGACAAAGGACAAATAGGAGGAAGACAGATTGCACGGACAATTACAGGAAAAATCTGATGATCATGGCTATGTGAACAAAATAAAATGTTAGTTGTTATGATGCATATTGGGAGATGAGAAATTATTTGTTCTAGTGTTCAAAGCAGCTGAGGAAACCTAATATCAATATGAATATTGCGATTGACAGGATTCCATAGGCAAGGTACAGTGGAGCGTCGCTATAACAAACATCCCGGGATCCATGAAAATTGTTCGGTGTAGTAGTCGTTCATTACAGCAGTTGCAGCCACATATTTTGTACGCAAAAACAGGAGCCAAAGGACATGTTCATTATAGCCGAATGTTTGGTATATCGTCGTTTGTTATAGCGACGTTCCACTGTACATAGAATCAGAGGGTATTTAGGTTGTCTGCTTTCTGCACAATGTGTTTCTTCTTTTTTTTAAAGCTTGCTTTCATTGATACATGTCCGCAACATTTTCACACACAGGGATAACACCACGGTTTATAATTGCTGGAAAGAAAGGGCTGAGGATGAACTGAAATTGATGGATGCCGTGAATTATTTGGAGAGAAGGAGTGCGGACTATGTCCTTACTTATCAATCCAGCCTGGTCTTCGGTCACCTCCCCTGTCACCGCGGCCATAACGATCGTCCCTTCCTCTGGCAGGACCGCGGGCATGCTCAACCAGCACTCTGTCAAAATTACCAGATTAAGTCATAGAATCAATCCAACAATAGTGACAAATCAACAGTATCACCACTTCGCATTGGACAACATTCAGGGCCAATGATCACCACACCTTTTTCCTTGAATAACAGGCAATTTTTTAAAATTCTTTTAAAATTCTTTTTAATTTTTTTTAAAAACAGTCATCAACAATAAATACCTGTGAACAAAGCAATAACAGTCCTATTTAGCACATGCTACATTTTTTTTGTGGAAGGAGGCTGAAGAGTCTTTGATAAAAACTTGGGACAATAGTGCTGCCCAATCGTCATATAAAAATGTTTTTTTGTGCGAGCCAAACTGCGCATTCCTAGAATGTGACCCAGCCAGAGGCACTTTCCTGACTGCACTTGCTTGTTTGCGATACAAATAAACACATTTTTTTTTAAGTCTCATTATTAGTGGAGCGGACTCCAAACCTACAAATAATCGCATTTAATGTGTCGTGGTGTGTCCACACACAAAAAGTGGAGTTTGAATCGCGGTCCAAATAATCACATGTATCTGGGACAGTGGTAACAGCCCCAACAGAGCTGACCCAAAGAACAATGATAGAATGTCTCTCTTACTTGTCCCCACACAAAGTTGCTCCATTCAGGTCAAACACAGCATCCTGGGCATCTCTGCTATCGTCAAACTCCTGTAAAGGCAATTTAAAAAAAAAATCAGCTCAGCATCTAAAACAAATATTTCAAAACAAATACATGTGTAATATGAAAAAGAAAGTGGCAAACTTAAAGAAAAAATGAATGGGTGAACAAAAAAAGGAATTAGAAGACGGGATTTGTAATGACTGAGGTAATTGGGACAATGAATGAGAATATAAGCAATTAACAAAAGGGGTATTTGGATGAATGTCAGTCACTCAGCACCCAAGACAGTTCATGTCCACATCACTTCGTATTCAAGTAAATGTAACTTTACATGTTTTCTATGAAATCCTTCTCTTTCCTTTTTTCATCTTAAAAAATGGTTACTATTTCTTTTATGGTACTGTCTTTATTAGTTATTCAATGGATGGCACTTTTGCGATTCGGAAAGCTATCTGCAGCAGATCATCACAAAGTGACTTGGGCATGAACACAAAAAGCCATGTGTATGAAAGATTTGATACAAAGTGACGTGGGTACAAGATGACCTGCTTCGATTTGAACAACAGAGGGAGGGTTAGGGTTATTTATTCATGAGAGGCACTCAGGAGAAAAACCTACCACAAAGCCGAATCCATTCTTCATGTTGATTTCTTTAATGCGGCCATAGCCTCTGAAGAATCGCTCAATGTCCCTCTCTCGCGCCTGATAGCTCAGGCGACCAACGTATACTCGACTCATTTTTCGCTGAAATTAATCAAAAAGAGCAGGATATTAAAAACTTGTTTGTCAACTTTCACTTCAATATCTGTCTTGAACTTTGAAGCCTTTACACACAACACAGCTCTTTCAGTATGGAATTATAATCCCACCAACGATTCATGCTACAGTACATCATTTTCTCTCTCCCAGGAAAATAATTTCCTCCACGATTCTTATTCACACTAGTATTGTGACAGCAACAGTCAGTGAGTCCCTTGACTGTTTCCTGAACAGCACAAAACAACCTCCGGACATCAGGAAACAGTCGTAGGGGTCAACGCATGCGTGCGCGCCGGCACACTCACACAGACCCACTGCGCTCCTGAACCTGTCAGAACGTCATCGATTTGCGTGTAGCAGTTGCGTATTCAGTTCAAAATCAAAGATGGCCGTAGCATTTTGGCTCGTGGGAGTGGGAGAGACATCTCCTCGATCAACTGAGGGTGCATTTCTCCCTTTTACCCAAACGTGGGTAAACTATAAAACTTTTTGACATTTGCAAAGCATCATGGGTATTGAGGACAAACTCGCCATATTTTTATCGCACAACTCTATGGCGGAGCACATAACCTCGTGAATTGTTGATTTTTTTTCTCCAAAACCCAGATGGAGTTCAGAAACGCAACTCACAGAGTTTTCGTCTAGATACCAGCAACAAAATATATGTTTGGTGCATGCAGCTAGCGGCGCGCTGTGGATGCATTGTACTTGCTGCTTGATGCTAGCTGCATGTGTGTGCCGAGTTTGCCATCCAGTCACCAAGGAAATTTCCCCTGATTTCTCCGAAACTACCCACCCAACGTTCCGAAAAAATTATTTTGTTGCTGGTATCTAGAAAAAAACTTTCATTTCTGAGCTCCGTCTAGGTTTTGGAGAAAAAATTGAAACAAATCACAAAGTTATGTGCTTCACCAAAGAGTTAAAAATATGGAGAGTTTGTCATCATTAATTATCCATGATGCTTTGCGAACATCGAAAAGGTTTATTGGAGTCTGTGATTCTCACTCGTCAGTGAATCAAGAATTGGCACAGGGGACAGATTCACCTGTGTTTTGGGGGTTAATCTGGGGATTTCGGTCAGGGTAGTAAATTCCAGCATTGCATAGCCAGTTTCCTTGGACCCAAGTTACTCGATAGATCAGAGGAATAACACAAATCTGCTGTTCTCAAAATCAAACAAATAAAATGAGGTTACAAAGTTAAAACAACTGGATTAGGAAGCAGGGTCTCAAGTAGAGGGTGTGGTGTGGACACGATTTGCTTCTTCAAGTAGACCCACATTACCACCCCCCCCCCCCCCCCACAAACTGACCTTGTTCTTGAATTGCAATGGTTGAGTTATTGTTTGAATTTTGTGCACGTGCGACTCCACAGGGCCAACTAAACTGCCAGTTCTTCTACATAAACACTTTCTTTAGTTTGATCATTCTAATTAATTTAAGTTCGTAGTTTCTCACACATCAGTACTACTACTAAGTACTAGACGATCACAGATACAGTTACTTCAGAATTAAGGCACAGAAAACAATGAAGACAAGACAAGATAGTACACAAGCCGAACAAACGCATGAAACAGTAAACACGCTACAAACAAGTTGATTGGCCGAGTCTTGCGGGGGGAAAAAAGGTCCAGCTTCACACATTGAAAATTAACAGAAAAATAATGACTGCGTCTTTAAAACTAAGACCTAGTAAAAGAATGCTAAAGAGAGATTTGGATCTACTTACATCTGTCTCAACAGGAGTGTCCAAGAAGAGAAATTTGGCGATGTAAATGGGGTCGGTCACCAGGCGAGCTCGGTCTGTCCTCCCAGTAATGGCGTCGGCTATATCGCGTTCGCATGCCCGCGTGCGCATGCGCAAATCTCGGAAATGCCGGGTTTCTCGAGTGTATCAGAGGGGGTCAAATTCTACGGTGGCCTAGAAAGGTCCGGTCACCCACAAAATTAATGAAACGCTACTCGGCCCTGCAATGAGCGCGCGATCACCGTTTAATATCTTTCCACACGTCGCGTAAAAATGCTCTTATTTGATACAAAATAATGTTCTTTATATTTTTTAGGTGACCGTAGGGTCTAAATTAGGGCATCAATCCCTGACTCAATTAATGACTACATGCAACTGAAAGAGGGGGTATTGTACTGTACATCCGCACACTCTGCATGGTTCTACTGGACTGACAATGTATGACATCCACAATGTAGAGGGCCTGACGTTTCGATCCGATATACAGACTATTTCTCATGACCAAGGTTTAGCCCAGTCACTCCCCATCGGTTTGCACCAGGTTTTCCTCATGATGGTTTTGCACTGGAGCTGGGCAACGAGTCGGGTACCCGACTAACCCGACCGAGGTAAATCGGGTACCCGGTTACACATTTTTGGTCGGTTCTTATTATTTATTACCTGATCACGCATTATTTTGTATTGATTTCTAGCACCGGTTAACTTTAGCGCAGATGTGAAGGTTAAATCTGTCCCCCTTGAACATGTCCGGACTGTGACATTTTACCCGGTTGTGGTCATGTACATTTTTGTTCGGGGGACACATTTACCTTAAACCTGTCCGGGGGACACTTTGATCTAGGAAATTTTGTCCCCAGACACATTTGTGGCCCGGCACAGCATAATGACGAAAAACCCCCACTTTTGAGATTTTGAGATTTTCTAATGATGTGAAAGAGTATACCATTAGCTTTCAAATGATATTAGAATTATTTCCGTGTGAACTTTGTTGTAAATAGTACAAGGGGACATGCTCGTTCATTTGGTACCAGACACAATATAGCAGCACCAGTCTAACTCCTCGAAAGCGGCCATTCAAAAAGGCAGGAACTTTACTTTACTTTACTTTTCCCCCGAAATCCTCGTTTTTCAACATTTAGAGACGGATATCGGAAAAATCCTTTGAACATAATATCCTCCAATATATTAACTTTCCGAAAATGCAAAAAAACACCATTATTTTGTTATTTTTTTTTTTTATTGAATTGAGAAGATACTTCGACTTCAGGCGTTGTTTACTCGAAAAGTGTTTTAGTGGGATATTTCTCATGTCGTTGTGCCGGGTCACATTTGGGGGGGGGGCAGAATTAACCTTTACACAGGCAAAAGGGTCCCTTTGAAAACGTCGTGGGTATAACCCTTCCGACAACATACAGTTAGCTCGTTTTAGCTTGTGGATTGGTAAATATCATTGGCGACTTATTTCTCCCATCTGTCTCGGCCAAAATAATAGGCCTATTCCTTCAATGGAAAACGTCCGTCTCTTAGATATGTGACCCGGCACAACGACATGAGGAATATCCCACCAAAACACTTTTTGAGTAAACAACCCCTTAAGTTAAGTATCTTCACAATTCTAAAAAAAAATTAGATTTACATTTTGGTAATTTTAGTCAGTAAGCAGTTTGCAACATTTTTGTATATCATCTTCACAATTCGATTACAAATAAATTTTTTTTTGCCGACAGGGATTTGAACCTGAGACCTCTGGTTTTGCATACCAGCGCTCTTACCATTATGAACCGTATCCAGCCCTCAGATGGCGGCCTTCCCAAATAGTCAACAAGTCTTTTCCACGGTGCAGGCGCAAGTCAGAAGCCTCCAACCATTCAGAAGCCTCCAACCAGTTTTTCATTTAATTACGAGTAACCGGGTACACGATCATTTAAAAATTTGGGTTCTTGGTTCCCGGATGACCCTATATTACCCCTGTTCGTCTTACCTTTCCTCATCGGTTCGTGTAATTTTGTAGGCCTATTTTTTCTAAGCTTCATGATGAAGGCTTGGATGATGAAAGCACTGTCACGATGGAGGGTTTGCAGTGACACCAAGCAAGTCATCTCTATTGTATGTCGGGGCCGAGAAGAGATACTCGCCCGAGCTGCCTGTATTTTTCAGCAGGCAATCGGGCAAAGCACTGAGCATGCACGCAGCGTTAGTTTTAAACGTCCAGTAGGGCAATCCCTCATTAATTTAATTTCATTCAATATTTCTCCGGAACTATTGCAGAAAACAGATAGCCTCGACCTCGTTTGACCTCGTATTCGTAACTCTTAAAGCCCCTACACAACATTGGTAAAATCGAAAAACAGAAATGTTCACAAATTTACATGAAACTTATATACGATATATACAGTTCGCACCGAAATATTTCTGTCTAAAATGCTGTGTTTTGGAGAAAATAGAAAAGAAATAGTTAGTACGTCTCACCCCCTAGCTAGATCTAAACGATTTTTTGGAACAATTATTCGTTGAATGGTTGAATGCTGCATTTTAGCGAAAGATATGAAGCGGTTTTTTACTATTTTCTCGAGACTCGGTGGGCGGATTAAGCTGAAATGTTCACAGGTGTGCTATTTCATGCATATGCTGGATCAGACAACGTATGGAGGCTATTCTTTGACCTCGACCAATGTTGCGGTCCCTAAACCGAAATCAAAACGGTCACACGCAGCGCCGTCTTTTTTGCCAATAAATCGGTGGCACACATAGAGCTCTATATAAATAAACTAGAGTGCGCACTCCTCTATATCATGTCAACGCGCGGTACGAACGTGAGCCGACATGGACCCGCATCCGCCATTACCAAAGAGGGCAACTTCAGCTCGAAGTGCCCGGATGTCAGTAGCAATCGCGCGAAATATGAATGGGGAAAGGTACAGCCGAAAGGTTGTGAATGCGGAAACTAAAAAAATGTTATAGAAATGGTTTTTAGTAAAGAAAGGAAAGGCCATCAATATCTCAAGGGATTGGCGAATTTTAATGTCCTACTTTCTTTTGTAAAAATTGGGATTAGTTTGCCCCATAGAGATCCATGCATTTGCCCTCTTTGGTAATGGCGTCGCACTCCCCTTGTCGGCACGCGTCACGCGATGAGTGCGCGCTCTAGTTTATGGTGCCACCAAAGGCCGTTTACGAAATGAAGGCTTAGGCTCGGGCTCAGGCTTCGTCTCCGTCTGGCAAAATCTAAAAAATCCAGGTTATGGTTTGTTTCCGATTTTGAAGGTTTGCTGGCTCGATAGGTACAGGGTATTCACCAAGAACGCTTGCTTTTGGATGCCTGTGATATTATAACGAGTAAGATAAATAATGACCGAAGCCTAAGCCCGAGCCTAAGCCTTCATTTCGAAAAAAAAACGGCCATAGAGCTCTATGGGTGCCACACGTCAATGGCACTCGACGGCCACCGTAGACATCCCCCATTGGGAACGTGCAAAAAAAAAAGAGGGAGTAAAAAAAAAAAAAGCATGGCTGGTCTGTGCTCGCATGGCGGTGGACCCCCCGCGAAGCGGGAGGGCAGTCATGCCCACAGCACTCAGCTCCGTGGCGGCCGCCCGATCCAACCGACTAACACTCGACCAATGGTTGCAGCAGCCTTGCCGAATCATTGCCGACAACCCTCGCCATCTTGGCCCTCTCGCTCTGCCGTCTTGCCGTCTGCCCGTCCGGTCTCGACGCGGCCAAGCCGAGCCCTCGACAGTACTGCAACAACTTACAAGGGAGCCGTCGAATTCTGGTGGACTTCTCTCCCGACTGAGGGTGAGCGAGTGTAAGGGGGTGGCTTCTGCGGCCTCGTTTTGTTTGTTTGTTTTTTTTCTTCCAGTGCGAGCCGGCAGCGTGCTACTGCTAGTGCCTAGTGGCGCACTACCCAGCTTATTTTGGATAGACTCTGTGGTTATTTAATCATTCCGTTTTTATTTTTTGGGATTTCCCGAACAAGGGGTGGTCTAGTCCGAGTAACTAGGACCCGACAAGTCACCCTTTTTTTTAATCGAATTTTGAAATTTTGAGATTCGGGTGACTGTAGCCTACTGTAGGGTCCAAGGATCATGGCTATGCTGCATCGTGTAATGTCATCTTTGAAAAATACCCCCGACCGAAATGCCCAGATTTACCCCCCAAAACACCCGTGAAACCGTCCAACGCGCCCATTGAAGATTCAGCGAGAATTACAGATTCCAATACTGGTCATTTTGTTTTACTCACGTTTGGGAGAAGGGAGAAAATTCCCCTCAGTTGACCGAGAATGTGTCGACGAGCCGAGTTGGGGTGGCCATCTTAGATTTGAAAACTGGAAGACGTTCCTAGGTCCGGGTGCGGAGTGGTGTGCGGAAGTGTGCGCGCGCGCTTGCTCGCGTTGAGCCCTACGACTGTTTTCTGAACAGCAGTGCAAAGCAACGTACGGGACATTGCACCGCGCGCGCACACACTTCCGCAGACCACTCCGCACCCAGACCTGGTGACGTTATCCAGTTTTCAAATCTAAGATGGCCACCCCACCTCGGCTGTCGACCCGTTCTCGGTCAACTGAGGGGAATTTTCTCCCTTTTCCCAAACGTCAGTAAAACATAATGACCGGTATTGGAATTTGTAATTCTCACTGAATCCTCTATGGGCGCGTGGGACGGTTTCACTGGTGTTTTGGGGGGTAAATCTGGGGATTTCGGTCGGGGGTATTTTTCAAAGATGACATTACACGATGCAGCATAGCCATGTTCCTTGGACCCTACACTACAGTCACCCGAATCTTACAAATTTCAAAATTCGATAAAAAAAGGGTGACTTGTCGGGTCCAAGTTACTCGGACTAGCAGCGTGCTAGGGGTGCACTACCCAGCTTTTTTGGGGGGATAGACTTTAGTTGTTATTGAATCATTCAGTTTTTATTTTTTGGGGGATTTCCCGAACAAGGGGTGGTCAGGATTTTCTCTCAGGGGCTGTCAGGGGGAGAGGAAGTTATTGCCTATTGGGGCTTAGTTAGTGGTCTGACTTTGCCAGCCACGTGAAGCTTGGACGGCATGTACTCTGTCCATCTATTCTAATTCTCTTCACAGCTGGCCCTCAGTTTGATGTTTGTTTTTTAATGAGTGGAGGAGGGGTGTATTTCACCTTTTTTTGAAAAAATTGTTGGCGAAATTCGGGCCTGGGTTTTTATAGGCATTACAGAACTGCTAGTGCTACTGCTAGTCAAATACTGTGTTACATTATGTTTCTTCCCCATAACTTTCAATTTCAAAAGTTCATTTTCAAAAAGGAAGTTTCCCACGCACATGTAATGATTTGTTATTAAAAATACAGGTTTCACATCAATTCGGTCCGTGACCAACTTGGTCCGTGACCAACTCGATCCGTAACCAACTCGATCCATGACCAACTCGGTCCGTGACCAACTCGATCCGTGACCAACTCGGTCCGTGACCAACTCGGTCCGTGACCAACTCGGTCCGTGACCAACTCGGTCCGTGACCAACTCGGTCCGTGACCAACTGGATCCGTGACCAACTTAGTCCGTGACCAACTTGATCCGTAACCAACTCGGTCCGTGACCAACAATATTTGTTTGCACATTTTCCCACAGGGACCGAGTTGGTCATGGACCGAGTTGACAGGGACTGAGTTGGTCACAGACTGAGTTGACATTAACCCATTAAAAATACATGCCCGACTAGCGTCAGCTGTTCTAAAATAAAACATATGCATACACAGCTCATCATTGAGATTTAAAAGTAATTGAAAAAAATTGGCATTACTTTGACTGGACTGGGACTTGAACCTGAGACCTCTAGATTAACGTACCAGTGCTCTTACCAGATCTCAGCTATCAGAACTGAAACAAACCAGAACTCAATAAAACATTTTGAAAGCCCAAGGAAAAGTGGCCTTGAGAAGCCATTTTTTGGTGGAGCATCAAGGCCATTGAGCCAAGGGCAGAAGTACTGGCCTTTGTGGCCTCAAGGTCAACCCCTGAATCCTGACAAACAAACCTAATTCTGCCATTACCAGACCTGTGCCAATTTCATGGAGAATTTCATAAAGCACAAAAATTTGCTTTTAAAAAAAGGTTCGTAGGATCACCTTGCCAACCCCAACTTTTTTGTATCAATTCATGCTAAGTAATGAAGAATACAATGCAAGTCAAGTGGAATGGACATCACATGACGATGCTTAGCAGATTTTTGACGGCTCCAGTATGAAATTGGGCCCAGGTGGTAAGAGACCCTGTCAGTGACAAACACAATCTAGTTGCTGCTGCCTTGTATGAGAGAAGACAGCCAGCCCCTCTTTTTGTTCCTAGTTCACGATCTCTGCTTTTGTTCTCGTCCGGTTTTTGGTTGGTGCCCCTTGCAGTGGACAATGCGGCTAGCTGGTTGTCGTTATGAGTGAGGGGAGCAAGGCTGACGGCAGTGACGCTGTGCTACCCGAGGGGCCAGTTGGAGGGGTCCCCCAAGCCAAGCCGCTCCACATTCAGAGACTAGAGAGAGCCATCCGCCTCGAGCCCTACCTGGCCTATGTTGAGAAAGTCCTGACCTCATCAGCACTGTGAGTCCAGAATATGTATTGTACACCGATCTACATGTAGACCCATGGCTCTATTGAAACACTGCGTATACCAACTGATGTAGATCCAAGGATTTGTTGAGTTGCTGCTCTTCTAATCTATGATATACCCGTATACCATTGTGTACCTGCCATGCCCTGATTGTAAACCTTGTTCAATCTTTAAGATTGCACAAGGTCCCTTGTACAAACTGTAATCTTGGATTAGGGGTTTAGTTTTGGTTACGATTATGGTTACGGTTAGACTTAGAAAAAATACATGAACCAATATTGTTTTCTGTAATGATGACCCGCTGAATAATTTAGACTTGTTCTCAGCTGAAAAGAGTCTTTGTTAAAAATTTGGACATTAGTGGTGCCCGGATTCAAAGGGCCCGTCGCATAGTAAAACCAGCGGCACTCCGATTTCGTAGGTCCCGGCGCGAAGTGGTTAATTTGCACGGGAAATTGTGGTCCCATGTCTCCTGATGGTTGGTTAAGCCTGTGTGCTTTTGTTTTGTTTTGACGACAGCGAGCCGAGTGAAGGGCAACTGTACACAGAGGAGATTGGCCGTGATGCTGTGCCCCTGGACGACGAAGCCATCAAGGAAGACGAAAATCGAGACAAAGACATCAAGAAAGTCCACGGTCTGAGCACCTCGCGAGCAGGTCAGTCGCCTCACGCAGCCCTCTTCTCTGTAGACGACCCCGTTCCCTGTCAGAAAGAAAAACGACGCTTTGCCGTAAAGACTCCACGTGCAACTCCTGCCGATGGCTTTTCTTCATTTTGAAAATTGGAGGAATTATTTGAAAGTGTGCAGGACTTTGAATCTCCGGGGGACAAATTGAAAACGCCTGGAGGTTTTGAACTTAGAAGGGCCTTT
Organism: Luidia sarsii; assembly: GCA_949987565.1. Taxonomy (NCBI): domain Eukaryota; kingdom Metazoa; phylum Echinodermata; class Asteroidea; order Paxillosida; family Luidiidae; genus Luidia; species Luidia sarsii. Next base: position 1,323,617 of record OX465101.1, on the reverse strand, counting down.
CTCAAAGACAGAATTCACATGGGTAATTCCATAAATCAGAGGTCAATCTTGTGACATTTTGGTGTCCCCACTTATACACATTCAGCTTTCCTGCATGTAATATTATAACAATGTAATTAACCACTTTGTAGATTGAAGAGTATGTTATACATGAATAGTATGATATCCTTTTTTAATTAACAGAATGTTTCATTAAGTTGTTGCAATATTACATGCAGGAAAGCTGAATGGTTTCACATGGAAATGAGGACACCAAAATGTCACAAGTTGGAGCCGTGATTTATGGAATTACCCAAATGTAAAGTGGGCAGTAGTAAGCGGGTCTGAGTTTCCCATCTCGGGAGGAACTTTCTCAGAGGCGTTCTGCCCTCCTCCCATAGCGAAGGGTCTTGAGTCGTATATTTGAGGTCACTTGAGTTCTGCCTTTGACAAAGGTCCTGCTAGGATCGGAGATAGGGAGGCTCTCTAAATGCACGAGTTCACAAAATGCCAGCCTGAAAAACTGAAATCTCACACTCTCCTGTCCTCTTCTTCTGTCCCGGTTCACAGAGAGGAAAACAGACCAAAGACGTTTGTACAACTTTTGCAAAGTTAAGAAAAGCCGTCGCTGGTTGAAGGTGAGTTATTTTTTGTAGATTTTTCTTGCGATATGGAAGTGCATATGCCATGCCAACCTGACCCAAAGTATTCAGAAAGGTTTCTGTGGTACCGTGTAAAACATCTCTTTTGAGAAGGAGTAGCCTACAGCTCTGTTGGAGCTAGTAACATCCCCATTCCCACCCCATCCTCATCCCCACCCCATCCCAATCCCCATTCCCATCCCCATCCCCATCCCCATCCCAAACCCCATCCCAAACCCCATCCCAAACCCCATCCCCATCCCCATCCCCATCCCCATCCCCATCCCAATCCCCAACCCCATCCCCATCCCCATCCCCATCCCCACCCCCATCCCCATCCCCATCCCCATCCCCATCCCCAACCCCATCCCCACCCCCATCCCCATCCCCATCCCCAACCCCATCCCCATCCCCAACCCCATACCCAACCCCAACCACATCCCCATCCCCATTCCCATTCCCCTTCCCATTCCCTACCCCATCCCCATCCCCATCCCCATCCCCATCCCCATCTCCACCCCCATCCACATCCCAATCCCCAACCCCATCCCAATCCCCAACCCCATCCCCAACCCCATTCCAAATCCCATCCCCACCCCCTTCCCCATCCTCTTACCTCATCCTCATACCTCATCCCCTATCCCCATCCCCAGCCCCTATAACCCATCCCCATCCCCAGCCCCCATCCTCCATCATCATCCCACCCCATCCCTATCCCCCATCCCGCTATTCACCCCTAACCCAAACCCATCCCCACCCCTAAGAGTTACTAGCTCCTTCAGAGCCGTACTCCTTCCCGAAAGAGACGACTTCCACGCTGTCACTGCAAACTTTCTGCTATATGTATTTCCACCATGTAAAACCGTCAAGTCTTCTCTGCCATCAGGGAAAGAATCACTTCCTCAACTGAGGCATCTTGTGCTCTTTCCTCCCCCATCCCTCCCCCATCCCCCCCTCCTCCCGCCTCGTAGAACATCCTGCTCAGTGACTCGTCCGACTCCTCTGCCGGCGAGGAGGAGGCCGAGGACCGACCCTTGACCCAGGACCAGCTCAAGGAGATGATCCAGCTCCACCACTACAAGCGGCAGTGCCAGAGCAAGTTCTACTCAGAGGGAGAGGTGAGCTCCTCGTCTCGGCCCTGCCCACGAACCCGTCCCGTAAAATCCGTCAAGAGACACCTATTGCCACGCAGCAATCAATCCAACTTGACTCCAACACAGGCCTTTCTGTCAAATGCAGACCGATAAAATCCAGATAAAATTGAACAGCTCTTCAAATCATAGAAATAATTAAATTTGCGTCGAGTAGAATGTAATTCAATGAGGTTTTGCCCTTACTAGACGTGATAAAACACTGAGTGCGGTACCGGCCGCTATACAATATTCGACCACACCACACCACACGACCTCGACCAGCTCAGTGGTCCAGTGGTTAAGACGTCCGTACTAGAATTTGGGAGACACGGGTTCGAATCATGCCCGAGCTGCCTGAATTATTTTTAACAGGCACCGGGCAAAGCACTGAGCGCATGGTGTTTTATCACGATGAGTAAGGGCAAAACCTTATTGAATAACTCTTCAAATCTTACAGATTGTGTGAGGTCACCGTAGTCCTTCTCGGATTGACAGCTTGGAGAGCTCAATTGACGCGAGACCAATATCGACTCAACCCAATTTGTGCACTCCCCTTTGACCATGGTTGAACTACTGTCTGCCCTCTCTGAACAGCTGCAGCAGTACCAGTACTACAGCACCGGGCTCTTGTCCAACCACGACAGTTTCCTGGACCACAAGAAGCACGTCTTGGGACCCAAGCAGAGCAAAGAGAAACCGGTCAAGAAAGAAAAACGTGAGTGCTTGCTACAAAAGGGATGTCGCCGCTTTGTGAGCAGTTTGACTAGGGACATGGATGCATTGAAGTAGGTGTGTAGAGTCTCATAGGATACCTTCTTTGTTTGTGGATGACCTGCAGTGAAAGGATGAAGTCATTGACTAAGTTGTCTTGTCCCTCTAATGACCCGTTTCAGGGCCAGAAGTATCTCGAAGCAGCAGCAGCATTTGGGACAATGGACATCACAATTGCGTACCTTTTGCGTACTGCATTGTTTATTGGCTTTGGCGCATCCGTGACTGCACTCTTATTGAAGACCGTACCGCTCTGTACTGGATCGGAGTCGCACAATTTATTGGCCTTTAGGGATTTCTCAAGAAATGACTCCGTCGGTTACTTACATCCCTGAAGATCAACACAAGAGCGCATCCAGGGAAGAAAATACAAAGCCGAAAACAAACCGTACAATCTTGTCGAGTCCACCTGACAATGGTATCATAATAATAATAATAATGGACATTTCTAGAGCGCCAGAATACGTCTGCAAAGACGCTCAAGGCGCTGTATGCAATAGTGTGGTAGAATACGGTAGAATAAATTTGACAATGGTACGGAGTAACGTAGTGCTAAATTGGACAGTGGTATTGAAAGTTAAGATAGAAACGACGGTCCTTGGTTCCCCGTCTGCCTCCACGTATACTTGCCTCTCAGATGATACTCACGTGTGCAATGCTATTCCTTCAATTCCCCCCCCCCCTTCCCCAACCAATCTTCTTCCACTGTCTCAGTTTCACCAACACAAAGTATCCCCAGTATGCCTGAGGAGCAGCCTGAGTTGGGTGAGTTGAATCCCTCATTGCCCCCAAATCCACTGCAATCGTCGACTGAGTGACAGGCTTGCATGCATGCATCACCGCAAGAATCCATTTCACGCTTCTCGTTCCTTTATTTGTTGACCCCTCCCCCCTATTTGATTTCTGCCTTCCCCTTCACAGAACGATGATTCATCTTCTGCTGATAGTCTGTGCTTCTGTTGTTGTATGGTTTTCCAGACTCTGCCCAGCTTAGAGCAGATGCCTTTAGCTTTCTGTCGTAGAGTAGACATGGATTACAATGTATCTCTTGCCGTAGTTTTAGTGTGTAAAATAGCGCTACTTGCTTTGTGGTTTTTTTTGAAATTTCTTTTAGCACTGCCTCATAGTGGTATAAATCAATACTTGACTGCCCACGAGTTGCTACTGTGGTCTGATGTAGAAAGTTTGCGAGAACGCCTTGCAAGTCATCTCTTGTCAGATGGAGTTTGGCTCTGATAAGAGCCAGTAAATCGATGTATTAGGCAGAATACACCAATGTGGAGCTCTGTTCAGAGCCATACTCCATCGCAAAAGGGATGGCGTCATCACAAACTTTCCCTCCCTGTGTTTCCAGCATTCAAACCATCAAGTCTTATCCAATTGGAATTTCTCGGGCCTTGGCAAAATGGCTGCCAACTAGGATTTATTTTGGCAATTGCATCAAGACCTGTCCTTGGTACACCCATGTCTACATGGCTGTCCCGCACTAGAATCCAGCATGTCATGCCCCAGTAGGGATGGACAGAAAGAGTGTAATCATTACTTAAAGGCCCTAAACAACATTGGTAAAGGTCAAAAGATTGCCACAGTTTGTCTGTTAAACCATTAAACGTCCCCAAAAAGCAAATTTTTTTTTAAGGTTTTAGCTCAAATGGTGATCTGAGTAAGTAGAAAAGGACGGTTTTTGCACCATTCTGTAGTGTAAGAAATAGTTTATGACTTGCGAGTAATAAACTGTTTGTCGATGTTTGAGTGAAGATTTCTAGGGAAGTACAGCATCCCAGACCGTAAGATTTCAACACGAGGATTATATCATGACCATCTACAAACTGGGAAGTTAGAAGGAAATCCGTGGACATTGATGTTTTCCGATCTTTCCAATGTTGTATTGGGCCTTTAACCACGTCGTAAGAAAAGAAGTAATTGATGCTTGACACCCTAGCAAGAATTCAGATAACAGCTGTGAAGGGACAATAGATAACACAGTTCCTTGCAAGAAAAGTCTGGAAGTGTCGCTGACGAGGGTATACTCCACTAGCGTCTCCATGTGAAATGCTTACTGTAGGGCCTGACATGGTCCGGATGCCAGTGGATTTATTCCCATGCCTGGGTCGCGGTGCTGGCTGGTTTCCCGCTGGCCTGCAGTAACAGCAGCCGGCCTTTGATTGGTACCCTGGGTCTCGCGTGGCTGTGCCTGTTGCATGGATCTGCCGATAGGAAGATCATCCGCCGTGAATGTGCTTAAATCTCACCTCAGCAGTCTCCTGAAGACGAACAGAGTATACTGCGGTTCTCAGAACCACACATACTCTCAAAAGATAATTTTTGCATGTGTAAAGGGGGTGGGTTCTGGGACTTATCGATTGTCAGCTGGAAGGAGGAAACAAAGAGTGGGGCGGTTGTTGAGCTGGGTGGTAAAGCACTAAGGCATGCTTGACCACACCACCCAGACCAACACAGCCCCTGCCCAAGGGTCACTCCACTTCCAGAAGGGGGGTCCAATCAGCAATATAAACTGAATGCTCCACTTGGGGGAATAAACCATTATACATTTAAAAGTAAAAACAAAGGGAAAAGGGTGGGGGTGTCTCAATCCAAAACGCAAGAGAAAGTTAAATGCATGTTATGAAAGGGGCACCCTTTTACACATGGTGTTACCGAAACCAAAGATCTTATTACTTACAGCATGCAAAGCGCGCCAGATGGACTACTCCAAAAGGTGAAGTACGCACTGGACGCCATTTTAGTAAGCAACGGAATCTGTCGTCTGCTTTCGGTGCTCCAGAAATGAAGCGAGAGAGTCACGAACAATAAAAAAAGATACAACTTTGGATGCGAGAACAGAATGTGATAACTTTCAATGTGATGTGACCACGAAATGGAGAGAACGTGTGCGACTTTGCTTACTAAAATGGCGCCCGGATGCGTGTGATCTCGCAAGAGTAGCCTATCTTGCGCGCTTTGTGCGCTATAGGATCTTTGCTGCAAACCTATCACTCCGTCTGCTATTCTCACCATGACGACCTTCAAATCTCAATCTCACCTCAGCTGCCGATGTTGACTCTTTGACAGAGAAACCCAAGAAGGCCACGCCCAAGCCCAGGAAGAAAGTGGAGACCAAGGAGAAGCCCGAGGCCCAGGTAAGGAGCTAGAAATCAAAAAATGCATTGGCTCATTCTATGACAGGCCACGTAGCCCTTCATCTCACATGTAGGCCTCATGCATGTGATGCCATTTCCGAAGGGCGCCCTCGACCAGTTGCCCAGTGAAGAAATCTCAGTGGTCCACTGCTGTGTACTCACTGCTTCTGTTCCTATTTTTATGGTCATAATTCTGCCTGAAAGACTTCACTGCATAGGGTCTTGAGATCATAGTATCCACGCAGCTATTGCTTTGATTAATATTTTGTCTGTGAACCACAACACATACGGTGCTGAAGTTGATGCCGGCTCAAAGGAACTACCTGCGTTGTATGATGAGGGAATCTGTTTTGCTTATGACTTATCTAAGGCACTGGTACTCATTCTTCTGACTTGTGTATCTCCCTGTCCCTGTCCCTGTCCCTCATTCTCTCCCTGTCCCTGTCCCTGTCCCTGTCCCTGTCCCTGTCCCTGTCCCTGTCCCTCTCCCTCTCCCTCTCCCTGTCTCTCTCCCTCTCCCTCTCCCCTCCCTCTCCCTCTCCCTCTCCCTCTCCCTCTCCCTGTCCCTGTCCCTGTCCCTGTCCCTGTCCCTGTCCCTGTCCCTGTCCCTGTCCCTCTCCCTGTCCCTCTCCCTCTCCTGGTGTCTCTCCCTCCCCCTCTCCCTCTCCCTCTCCCTCTCCCTCTCCCTCTCCCTCTCCCTCTCCCTCTCCCTCTCCCTCTCCCTCTCCCTCTCCCTCTCCCTCTCCCTCTCCCTCTCCCTCTCCCTCTCCCTCTCCCTCTCCCTCTCCCTCTCCCTCTCCCTCTCCCTCTCCCTCTCCCTCTCCCTCTCCCTCTCCCTCTCCCTCTCCCTCCCCCTCTCCCTCTCCCTCTCCCTCTCCCTCTCCCTCTCCCTAACCCTCTCCCTCTCCCTCTCCCTCTCCCTCTCTCTCTCTCTCTCTCCCTTTCCCTGTCCCTGTCCCTGTCCCTGTCCCTGTCCCTCTCCCTCTCTCTCTCCCTTTCCCTCTCCCTCTCCCTGTCCCTGTCCCTGTCCCTCCCTCTCCCTCTCCCTCTCCCTCTCCCTCTCTCTCTCCTCCCTCTGCCTCTCCCTCACCCTCTCCCTCTCCCTCTCCCTCTCCCTCTCCCTCTCCCTCTCCCTCTCCCTCTCCCTCTCCCTCTCCCTCTCCCTCTCCCTCTCCCTTTCCCTGTCCCTGTCCCTGTCCCTGTCCCTGTCCCTCTCCCTCTCTCTCTCCCTCTCTCTCTCTCTCTCCCTTTCCCTGTCCCTGTCCCTCTCCCTGTCCCTCTCCCTCTCCCTCTCCCTCGCCCTCTCCCTCTCCCTCTCCCTCTCCCTCTTCCTCTCCCTGTCCCTGTCCCTGTCCCTCTCCCTCTCCCTCTCCCCAGGTGCAGGTGGCCCTACCTGCTCTGGCCAGTGTGTCGGCCTCGGTGGCCCACTTCCAGGATGCCCTGAACCACAAGAAGCTGATGGCCATCAAGGATGTGGACGCTCGGAGACGCAGGGTCTGGCAGGCCATTATCCGCAAGGACATCCCCAAGGTGTGCAGCAAGGCTAATACCATGCCACTCCTGCCGTTCATTCAGCTTAAATCTCTTCAGTATTAGTTTCCATTCATTTCTTAAGAGTATATTATACAAAAATGTTGCAAACTGCTTACTGACTACGTTTACCTAAATGCAAATCACAAAATTAAGTGGGCCTGACATTTCGATCCTAGTAGGACCTTTCTCAAAGGCAGAGGACAAAACAGATACAAGAAGGAAGGGGTAGAGAGTGACACGGATGACAAAGGAAAAAGAGGAAAGCTGGTAGGGTGAGATCAAAGGGAAGGGCAAGGAGTAGGGTAGGATTAGTGAGAAAAGGGGGAAACATCAAAGAGAGAAGTGTGGAGCAGTATATCTTGAGATTCTTAATTTCTTTAGACTTTCAAGCAAACAAGATTTTGAATCAAAATGGCAAAGAAAGCTTTAACTGGACCGAGATTTGAACCTGAGACCTCTGGTTTTGTGTATCAGCACTCTTACCATCTGAGCTATCCATCCCTTAAATGGTTACCTTCCCAAATAGTCAACTAGTCTTTGTTGGGATGGGAACCCCAGCCTGAAGGATTTGTATATTTCTTAAACAAAGATTTTCATTGAATTGAGAGTATCCGATGATTTCAAAATTTGGGTACAGTGGAATGTCGCTATAACGAACGCCGATATACCATACATTCGGCTATAATGAACATGCCCTTTGGCTCTCAATTTGTGTACAAAATATGTGGCCACAACTGCTATAACAAACGACCGCTATACCAAACAGTTTTCATGCATCCCGGGATGTTCGTTACAGCGACATTCCACTGCACTCCAGTTGGTAAATTTGCCCAGGTTTTGACCCTACAACCCCTGACCTTTGACCCGTTGGTTTTTCGGTCCCTCGGCCAGGCCCAGAAGCACCGAATGTCGGTGCACAACAACATCCTGACCAACGCCCGCAAGCTGGCGCAGGCCTGCCAGAAGGAGCAGCGGCGACAGGCCATCGCCTCGCAGCGGGTCTGCAAGGAGACGCCGCACCGGGCCCGCCGCATGACCCGCGAGATGACGGCCTACTGGCGCCACTACGACAAGGTGCAGAAGGAGCATCGGAAGAAGGCCGAGAAGGAGGCGCAGGAACAACGCCGTCTGGACGATGAATTGAGAGAGGTGAGGGAGGATGGGGAATGAGGGTGTGGGGGATGGGGGAGGAGGGTGAGGGACGGGTTTGAAGATGGTTATAGTAGAAACCTCGCACTGAAATATTTCTGCCTAAAATGTTGCATTTTGGGAGAAATGAGTAAAAGAACTCGTTTACGTCTCACCGAGATCTAAACTATTTTTCGGAACAGTACGCCATTGAATGCTGCATTTTTCGCGAAACAAATGAAGTGGTTTTCACAATTTTCTCGAGACTTGGTTGGCGGATTGAGCTGAAATGTTCACAGGTGTGCTATTGCATGCATATGTTGGACCAGACAACGTATGGATGCTATTCTTTGACCTCGACCAATGTTGTGTAGGGGCTTTAACCACTTCGCGCCGGGACCTACGAAATCGGAGTGCCGTTGGTTTTACTATGTGACGGGGCCCTCCGAATCTGGGCATCGCTATTGTCCACATTCTTCAGCTAAGAACAAATCAATATGAATCAAGACCCATTTTGATGCAAGTTGCCACATGAATTGCGAGATTAGCAGCAACAGTTGCGCTATTGTGGGACCTTACTGTGGATGATTGAGAGATAGCTCGCTGTTATAGATGTTGGCCTCCCTAAATAGTTAACTAGTCTTTGCCTGGTTGTAGACGATAATCGAAAGCATTTTACCATTAACTGCCGTATATCTGCCTTTTACAAAACGATTCCCTCCTTCCTCCTTTTCCCCTACTAGGCACGGAGGCAGCAGCGCAAGCTGAACTTCCTGATCACTCAGACAGAGCTTTGCGCTCACTTCATGCGTCGCAAGCTGACCGGTGAAGGGGAGGAGCAGAAGGAGCAGATCCTGAGCCGTCTTGAGGACCACACGCCTAGACGCCAGCTGACCATCAAGGGTGGGGTGCTGGTGGACGTGGAGGAGGACGACTACGGTGAGCCCCTCAGCGAATCCAGGCTTGCCTAACTTGGGACTTGTGTCCCTGTCCCCGTCCCTGTCCCTGTCCCTCTCCCTCTCCCTTTCCTTTCCTTCTCCCTCCACCGGTATGAAGAGCATAAACGCCAAGTTCCTCCCGTCCTTTTCAGACCACACATACTTACAAAAGAGAGAATTTTGCATGGTGTTACCGCAAACCTATTTCTCCCTCTCTGTCTCTGCCTCTGCCTCTACCTCCCCCTCTCCCTCTCCCTCTGTCTCTGTCTCTGCCTCTCCCTCTCCCTCTACCTCCCCCTCTCCCTCTCCCTCTCCCTGTCTCTGCCTCTGCCTCTGCCTCTGCCTCTGCCTCTGCCTCTGCCTCTGCCTCTCCCTCTCCCTCTGTTTCTGCCTCTCCATCTCTATCTCCCTCTCCCCCTCCCCCTCCCCCTTTGACTAGATCTGATGTGATCTCCGTTTCAACTCCATCACGAGAAACATCCGCATCACTGTCTTGCTTCGCCCTCTTCTTAAAACTCTGTACCTCCTTCCCTCTCTCCCCCCACCCATACAGACTGTGACTTCATGAAGCAGCAGGCCTTGTCGAATGTCTCGCTGGCCTATAAGACTCACCAGGAGAAGCAGATAGCGTTCGACCAAGACTCGCCGCTACCAGAGACCAACGTCTCCCAGCTAGCATGTAAGTTCAATCTGCTCTTTGTTTTGTGGATTTTTTTCTCTCTGAGGCTTTATTTGCTTGACTTGGAGGTTGTGTCATGTGGGGGGATTTTTTAGGCAATCGGTTCTAGGTAATCGTTGAGAGGAAATGAAGTTCTATCAATTCCTTTGGAATACCATGACTCTGTCAGGAAAATTGTTCATTGTGCTTGTGCACTTTCTCCCTCTCTACCCCTCTCTTGCTTTCTCTCGCTCTCCCTCCCTCTCTCTCACTCACGCACTCCTTCTCTCTCTCTTTCTCTCTCTTTCTGTCCCCATCTCTCTGTATCTCTATTTTTCTCTTGCTATTCCTCTCACTTTGTCACTCTCTCCCTCTCTTGCTCTTTGCCTTTATCCCCCCTCACTCTCTTTCTTTTGTTCTGTCCCTCTCTCTCTCACTCTATTCTTTATCCCTGTCTCTCTGTCTCTGCCTCTGTCTCTCTCTTGCTCTCCTCTGTTTCTTTGTGTTTCTGTCTGTCTGTCTGTCTCTTCCTCTATCTCTCTGTAATGCTGTATCTCCTCTTTCTCTTTGTCACTGTCTGTCTCTGCCTCTTTCTCATCTCTCTCTTGCTGTCTTCTCTCTTTCTCCGCCTCTGTCTCTCTCTGTCTCTCTCTTCTCTCTTTCTCTGTCTCTGCCTCTTTCTCTCTCTCTTGCTCTCCTCTCTTTCTGTGTCTCTGTGTCTCTGTCTGTCTCTGACTCTCTCTTTCTCTCTCTTCTCTCTTCTCATTTTCTCCGTCTCTCTGTCTCCCTTTCCCCGTCTCCCTCTGTCTCTCTCGCTCTCTCACGCCCGTCATTCCTCTCTCTCCGGTCCAGTTGACAAAGGGTTCAGCCTGAGTAATCCGTCCATGATAACTGGGAGTGAGCGTCCGCAGCCTTCCATGTTCCGGGGCCAGCTGAAGAGCTACCAGCTGAAAGGGATGAACTGGCTGGCCAACCTGTACGACTGCAGCATCAACGGGATACTGGCCGATGAGATGGGGCTGGGCAAGACTGTCCAGAGCATTGCTTTCCTGGCCCACCTAGCTGAGGTCAGTTACTACCGTTATTTTTTTAAACTATAATCCCCCACCTCTGCTGTAGCCAGGTTTACAATTGATTGTTTGCATCTGAATAAAAAAAATGGGGCGTGATCCCTGGAGATACATGGGACCTTTTCCAAAACCCGGCTTAGGCTCAGGCTCCGGCTTTGTCTTTCTTTCTTTCGTCCATTTTAAATTACAAGGCATGAAAACGGGAGGCCTTTGGTTACACTGCAATTTTAACAAAGAATCCTAAGCTTCAACTGCAACAAACTACTCCAACCTGTGTTTTCAGTTTTTGGATAACGGAGACGAAGCCGGAGCCGAAGCCTAAGCCGGGTTTTGGAAAAGGGCCATTGCTTCTGACTGGCACCCCTGTCCCGGCAAAGACCAGTTGACTATTAGGGAGGACACCATCTAAGGGCTGGATAGCTCAAATGGAAGAGTGCTGGTACGCAAAACCAGAGGTCTCTGGTTTTGCGTACCAGAGACCAGGAGCAAAATGAATTGAAAAAGCTGCATCCACTTTGTGTGATCCTCGGAGGTACATATGTAGCAATCATTGGCTGAAGAGAGCTCTGCAGATTGGAATTACCTTGATAGATTTTTTATCCCTTGTTTCTGTCTCTCTTCCTCTCCAGACTCAAGGCATCTGGGGACCCTTCCTCATTGTCGCTCCGGCTTCCACTCTGCACAACTGGCAGCAGGAATGCGCCCGCTTCGTGCCAAACTTTAAGGTAAACCAGCTCGGTGGTCAAGTGGTTAAGACGTCTGCACTAGAAAGCAGGAGTTGCGGGTTCAAGTCCCTCCCTAGCTGCCTGAATTGTTTTCATCAGGCAATCGGGCAAAGCACCGAGTGCACAGTACTTCTTACGTCGAGTAGAGCAATGAAAATATACAGAATATATAAATATATAAATATTACCAAAACGCAAATCTCGGAATTTAGTGGACCTGACGTTTTGAGGAAAGCTTTCCTCTTTGTCCTTTGTTTGTCATCTGTGTCATATTCACTCTCTTCCCCCTTCCTTCGTGTACATGTATCTGTTTTGTCCTTGGTCACTCTGCCTTTGAGAAATGTCCTGCTAGGATCGAAACATCAGGCCCACTAAATTTTCAGATTTTTTTGTTTGTTAAAAAAAAATGCTTGGTCTTGTCCTTTACTCTGTGGTCCGCTCTTCCTTTCCCCGCCTTTACCCGTCGTTTTCCCAATTCTGCCTCTAGGTCCTGCCCTACTGGGGCAACCCGCAGGAGCGACGCATCCTGCGCAAGTTCTGGAGCCACCGGCCCCTGCAGACGACGGACAGCGAGTTCCACATCCTGATCACCAGCTACCAGCTGGTCATCCAGGACATCAAGTACTTCCAGCGCATCAAGTGGCACTACATGATCCTGGACGAAGCCCAGGCTATCAAGAGCAGCTCCAGGTCAGCAGGCTAGGCCGGTGGATGGACCGGGGAGAGGGTGGGGGAGGGGGGAAAGGGGTCATCGTCCAGTTTAATCTTAACCACTTCGCGCCGGGGGGGTTTTCAGCGCCGATGACCGCCATACGGGGGTTTTTGAACAATGCATCATTTTCAAATCTCGCTAAAACAATCGGAACAATATATTTATGTGAAATAATTCGATAAGAGTATACAATGGGTACAAGAGAGTAAAACCTGGCACAATTCGGACGTCGTTGTGGCTTTTGTCAAGAGATTATCCGTTCGAAAAAGGGCCCTTTGTGCATCGTCAATGGACCGTAACAGTGTGTGTGTGCGTGCCTGTACGCTGCTGACAATCCCTGACCGCAGACTCCAGCCTCCACTCCAGGCAGTCAAACCTTCGAGTTGGTCGGCCACAAACGAGCGTACAGATTACGGTAAAGAATGTGGAGGGAATTCCAATGCCAGACCGACGACCGTTGGGCTGTGTGGCATGCAAAGACAATGTCCCCCGCGTGCTTTCAGCTGCAGCGCGGTATCCCTCGATCCTCCACAGTAAAAGTCCCACAATTGCACAATTACTGCTGCTAATCTTGCAATGCATGTTGCAACTTGCGTCAAAAAGGGTCTTTGTACTGATTCGTATTGCTTTGTTCTAAGCTGAAAAGAGTCTTTGTTTAGAATGTGGACAATCGTGGTGCCCGGATTCGGAGGGCCCCGTTGCATAGGCAATCCAATTGACCTCCGGATTCGGAGGTCCCGGCGCGAAGTGGTTAACCCTTACAGTACCACTGTTGAGTTAAGTACCACTGTCAAGTTCAGTACCACTGTGGAGTTCAGTATCACTGTCAAGTCCAGTTTACTTGACAACGCGTAGCACATTGTTTCCATACCATTGTTGATCCCGCAGTTTGTTTTAGGCTTTGCATTTTCTTTCCTGTACGCCCTCTTGTGTTGATTTTTATGCAGTCAGAAAGTTCATTGACCCAGCGTTCTGATGATGTGTGACGTGCATGGGGTCGCTGTTACGACTTTTTTGAGAAAACAGACGTTCAAAAACTGTACAGCCTTCAACAAGAAGGTGATCACGCGTGCGGACGGCAAATGACAATGCAGTATGCAGTTAACCTGGCATCTCTCAGTCGCGTAAGCGCTCACTCGCAGTTGCACAATTGATTGGCCTTCAGTGATTTTCAGGAAATGACTTTGTCAGTCTCTTGTCATCCCTGTGATATTGATTGTATTGATCCTTCTGATTGTATTGATCATATTGATCTCTTCTTGTCTTTGCAGCGTGAGGTGGAAACTGCTGCTCCTCTTCAGCTGTCGCAACCGTCTTCTCCTGACGGGGACGCCCATCCAGAACAGCATGGCGGAGGTCAGTTTGGCTTCACTAGGCCCCCTAGCCCCTAACCCCACCCTCACCCCATCCTCACCCCACCCTCACCCCACCCTCACCCCACCCTCACCCCACCCTCACCCCACCCTCACCCCACCCTCACCCCACCCTCACCCCACCCTCACCCCACCCTCACCCCACCCTCACCCCACCCTCACCCCACCCTCACCCCACCCTCACCCCACCCTCACCCCACCCTCACCCCACCCTCACCCCACCCTCACCCCACCCTCACCCCACCCTCACCCTATCCTCCCCCTATCATCACCCCACCCTCACCCCACCCTCACCCCACCCTCACCCCACCCTCACCCCACCCTCACCCCACCCTAACCCCAACCTCACCCCATCCTCACCCCACCCTCACCCCACCCTCACCCCACCCTCACCCCACCCTCACCCCACCCTCACCCCACCCTCACCCCACCCTCACCCCACCCTCACCCCACCCTCACCCCACCCTCACCCCACCCTCACCCCACCCTCACCCTATCCTCCCCCTATCATCACCCCACCCTCACCCCACCCTCACCCCACCCTCACCCTATCCTCCCCCTATCATCACCCCACCCTCACCCCACCCTCACCCCACCCTCACCCCACCCTCACCCTATCCTCCCCCTATCATCACCCCACCCTCACCCCACCCTCACCCCACCCTCACCCCACCCTCACCCTATCCTCCCCCTATCATCACCCCACCCTCACCCCACCCTCACCCCACCCTCACCCCACCCTCACCCCATCCTCACCCTATCCTCCCCCTATCATCACCCCACCCTCACCCCACCCTCACCCCACCCTCACCCCACCCTCACCCCACCCTCACCCCACCCTCACCCCACCCTCACCCCACCCTCACCCCACCCTCACCCCACCCTCACCCCACCCTCACCCCACCCTCACCCTATCCTCCCCCTATCATCACCCCACCCTCACCCCACCCTCACCCCACCCTCACCCCACCCTCACCCCACCCTCACCCCACCCTCACCCCACCCTCACCCTATCCTCCCCCTATCATCACCCCACCCTCACCCCACCCTCACCCCACCCTCACCCCACCCTCACCCCATCCTCACCCCACCTTCTACGAAACAAAAAGATGCCCTATTTTAGAACCACAAGGCTCACTCTCCCTCACAGAGGGTCGTGCACATAGAGCTCTATAAATAAACTAGAGTGCGCACTCATCGCGTGACGCATGCCGACAAGGGGACTGCGACGCCATTACCAAAGAGGTGCAAATGCAAGTAGGACATTAAAATTTGCCAATCCCTTGAGGTATTGATGGCCTTTCCTTTCATTACCAAAAACAATTTCTATAACATTTTAGTTTCCGCATTCACAACCTTTCGGCTATACCTTTGTCCATTCATATTACGCGTGATTGCTACTGACATCCGGGCACTTCGAGCTGAAGTTGACCTCTTTGGTAATGGCGGATGCACGTCCATGTCGGCACACCGTGCGTTGATAGGGGAGTGCGTACTCTAGTTTATTTATAGAGCTCTATGGTCGTGCCTAATCTAACTCCACTGAAAGGCGCCACTGAAGATTTTTGTTTCCATCTCTGTTTGGGTTCTGTTCTTCAGCTGTGGGCCTTGCTGCATTTCATCATGCCCACACTGTTTGACTGCCACGAGGAGTTCAACGAGTGGTTCTCCAAGGATATTGAGAGTCATGCTGAACGCCAGTCAGGAATCAATGAAGGTACGGGATGACCCATGTGTGGTAGACCATCAGCCTCGGTTAACCTTGCATGAAGGCCTCCGCACACGAGAGCTATCTGCTGAGCAAAAAGTCTCTAGAGGTCGTTAGCTCAGCACGTAGCTCACCGTATGCGCTGAACTTTTGGTGAGATTTCTGCCTCAAGAGGCCGTAAGACCAATATATATCCTGTTTTTTTTTTTATTCGCTTGTCGTGTATGAAAACTCATCGTGTGCGGCGACTTGAGCTACTTTTGGAGCAAAAAAACATAGCAACTGGCCATTGAAAGCGCACGCCCTATTCACTTGGTTGCCAAAATCAAACAGGATGGATTATGGTCTCACGGCCTCTTGAGGCAGAATTCTCACCAAAAGTTCAGCGCACACGGTGAGCTACGTGCTGAGCTAACGACCTCGAGGGAATTTTTGCTCAGCAGATAGCTCTCGTGTGTGGCGGCCTTTAGGGAGTAAGTTTGCGGTGACACCATGTAAACATTTCTCTTTTGTGAGTAAGCGTGGTTCTGAAAAGAGTTACTTGATTCTTTTTAGAACCACACTTACTCACAAAAGAGAAATTTTACATGGTGTCACCGCAAACCTACTCCTGCTATTCTCAACATGAAAACTTTCGAATCGCATTTGACCTTGCATTGTGACCTGCTTTGATTTCATCAATGATCAATTGACCACTCTGCGCTGGGATCTCTAAATTCAGAGCCATGATGATGTTACTTCATACTTGGCCTGTAGTGTATCTGGGCACCACTATTGTACACATTTTAAACAGGATATTTTTAAGGAAAACAAATTAGAGAAACATTTTTGAAAAAAAAATTTAAAAAAAATTCAGGAATTTCTAAAGTCAAACTCATAAAGTAAAATCTTGGTGGGAACTTTTTAACACTTAAAAACACCTGAGACCCGTGGTTTTGCATACTAGCGCTCTAACCATCTGAGCTATCCAGCCCTTAGATGGTGGTAAGTAGTCAACTAATCTTTGCCGGGGTGGGGGTGCCAGTCAGAAGCATTCCATTAACTGGCGTATCTATACCTCTAAGCCTAACTTAGAAGTCGCTGTTTAGCTTGACACACGCATTTTGTGACTTAATTGGCCAGATGAATTGCCAGGTGAATTCTGGAGTCCAGATTCTGGGTAGTGCCTAATTGTCGCCACGAGCCATTTACAATCCACATTGGGGGAATAAAAACCAATAACTGAAAATAATTTCTCTAGCCTTAGTCCCAGAGTTTTTTGTTTTGCCAGTCGCTGTCAACATCTGGAATAGGCTTCCCCCTGATATCATTGGGCAGCCCTCAAAGGAGGGGGCTCAGAGTTTTAAGGAGGCTGTACATCATTTCTTGATTGGCCAGACATAGTCCACGGCTTCATGTATTACAGTTCAGATTTCCCCAGCACATTTCTAGGCATCTTTTTCTAAAGTCCTATTAATGTCGCTGTGCGTGCTCTTTGCCTGTCGTATTTTGTTTTTGTGAGATTTTTGAATTCCCTCCAGCGCTGTTTGTCATTCTTGACCGTAGTTGGCGGGATTGGGTTTTGTATAAATAAATAAATATAAAAAAAAAAAAAAAAATCTGACAAGCTCCTAGAGTAGCACCCTCCATCACTCATCGCCTTTTCTCCAACAATGCAGAGCAACTCTCGCGACTCCACATGATCCTCAAGCCCTTCATGCTGAGGAGAGTCAAGAAGGACGTCGAGAACGAACTCTCCGATAAGGTAAGCAAGCGCTGCTCCCCTCTTTTTGTTGGGGTGCAGACCTCGTGCGCGTGGTCAACTTTTTTGGCAAGAAGAGGCGAGTTGAGACTGAAGACGAATGGCAAAATTTGACATTTAACACAATGTAATACTTCTCTTTCAAGAAGGAGTGTGGGTCTGAAAAGAGCCAGTAACTCAACATTTCGGGTAGTGTGTCTCCGCAAACCTTCCACTTAGATTTTCCACCATGTAAACCTTTCAGTCTTATCACAAAACTACATGTACATGTATGCACATTGTAATATCACAAACTACTGTACATATACATACATGTACATGCACATGTAACATCACACAATCTGCATGTACATGTAATGTACAGGATCTCTTTCATTCCATACCAAAGTAGTGTACATTGACTGTACACATACATTGTACTGTGTGTGGTAATAGTGCACCATGCAAACCTTCAAGTCTTATTAGCTTTTCCGCCGCGGAGCGGAAAAGATATGGTTTTTGTTCAGATTAGTTTTTTTTCTTCTTATTGGAAAAATCCCATTGACAAAGCACAGGGTTTTTCTGTCGGGCACTTTCGCCATTGAAACCTTTTTTTCAAACTTGGCAAATTGATAGCGCCCTTTGCTGAAATTGTGCACAGTCACCACGTGTCACGTGACAACGCTTTAAAGGGGCAAAAATCAAACTCCAATAAAAGCAAAAGTACAAGTTAGTCTGGTTTCAATTTTGCAGTATATCTAAGTTGGGAAAAGGTGTATCCAAAAATTGCCCTCATTTGATAGTGACGTAATCTCATGAATATTAATGATTTTTGTTTTAAAGAGAACAAGATGCGGAAAAGCGTTATGTTCTGTTTGCCAAGAGACATAAATCTCTAGTCTAACCTTCTTCCTGTCTTCCTCTCCTGCAGATTGAGATCCTGGTGTACTGCCACCTGACCACAAGGCAGCGCCTCTTCTACCAAGCCCTGCGCAACAAGATCTCCATTGAGGACCTCCTCCAGTCCTCCTCCTCCTCCTCCTCCTCGTCCTCCTCCACCTCATCAGCGACCGGCGGCACTCCGTCCCAGAGCACGGCCAACAGCCTCATGAACCTCGTCATGCAGTTTAGAAAGGTGAGCTGCTCCGATCTTAAACCTTCACTCGTTGGTGTGGAGGAGTGTCACTGTACACCTGAGCTTTTATTTTGAGTGAGTGTGGCTCTGAGGAGAGCGGGTAACTTGATTAGCACGCCTGAAAAAAAAAGGCTTTGAGAACTTTCGGTTATTCGGTTCAGTGAAGTGATGGCTGTTCGTCCTGTAGATCTGTCAGCGTGGAGGAGTGGAGTACAGCTTATCTTGAGTTTACTTGATGAGCTTGCGCTTGTAATGCTGGGATGACAACTAAAGGGATAAACATAGGGGCTTTGTGACTAATAGTGTACCCATCCCCATCCTAATCCCCATTCCCATCCTAATCCCCATTCCCATCCTAATCCCCATTCCCATTCTAATCCCCATTCCCATCCTAATCCCCATTCCCATTCTAATCCCCATTCCCATTCTTATCCCCATTCCCATCCTAATCCCCATTCTCATTCTAATCTCCATTCCCATCCTAATCCCCATTCTCATTCTAATCTCCATTCCCATCCTAATCCCAATTCTCATTCTAAACCCCACCCCAAACCTAATCCCCATTCCCCATTCTAATCCCAATCCCCATTCTAATCCCAATGCCATCCCAATGCCCATTCCCATTCTAATCCCAATGCCATCCTAACCCCCAATCCCATCCTAATCCTCATTCCCATCCTAGTCCCCATTCCCATCCTAATCCCCATTCCCATCCTAATCCCCATTCTCATTCTAATCTCCATTCCCATCCTAATCCCAATTCTCATTCTAAACCCCACCCCAACCTAATCCCATACCCCATCCTAATCCCAATCCCCATTCTAATCCCAATGCCCATCCCAATGCCCATTCCCATTCTAATCCCAATGCCATCCTAACCCCCAATCCCATCCTAATCCTCATTCCCATCCTAATCCCCATTCCCACCCTAACCCCAATCCCATCCTAATCCCCATTCCCATTCTTATCCCCATTCCCATCCTAATCCCAATTCTTATTCTAAACCCCACTGCCAACCTAATCCCCATTCCCCATCCTAATCCCAATACCCATCCTAATCCCCATTCCCACCCTAACCCCCAATCCCATCCTAATCCCCATTCTCATTCTAATCCCTATCCCGTACCTCTCCCCAACAGGTGTGCAACCATCCAGAGTTGTTTGAGAGGCGCGACACCCGGTCCCCGTTCTTCTGTCAGCTGGACCCACCGGTCCACTTCCTACCCAGGCTGATCTACCAGGAGGGTATGGTGGACTCCATGGACACCACCAGAAACAAGTGAGTGCAAAGCAAAGATCTTTGGTCCAAAGATGGACTACTCCGAGCAAAAGGTGGAGTGCGCACTGGACGCCATTTTAGTAAGCAGCGGAATCTGTCTGTTGCTTTCTGTGCTCCGAAAATGAAGCGAGAGAGTCACAAACAATAATAAAGATACAACTTTGGATTTGCGAACAGAATGTGATAACTTTCGATGTGATGTGACCACGAAATGGAGAGAATGTGTGCGACTTTGCTTACTTAAATGGCGCCCAGTGCGTACTTCACCCGGATGCGTGAGATCTCGCAAGAGTAGGCTAGCGTCACGCGCTATAAGATCTTTGGTGCAAAGGGAGATCCACAACAGGAGATCTGTCAGTATGTCATCACTTGGCATCAGTGAGATTGTAACTCTATGAGAGCTTTAATCCTGCATGACATCCCTGTAGAGACATGGCAGTTAATGGTTGAATTGCTTCTGACTGGTGCCCCCACCCCGGCAAAGACTAGTTGACTATTTGGGAGGCCACCATCTAAGGGCTGGATAGCTCAGATGGTAAGAGCACTGGTATGCAAAGACTAGTTGACTATTTGGGAGGCCGCCATCTAAGGGCTGGATAGCTCAGATGGGAAGAGCGCTGGTACGCAAAACCTGAGGTCTCTGGTTCAAGTCCCGGTCCAGACAAAGTTTTCTTTGGCATTTTTTCAATTTCTGCATGGCATGTTGTTAGGACTGTCTGTCCAGTGCTTTGCTTGATTGCTTGCTACCCGCTCTGCACAGGGCCCTCAAATCCACCCGAGTCGGCCCTCCTGATGAAAGACTCAAACAAAAACTGTCAAATTCCACAAAATGGGATCACAAATTGAATAGGCGACAAACCACAAAGCTTCACGGTACTGACACGAAGAACACATCAAAATAGGAGTAAAAAAAGTGACGAAATCAACACGAATTAGGTAATCAGAGTCAGAGCCTCAAAAGCTGTACCGTGTTGCTGATGACCCCAGTCCTGTCATTTGAGTCTGTAAAGCAACAATTTGGCGCAGTATTTAACGGTCGTCGTCTCGTTTTGTTTCGCAGGATCCTACGATGCGTCCTCTCTGTCTTCTCCCCCGACTACATCCACGCCTCGCTCGCTGCGTCCCACGCCTCTTCGGCCTACTGCGGAGGTGCAGGAGGAGGAGGTAGTGGAGGAGGGGGAGGGGGAGGGGGATGGGTGAGGCCCGTCAGCTCCTGCTTCTCCTTCTCCCGCTTCGTGGACGTCTCTCCGTCCGAGCTTCACTCCCAGCTGGTCATGGGCCTGATGGCCCGCTGGCTGGCTCTCTTTCTCATCATGAAGTCCGCCTACAGGGTCCACTACGCAAGCCGATGGCCCGAGGCACGCCGCCCTTCTAGGTCAGGTTCTTCCCTCGCATCTTTTCCTCAGAGAGGCTCTTGGTGCCCCCGGTTAGGCGTCGTCTTAGACTTTGGACGGAAGCTGGCGTTGCGGGACTAGGGCCGTTCCCACCACGAACAATAATCGCGATTTGAATCGCGATTCAAAAACCGGTTTTTTTTTGTCGTGTCCACACAGGCCAAATAATCGTGTCGCAAATAAACGTGAGCCGATTGCGGTTAGCATGTGGTCACGTTGCGCAAGCGGGAATGGCGGGACTCGCTGACGAACATAAACAAACCCTGTGCTGCACTTTCTGGCAGTAAGCTGCTGGCAGGAAATGCCATGTTTGCGCAATGCATCGTGGGCTTAAAAAAAAAAAGGTGCGATTTGAGCGGAGCGTTCCCACACACACCACGTCGCAAATAAATGCGATAATTTGAAAAAATCTCACTCTTAGTGGAGTCTGAATCGCAATTCAAATCCCACTAAAAATCGCGTTTATTGTGTCCACACACGAGGAAAAAAAAGTGGAGTTTGAATTGCGATTCAAATCGCGATCCAAATAATCACGTTTATTTGGTGTAGTGGGAACGGCCCTAATGAATCCTACCTGAGATGCGTGTTTGTTTATACTAAGCAGACAACCTGACACAGCAATGTGTGTACTCTGCCCTGTGTGTACTGTCTGTCAGGGGACTGTTGGCCTCCTGATTACGGGCAGAGTACACACTACCCGAAACGTCGAGTTACCAACTCTTTTAAGAGCCACACTCTGTCTGAAAAGAGATGTGTGACATGGTGTTGCCATAATCCTTCAACTTAGTTGTGACTTGTACTCAGACTCTTTGTGTTCTGTGACTCCCATTTTGTAGGATTTATTCTTTTTTGGGGGGTAAAAATCCACTCGTTTTGTAAGCTCTTTTATAAGCTCTTGACAACAGATTCCGATTTTTGGCTTGAAAAAACACATGCATTTCTATGTAGTTTGCTCTGTGATTCCTCTTTTTAAGCAGAAGTATTCCTAAATTCCTTTAAAATGCAGCTGTGTTATAGTAGCCTGGTTTTTATCCCATTGTTTGTTCAGGTGCTTGGGTCATAGCGGCCTCCTCTTGTGGCCTTGCTGGCCCACCAGCCACCCCAGCGTGGCGTCCAGCCAACCCTTGCAGGACCTGGTCTTCACCGGTCACACCTCCTGCCTCCTCTCCCACGACACCCACTCCTACTACTTCATGCCAGAGACGCCCTGGCATCGACGGGTCCGGTTAGGAAGGCCGGCCGCGATGGCCGTGTCGGCCACTGTGTCGGTGGCGGCCGATGGCTCTGCGGCGGCCGGTGATGACGCCGCGCCGGTCAACGGCGAGGGTCTGGGTCCAGGCCGGGCCTCGCCGCGCAGCCCTCGAAGCCCACGCAGCCCTGCCGTTGCCAGGAAGGTAGGTCACCAGCGATCAGCTTCACCAAACCCATCTTAAGGCCTCTTGTCAAAAAGATCATCGGTTGGGTATCAGATGATATGACCCGTCCGATGTCGTTTCCACCGGATAGCCATCGTGTATTTTTCCCCCCCAGAGTCCAGTACAATCGGCTTTCTACCGGGGGGAAATGTATCGGTCGGATGAATTCAACCGGCACCCAACTGATGATCTTTTTGACAAGAGGCCTAACTTACATCTCAAAAATACATAAATATTCCTTTATTTGTTTGACTTGAACAAAATAGAGATGATTAACCCTAACCCCCTAGGCTCTTTCACTAGGAAGCATACCTAACCCAGCAAAATCCAACATTTGGGCAGAAATTAGGAACCCATTGGTACCTAACCTCACAGAATCAAACAGTCTGCACGTGTTGGATTTGGTTAGGTTGGGTACAGATGTGTATTATGCATTGTTGCATGACTACAGGGGGTTTGTCCCCTACCCAACAAAATGCCACAATGTGTCTGCTATGGCATGTTCTGGTCAGGTGTTGGAGTGTGTAGCAGTGCACTACAGTGCCTCCGTGGGTGAGTTTACCCACGAGCTCTTGGTCATTTTCTGGTCAGGTGTTGGAGTGTGTGGGAGTGTACTGACACTGGTTTCATGGGTGAGTTTACCCACAAGCAGGACTGGTCATTTTCTGGTCAGTGTGTGGCAGTGTACTGACCATCGGTACCTAATCTAACAAACTCCAACAGTGTCTCCCTGGGCCATTGGTACCTAATCCAACAAACTCCAACAAAATTCAGCAGCAGTATGCTATCCTTGGGGAACATAATCCAACACATTTCAACCAAACCTTGTGTTGGATTTTGTGAGGTTGGGGAATGTTAGGGTTATTGATGATGCCACTGTAACCTACCGTATCCTTGACATGTACACGTAGATGTAGATGTACAGTCCCATACCCACCTGGTACAAGGCTTCGTCACACTGACTCTGTATGTCTAGATTCACCATGGTGTTGGTCAGGGTCCGGCCTATGTAATACTCCAAGGAAAGGTAGTACACACGCTGCCAAATAAAGAAATATCATAATATCAAGACGTGCGTATTCTACTGAAAATGAGCCCTTCAAAGTAAAAGCTAAACCAGTCATACAAATTTCGATCCTAGTAAGACCTTTCTCAAAGGCATGTTGTATTTCCTTTTATTCGTGCATGAATTTTATGATTCACTTTTTAAAATCTCAAAACAAATTGAGGGCCTGACGTTTCGATCCTAGCAGGACCTTTCTGTAAGGCAAAGTGACCCCCCTCCAAAAAAAAATAGAGATGCCCACTCCAAGCCAAGTTGGGTTGTTCAGTGAGGAAAGAATTGTCCCTCTAAAACTAGAGGCAGTGCGGCCTGGCTCCGTGTCAGGCTCATGCTTAGTGCGTACTGACACTGATCTGAGGGCAACCCAACTTGGTCCGAAGGCATTTGTGCTTGTATGCTTGGATTAACAAAACACTGGGTACTGTTGACTAATTTGGATTGGGTTTTGCTTTCCTAAGTATTGTATCGACCGCATGGAATCTCAGCAGCAAATGCTGAAGTTAATTAGTTTTTTGAAGCGGTCACTTTGCCTTTGAGAAAGGTCCTGCTAGGATCGAAACGTCAGGCCCTCTTAACTTTTGAGATTTTTGTATTGCAGGTCATTTTAGTCAGTGAGCAGTTTGCAACTGTTTTTGTATTAACTTCATCGTAACTTATGTTATGATTGCAAGGTTATGAGCGATGCACAGAAACCATACAGCCTTATCATAACTTACAATGGGTTATCCATCGTTAGTTGAGTTACGGTGCATCGTAAGGCTTTGTGAAATCCACCCAAGGGTTCAAATTTTCACAGTCCCACAAGGCTAAATGAAAGCTGAAATCGTCTGCTGCCTGTTAAACGGCCGTGCACCAACTGCCCCTTTTAGCCCCAAACGGGCAGTCCTAACACTGTCAACATCTCTCTGAAAGCAGAAGTTCTCAAAAGTTAAGAGGGCCTGACGTCTCGATCCTAGCAGGACCTTTCTCAAAGGCAAAGTGACAAGTACATACACAGACAGTCGGGGGAAGAAAAGTTCTGAAGAAAGAGCAAATCAAACGTTGAAAGCATGGCATGCCCTGGCCCAATCATATTGCCTCGGAGGTCCTGCTAGGATCGAAACGTCAGCCCCTCTTCATTGTTGACGTTTCCGCTCAACCTTTGCTGTCCACTCAGTCGAGACAAAGCAGCAACAGCAACAGCAGCAGCAGCAACAGCAGCAGCAGCCAAAATGTCGGGAACCTGCTGTCATCCGGTCACTTCCTGCCCATCATGTCGGATCGACTGTCCGCCGTACGCCTGTGCCACCCAACCATGCTACCATCCTTCATGTGCAACACCATGCCAAAGGTGAATACCATCCCCTCCACCCTCTCTCCCAAAAAAAATCCAACTGTCATACCGTTCCTCAGCCCTTGCTTATAAACAACCCCCCCCAAACAAAAATTATTTGGATGGAACTGCCATCAAAGTTAAGAACACATCAGCAGTCGATTACACTGAACCCATCGTAAACTACGATCAATCGTAAGACGATGAGCGATGCACAGAAACTATATATCACAACATACGATGTATAACTCATCTTTAGTTGTGACACGCCGTTATGGTTTCTGTGCATCGCTCATCGTCTTGCGATGGATCGTAAGTTATGATGAGTTTGGTGAAATCGACAGCCTGTTCGAGGAAACCTTTATTGAATGATACTGTCACTGATTCAAAGCCATGCTACGTGAATGGACTCTGATGTTGGAATTTTGTTTTTGGCGGACAGACGTTGGCTCCGGCCAAGGGTCACTACTGCAGCGATCGCCAGGCGGAGTACGACCGCATCCGGCAGGGTCTGGGGGGATCGCTGGAGGCCTGGCTGTGCGCCATCCACGGCTCGCCCAAGCACTACCAGCAGAGCCGGGCCAGGATGCTCTTCCCACCCCCAGCGGCCGGGCTGAGCGCCGTCGTGCCTCACCACGGCTGGTCCAAGATCCAAATCCCAGGTAGGTTGGGGGCTAGCCCCCTGAGCTAACTCCCTGGTCGAGTGCGGGCGGTCTAGATAAGACTTAAGGCTTTGCATGGTGGGAGAAACAATTTAGGAGGGTTTGCGGTGACACCATGTTGAAGGTCTCTTAAAGAATAGGTGTGGTTCTGAAAAGAACCTGAGTGATAACTCGATGTTGCGGCCAGTATGCTCTGGCCATCATCAGGAGAATGTCTTTGACTTGGTGGTGGAGTGGCTTATAAGCCGGTGATTGCTGAGGCGGGAAGGCGGTCTGTTCTTCACACGCAAATCTTGTTCAGACCACAAGAAAACGACCCAAGAACGCTGCACTCGGAATGGGATCACACACCACCTCTCCACCAGGGTTGTTCACGGACAACCGAGAACGTGTGTGCCCGTACTCGACCCCTGTGTTTACCATGAATCTCCAAGCCTTCCAGAGCGCAATGGTAGCTTGAAGGATACGCATGGTTGACTCAGGAACGGAGGAAGGCCGTCCATGGGAAGAATAATGACTAGGAAGGATATTGAGGATAATTTTTGAGTTCATCCAAAGAAATCAAGTTCATTTGCTTAGGATTAGTCTTCCTCAAACCTTGGTGTGTACCACTTTGTGGCTTGATATTTTTTGGGGGGTGTGGGAGTTTTCCTTCACTGGATTGAGCTTTCATTCAGGGCTTTGTTTATCTTCCCTTGCCTTCCTCACTTATCCATTTTGTCCGCATCTCTGTGCCATCTTCCAGACAAGCAGTATCTGGTGACTGACTCCGGCAAGTTGTACGTCCTGGATGAGCTTCTGACTCGACTCAAGCGACAGGGACATCGAGTCCTCATCTACTCACAGATGACTCGCATGATTGATCTCCTCGAGGTGAGAAAAACAAAGAAAGAATAAATAGAAGGAACAAGCAAGCGAGCATGCTAGTGAGTGAGCAAGTAAGCAAGTAAGCAAGCAAGCGAGCTAGCAAGCAAGCAAACAAGCAAGCAAGCAAACAAGCAAGCAAGCAAGGAAATGAGCGAGCAAGCAAGCAAGCAAGCAAGCAAGCAAGCGAGCAAGTGAGCAAGCGAGCAAGCGAGGAAGTAAGCAAGCAAGCGAGCAAGAAAGCAAACAAGCAAGCAAGAAAGCAAACAAGCAAGCGAGCAAGCAAGCAAGCAAGCAAGCAAGCGAGCAAGTGAGCAAGCGAGCAAGCGAGGAAGTAAGCAAGCAAGCGAGCAAGAAAGCAAACAAGCAAGCAAGAAAGCAAACAAGCAAGCGAGCAAGCAAGCAAGCAAGCGAGCAAGTGAGCAAGCGAGCAAGCGAGGAAGTAAGCAAGCAAGCGAGCAAGAAAGCAAACAAGCAAGCAAGAAAGCAAACAAGCAAGCGAGCAAGCAAGCAAGCAAGCAAGCAAGCGAGGAAGTAAGCAAGCAAACGAGCAAGAAAGCGAGCAAGCACGGGAGCGAGCAAGCATGCAAGCAAGCAAGCAAGCGAGTGAGCAAATAGTTTTCATCATAATTGGTGCGTGACATAAATGGAGGTCTCATTTGCTTGAGCCTTCGTGCACATGATAGACACCTAACTGACTCTTCCTTATTATTCAACTCAATGTATGATAGCTCCAGCTGAACAGTGCAGCTTCAAAGTTCATATCGATTGGTGACTTAACCCAATCATTATGTCTGGTGGAGGTATAATTTTGGGGGGTTGATGTTTGGCTTGCAGGAGTTTATGTGGCACCGTAAGCACACCTACATGAGGCTTGATGGCTCCTCCAAGATATCAGACCGCAGGGACATGGTGGCCGACTTCCAAAGCAGGTACGATTCAAAAACAAGAATCCAAGAATTCCCAAGAGCAAAGTCCCATTCCTGTTTCCTTATTTGTTAGTGTTCCCCAAAATCTACCCTTCTAAAGGAATTTTGTTTTACTTGAAACAAATTGACTTGAATTGTAATGTGGTGTGATTGTATTGTTGATTTGACTCAATCATTGATTTTTACGTTGTGAATTCTGCTCAATTTGACTTGGATCTTTTATTTGATTTGATTTTTGTTTATCTTCGGTTTGATGTGATCATTTCACTGAGATAATTAAAATGATTTAAATGATTGGACTTGATTACTTACTGTGATTTAAGCTTTGATTTGACTCATTCTTTGATTTGACATTACCTTTGATTAGATTCAATCTTTGGTTTTACTAGATCAATTCCCTGAATACTTGATTCAATTTGATTTGACAATTGATTTTGACTGATTGTTAATTGATTTTGACTGATTGTTAATTGATTTTGACTGATTGATAATTGATTTTGACTGATTGATAATTGATTTTGACTGATTGATAATTGATTTTGACTGATTGATAATTGATTTGGACTGATTGATAATTGATTTGGACTGATTGATAATTGATTTGGACTGATTGATAATTGATTTGGACTGATTGATAATTGATTTGGACTGATTGATTTTAACTCGCCAATATTTGACGAGAACGCTAATATCTGATTCAGCTACTGACTCAATCATTTCCCAAGTGGTTGATTTCATGTGATTTGATTTGGTAATTGGATCTGACTTTGATGGCTGTTTGTGACTCAATTTTTTTTTTTTTGGACTGACTTGGTTGCTGGGTTTAGGGCGGACATCTTTGTCTTTCTGCTGAGCACCCGGGCGGGCGGTCTGGGCATCAACCTGACGGCTGCGGACACGGTCATCTTCTACGACAGCGACTGGAACCCGACCGTAGACCAGCAGGCAATGGACCGGGCGCACAGGCTGGGACAGACCAAGCAGGTCACCGTCTACAGACTCATATGCAAGGGCACCATCGAGGAGAAGATTCTGCAGCGAGCCCGGGAAAAGAGCGAGGTAGGCAAAACCAGGGAGGCTAGTTTCATAGAGTCTTGAAAAAACTGCTAAGCGTGAACATTCATTGTTTTCGTTCCCTTCCATCTCCCTTCCTTTTGTCTGTACATCTGCATCCCACTCCCTTCCCTTTTGTGCTTCCTCTGCCATGTGTGTCACGGCTTTCCTTCCCCTGACTGTCTGTTTATGTCCTTGACACTCTGCCTTTGGGAAAGGTCCTGCTAGGGTTGAAACGTCAGGCCCTCTAACTTTTGAACATTCTTCCCCGAGTAAACAAAGCACATTACGATGTGATGTCAGTTGCTCCTGACTCAGCATGAAACATCAGTGAAGTTTGAATTGGCAAAGTGATCCTATGAATCGCGACATTAAGTAAATTTTGGGGATTAAGCAGCTCTATGAAATTGGGTCCAGTTCTTAATTTCACAGGCTACAATTTTCTTTTCTTTTTCTTTTTTAAAATTCAAACAAATGAATAAAAAAAAATGGCTGGGATCTTTTGAACAAATCTAAAAATTGGTTTAGAAAACTTTGACTGCCAGACCAGGATTTGAACCCGAGACCTCTGGATTTTGCATAGCATGTGGCAAACAGTTGGTAGATCCTGTTTAGTAATGAGAGAGTGGCTAATTTGTGTTTCTGGTGAGCTGCACAGCTGAGCAAGGCTATGTTATCAGGGATGTAAGACTTCCGGAAATTTACGGATTTCCGGAAATGTTTTTTTAAATTTTGTTTAAAATCAATTTATTAATGTTTATATGTCTCAAACTGCTAATTTTTATCTGTTAAAACCTTAAAAACTGAAGGGCGCCTGCACCCCTGCCGTGAATCTCTCAGTCGTGTAAGTGCTCACTTGCAGTCGCATCTCTCAGTCTTTGTCAGTCACTTACATCCTTGTGTTACAGTATCAGCTGTCTGTCTGGCCAGCTGTCTCTCCATCCGTCCGTCATTTTGTCCGTCTGCCTGAAATGCTCAACTTGACGTCGACGTCTGTTGCATTGACACAAGAATGATCTCATTTAATTTCTCTTACGCATGTCTGAAACCTGAACAGTCATGTTTTAATTATGGTCAAACAAACAAAGGAAAAACTGTCTGGGAACTTTTGAACAAATTTAAAAATTGGCCCCCCCCCCAAAAAAAAAAATAAAAAAATTAAATATGTTGAAATTTTCATTAGAAATGGACATTCAAAAGCTTCTTTATTATTGAGAAAGGTTTAAAATGTATTTTCTGTAAAAAGAGGGTTTTTGAGGCTGCAAGCAAGCCTTGGTAGTATTGTTGTTCTAGTTTTACCCTGGCATGGCTGGTGAGGTTTTAAACACACACATATTGATGTATTGAAGCAACATGGTTACACCACAGTAGTACATTAACTTCATGAACATAATCACTCCAGCAAGCATTCACTCATCATGTGATGTAGGTCCCACCAGTGACCTACTGAATAAATCATCAAGTAAATACAAAATACTGTTGCAAACTGCTCACTGACTAAAACAATACATAAATCTTAGTTAGAGGGCCTGGCGTTTCAATCCTGCTAGAAACGTCAGGCCCTCTAACTTTTGAGATTTTCATACATCAGACAGAAAGTTGTTACCGTATATGACTCGTCTGGTTTTGATTGAACCAGATTTCCTTTAACCAGAATTAATTGAACCAGACCTGATTTAACAGAATTGTATCTTGTTTTGCCATTGAGAAAACTCTTACTTGGATCGAAATAAGCAGGCCCTCTACATACAGTATGTCAAATTTGTATCGCTAAAATATGCATTGGACTTGTCTATACCAGCACGAGATTGGATTTCAGTGAAAATTGTCTTAGATCATTTACGTGTATGTTACGATTTGAAACTAGATTTAGTTTAGAAAGAAAATGCTGTTTTTTTTATGAGGTGTTATACTGCAAAGGCATTCCGTCATCAAATCTGTTACCATCAATGCATGCTTCTGTGAATGAGTTTGTTGACAGACAAAGAAATGGGCAGACACTTAGATGGACAAGTAGATGGATGGACAGACAGACGGACAGACAGGCACACAGACAAACAGATAGACAGACAGACGGACACAAAAATGGACTGACATACACAGAGATAGATGGATAGAAAGACAGACAGATAGATAGACAGAAAGATGGACAGACATACAAACAGAGACAGATGGACTGACAGACCAACCAGCAGACCAACAGAAATCAATTCAATTGAGGTTGGTGTTCAGAAACGAAAAACAAATCACCAAGCGATAATACCCTCTCCCATGCCCCAAAACCCCAAGTTGAAGACCGTACACTCAAAATCAGTCAAGAAAAACAAAATCCCCACCGAAAGAAAAAAATGGAAAAAAAAAACCCTCTTGCACTGAGAGCAAGTTAGCATGAGGAGACTCCCCAAGACTTGGGCAAGCTACATTCTTTCCGGCAGTCATAATTATTTTGTCCCCTCTCCAGCACTCTGCCCTGGAGGGGGGGGGGGTTGTGAGGGTGGGGAAAACCGCTGTGAAGTCCCCGGGGATCTTACGCACACACAATTATCCAGTGGGCCACTCCATTTACACCAGAAAACCCCTTCAGCTGACTATTAAAAAAAGCCAAAAAAAAGAAGGAAAAAAAAGCAACGTAGCCCTCGAGATACATGTAGGCTATTTATTAAAAAAAAAAAAAAAAAAAAAAGAGGGAGGGGGAGGGGGAGGGGGCAGAATTATTACCATGTTGTTTTACCGTCATGAAGTGGTGGCTGATTTTTGAAGAGAGTTACAACTGAGAGCCTCCTTGAAATAAGAGACCACATAAATCAACGCCGAATACAACCTGAGCCAGACTGAAGCTGGCGTGGCAAGATTGCAGGGCCTCCGTCAGAGAGCCATTGGGGGTTTTTTTGGGGGGAAAGAAAAAAAAAGTACCCGGTGAATTAGAACCCGGTGGGCAGTCACGGAGGAGCTTTGGGGTGCACACTGACAGTTCATGTGAGCAGGCAACCTCTGAATCAACTCTGGCTCCATTTTTTTCTATTTTTTTGTTTTTCTCTTTCTATCCATTAAAGAATTACAGGTTTCTGTGAACTCTGTTTTTCGTTCTCAAAAACTACGGTGATTTCATTGCGATGTTAAAAATTATGCCGGAATCTTTCTGACTTACATGACCGAATTGCAAATGTGAAAGATGAAGAGGGCTTGATGTATGGATCTTAGCGGGATCTTTCTCAAAGGCAGAATGACAAAAGTGGATAGGAGAGGGGAGAGGCAATGGGACAGGGATGACAGGGTTTTTTTCAACCTAAAACCTGACTAGGAAATGTCGGTGACCAGTGAAGCAAAGTGTGGGACAAACTGGTGGTTGTGGATGATACATGTCTTGACCAGTAAAGCTGCTATCCTGGTTGCAGCCTATACTACATAGCTGAGCCAGATCACTGCTTCACCGGTACCCTCGTCCATTGATATGACTTGCTCGAGGCATGCAGTTTCCCTTTGAAGTGTTTTTTTTTTTAAGGAGTGACACCTTTTTTGGGTGCTGGATGCCCCACTGAGAAGGATATCTGCAACATGGGGAGGAGAAAAAAAAAATCATTAACATGGCCTGGTGTGACCTAGCTGGGGGACATAACCGGTAACCCATCTGTATACCTTTGTGCAATTAAGGAGGAAAGGCTGGTATCCTGCTGTGGCACCACACCTCTGTGGCATGAGTGTTTCTACCTGATCGACATTGGGAACCTTACTGCTTGTCTTTTGATGCACGGTTGCTCTGCGATGGTTGGACCCTGTGTTGTCGGCCACAATGAAACGCAGTTTCCCCAAGGTTGGGTCTCCAGCTGGTTGTCTTGATCGTGCACAGCGAGCAGATTTTAGACAGGTTTTTTTTTCTGATCCTGCCGACAAAGCTTTATGCGGTGGTAACATCCTTGGGCTAAGAGGGCTGCCTCTAATTCCTTCCTTCCGTCTGTCCCCTAAGCAAATAGGTGCTACTATAGCAGCGTGTGGCCTGTAATCACTCCCCTAGGGGAGATGAGATGGTCTTTCGTCTGAGGGGAGGGTGGGGGGGGGGAATTGGCCCAGCAACGGGCGGTGGCATTGTTAA
Organism: Luidia sarsii; assembly: GCA_949987565.1. NCBI lineage: Eukaryota > Metazoa > Echinodermata > Asteroidea > Paxillosida > Luidiidae > Luidia > Luidia sarsii. The sequence goes on along the minus strand of OX465101.1, from coordinate 1,291,192 downwards.
GAGCATCAGAGGTTTCAGTTTTAGAGGAAGTGACCACCCGCATTTCAAGTTGTCCTACATGATGGAAGGGTGCAGTTATCCTGCTTTCGGACTTTGGAGAGACCAGTTTTGACCGACCCGTGGGATGGTAGAGGGTCAGAGGGCTGTGCGCTGCCCAGACTGGTTTGGGAACTCCACCAAGCTGATGAAGCTTTATACCCAGGCTGTCTCTGCCATTGAGTTTCCCTCCCTCGAGGGTTCAACCGGTGGTTTGAATCACCTCCCTGCCCGATGAAAGGCACCGCTCACACCTTGTGCTTTGCAATTCACTCAGACCTGGATCTGGGACATGACCTACACATGTAGCTGGTGGACATGACCTAGCTGGTGGACATGACCTAGCTGGTGGACATGACCTAGCTGGTGGACATGACCTAGCTGGGGGACATGACCTAGCTGGTGGACATGACCTAGCTGGTGGACATGACCAAGCTGGTGGACATGACCTAGCTGGTGGACATGACCTAGCAGGTGGACATGACCTAGCTGGTGGACATGACCTAGCTGGTGGACATGACCTAGCTGGTGGACATGACCTAGCTGGTGGACATGACCTAGCTGGTGGACATGACCTAGCTGGTGGACATGACCTAGCTGGTGGACATGACCTAGCTGGGGGACATGACCAAGCTGGTGGACATGACCTAGCTGGGGGACATGACCTAGCTGGTGGACATAACCTAGCTGGTGGACATGACCTAGCTGGTGGACATGACCTAGCTGGTGGTCATGACCTAGCTGGTGGACATGACCTAGCTGGGGGACATGACCTAGCTGGTGGACATGACCTAGCTGGTGGACATGACCAAGCTGGTGGACATGACCTAGCTGGTGGACATGACCTAGCTGGTGGACATGACCTAGCTGGGGGACATGACCTAGCTGGTGGACATGACCTAGCTGGTGGACATGACCTAGCTGGTGGACATGACCTAGCTGGTGGACATGACCTTGCTGGTGGACATGACCTAGCTGGTGGACATGACCTAGCTGGGGGACATGACCTAGCTGGTGGACATGACCTAGCTGGTGGACATGACCTAGCTGGGGGACATGACCTAGCTGGGGGACATGACCTACATGTAGCTGATGGACATGACCTAGCTGGCGACATGCACATGTAGGCAGACAGACCCAAACACCTTCCACTGCCTGTGTGCAATTAGTGCAAGATTGGGACTGTGGCTTTCGGTACCTTTCATCTTCTTTTTGAAACAAACTGCACCGCCACCTGCCCCCCTCCTTCTCCTCCTTCTCCTCCTTCTCCTACCTTCCTCCTCCTCCTCCACCTCCTCCTCCTCCTCCTCCTCCCCTCCTCCTCCTCCTCCTCCCCTCCTCCTCCTCCTCCTCCTCCTCCTCCTACTCCTCCTCCTCCTCCCCCTCCTCCTCCTCCTCCTCCTCCCCTCCTCCTCCTCCTCCTCCCCTCCTCCTCCTCCTTCTCCTCCCCTCCTCCTCCTTCTCCTCCCCTCCTCCTCCTTCTCCTCCCTCCCTCATCCTCCTTCTCCTCCCTTCCTCCTCCTCCTCCTTCTCCTCCCCTCCTCCTCCCCTCCTCCTCCTCCTCCCCTCCTCCTCCTCCTCCCCTTCTCCCCTCCTCCTCCTTCTCCTCCCCTCCTCCTCCCCCTCCTTCTCCTCCCCTCCTCCTCCTTCTCCTCCCCTCCTCCTCCTTCTCCTCCCCTCCTCCTCCTCCTTCTCCTCCCCTCCTCCTCCTCCTTCTCCTCCCCTCCTCCTCCTCCTCCTCCTTCTCCTCCCCTCCTCCTCCTCCTCCTCCCCTCCTCCTCCTTCTCCTCCCCTCCTCCTCCCCCTCCTCCTCCTTCTCCTCCTCCTCCTTCTCCTTCTCCTCCTCCTCCCCCTCCTTCTCCTTCTCTTCTCCTCCTCCTCCTCCTCCATCCCCTCTGCCTCCTTCTCTTCCTCCTCCCCTCCTCCTTCTCTTCTCCATCCCCTTCTGTCTCATCCTCCTCCCCCTCATCCTCGCCCTCTCCCTCTTCCTCCTCTCTACCCCCATCTGCCCCCTTCTCGCTCTCTTCCTCCTCTCTACCCCCTCTGCCTCCTTCTCTTCTTCCTCTCTATCCCCACTCTTCCTCCTCTTCCTGCTCTCCCTCCCCCTCTGCCTCATCTTCCTTCTCCCCCTCATCCTCGCCCTCCTCCTCTCCATCCCCATCTACCTCCTTCTCTTCTTCCTCTCTATCCCCACTCTTCCTCCGCTTCCTGCTCTCCCTCCCCCTCTGCCTCATCTTCCTTCTCCCCTCATCCTCGCCCTCCTCCTCCTCTCCATCCCCATCTGCCTCCTTCTCTTCCTTCTCCTCCTCCGTTAAGGAATTGTTGAGTGCAATCTGTAAGCCTTGTGCAATCTCTAGGGTTAGGGCTACCCTAATCCAACCCTTAACCCTCACCAAGTTACCGCAAACTTCAAGATCGTGCATGGCTGAAAGTTTTCACGCCGCACAGAAAATCTCAGATCGTGAGTGGCCCAGTATTCAGGGGACATGACCTTCCTGATATAATTGCCGGACAAGAGACATGCTCCCATCTGCAATGTCAGTCTGCAGTTAGGTTGAAAAGGGAATGGCCTTGTTGGCAACTCTTTCATCTTTGGGCCACAGCCTGCCCGACTCCCTGCTGTGACTGTTCTGCTCTCTCGTGAAGTTCCCCGAGGGACAAGGAATTAAACAAAAAGTGAACAGCCATTTTTTTGTTTGGACGGAAGAAATCATAGTTTGCTCAGAGACCTGGCTTGAAAGGTACCGATTCGCTGCTCCGATGCCCGTACCTGTGAATGATTAAGAGTCAGTTGTGATGGTGGTGGTAGTGGGGTAAGAACTTGAATAGTTTGGAGCACAGGTGCACCACATTTCCATCGTCCTGGCACGCACTGCGTGCTTGACTCCCCACTGGCCAGGTCACACCTTTGCCGTTTGAAACAGAAAGGACTTGTTCTGGAGGTTTTTTTGTTATAATTGGTTTGGCATTAGGGCCATCCATCTATTCCTCCTTCTCTGGCCTTCCTAGGATGTACCTCCTTATGGTTGGTTCACCTGCACGCCTTGAGGGTCAACACCTGATGGAAGTAGAGGGTACTACTGGCCCAGCACTGGGTGGGGTTTGGGGAGCAGAAGGGGTGCAGGGCGTTAGATTCGTCTCGGGGACTTGGAACACGTATTCCATCAAGCAGTAATCAAACACACACAGTGATTTTTTTTTTTTTTTTCAATTGAGACCTGCTGAACAAACATTGGGTCATTTTGGGAGAGGGTGGGTGGGAGGGAGGGGGAGGTAGGGGTGAGGTAGCCAAACTCTCCTCTTCGGCTTCTCTGATGTCAACCCCCCTCCCCTCCCCCTAAACTGGCTTTCCCTCCACCTCCCTGCTGTGTCGCGGTTAAGAAGCCAAACCTTTTTTTATCACCCCTCGAGCTAACGCTTAAACACCATCTCCACCGTGAACCAACCCCTCCTGCAATGTTTAGCAGATTTTTTTTTTTCAGATGAGGGAGCTGATTTTAGGATAATTTACCCCAGAAATACTTTGGTGGCCAATTTGCCCTTTGAACCCACACTTTAAGGTAGCCTGTGTGGTGATGGCACTGTATACAGTGGCCATTGACACTCAGGCCACTAAAGGTGGCCTTACACAGGCCACCGGGCCTCTTTGAGAATTGAGCCCCGCCTTGGAGATAATTTCTGTGGAAATGCATCGAGAAACCGTGGAAGAAATTGGCAAATTCTGTTTGCTGTCGTTTATTTCTAAGCCCGTCTGATTGACATACATGTAGACCCTAACCAAGAATGGGAGAAAAAAGGGAAAAGAAAAATCTTGCCTGAAACGGAAGATGGATATAAAATTTTATACTTTATTGGCCAGGGAATCGGGAAAGAAAATCTCTGTTGATTCAGCCGGCGTTTTTCAATCAATTAACCCTTGACCCCCCCTTCTCTCTCCCCTCTTCTCCCTCCTCCTCCATCCCTTGTTACAGTGAGGGGGCCTGCTCCACATTGCTGGAGGGGATATTCAGGGGAGGATTGAGGGATGAAGACGAAGAGGCAGAGTAGGAGGAAGAAGAAAAAGAGATGGGGGGGGGGGGTCATTCCTATTTGGTTTCTTCTTTTCCCTCCTTTTCCTGGCCTCGGCTTGTGAGCCTTGAACATTGTGGTTGGTTCCTTAGGGGATGGAGGGAAGGTTGACAGAACAGTGCAGGACGTCCCCCCCCTCCCCCACCCCCCCCCCTGCTTGTCAGCTGACAGCAATGGGATAACCTCTTGAGCTGCATCCAGTTGACATGTTTAGACTCACAATACCCAGGAGGCGGATTCCGCTTAAGCCACCGCAGAAAGGGAAGAGAGAGAGAGAAAGAGGGATAACATTTACCTAAGGCCTGTCCTCAAGGAGTGGAGGAGGAGGAGGGAAGGAGGGAGGGAGCGAGGGGGAGATCGAGGAGGAAGAGTAAGAGCCTCAGTAGGAAGCTAGCCACGCTGCCAGCCAGCCAGCTTGACTCGAAAAAATAAACGGAGGGTAGGAGAGGAGAGAGAGACGTTGAATTTAAAAAAGTCTTTGTTCTCCAATGCCTGCCATTCAAGATTTGAGACCCTTTAGATATGTTTTCACACATAATTGTGCGTTTTTGTGATTTTTTTTTTCCTTGAGAAATCTTCTGGCTGATGTAAAACTTCCATTCAATTCTGCGCTTCAGTGTATAATAGAGTTCGTTAACATTTTATCGAGTCCTTTTTTTTTTAAACCGGCGTCTCGGGTAGAGGAAGACCCTGGAGATACGCTGAATGTAGTCCCATCAATCATCGCTCTTCCCTGGCGCTTTTCTAAGGCGATAACTGGGTCCCTTTTTTTATGTACCTCGGGGTCTTGTGACAGTCACGGATCCAATCATTCAGGACTGCTGAAAGATTGGAGCAAAACGGTGCGCCAAGGGACAGTGGCGGGCACTGACTCTTTTTTTTTCAGGTTTTTTTTTTTTTTTTTGGAGAGGGGGGATCATTTTGATCCAGCGTTGGGAAGATTTTGTCAGGATTTCATTTTTCTATGCAATGATGGGAAATTAATGAATAATGATGAATGGTGGTTTATATAATGCGGCAAATCCCGGCAATCTTTGGGTTTGGTCCGTGTAGTGAAGAGGTTTTTTTTTTTTTCAGGCATATGTGAGTTGAGTATTTTGCAAAGCATTATGAGGGAATTGTTAACTCAGTCTGTTTTTTTTTTCGCCGACTGAATTGTTAGCTTTTCAGTGTGGAATGATTTGGGGCAAAAACGTGGGCTTTTCTCGTGCCCTTAGCTAAACGATGCAAAAAAAGGTTCAATACAGCTTGTATTTGAGTGACCTGAAATAAGCAAACCAAACTCAAGGTTGTGGCATTTTAATCCCAGCAGGACTTTTCTTGCCAGGATTAAAACGTCTGGCACTTCTAGAGTATGATTGAACAGGAATTTCTTGTGACTAATTTCCAGTGATTGCTTTTGTATTTTTCGTCCGATATCTTGCAGAAATCATTCTTTTCTTCCCCGCAAACTAGCATCTTTGCTGCCTGAGTAGCTGGAGACAATCATTTGACTCTCGATTTGATCTTGTTTAAATTCTCAAAAGTTAGAGGGCCTGACGAGTGATGTTTCGATCCTAGCAGGACCTTTCTCAAAGGTCTTTGAGAAAAGTCCTGCTAGTATTGAAACGTCAGGCCCTCTAACTTTGAGATTTATGTGTTGCAGGTCATTTTAGTCAGTGAGCAGTTTGCAACATTAATTTGTATTTACTTCTTGTTATATACAAAAATGTTGCAAACTGCTTACTGACTAAAATTACCAAAATGCAAATCTTAAATCTTAGGATTTACTTCTTGTTTAAATTCTGAGAAATATTCAAAATATTCAAAAACGTTGCAAATTACTTACTAAAATGACCAAAATTTGGAAGGCCTGACGTTTTGATCCTTGTGGGACCTTTCTCAAAAGCAGAATTGGACGTCAGCGTATTCAGCGTATCAGTAAAATCCTGAGGTACAGTTTTTCATCGACTTTGGACAGGCATGAATAATTAGTCGGCCAGTTGAGTCGGATATCAGTTGAAGTCATCAAAGTGGCAGCCATTGTTGTCTTTTTCACCGGTCCCCTGCTCTCTCTCTCTTGCCTCCACAGATACAGCGCATGGTGATCACCGGTGGCCAGTTCAAACCGGACCAGCTGAAGCCCAAGGAAGTTGTCTCCCTCCTCCTGGACGACGAAGAGATTGAGAAGAAATGTAAGATGGTCTCATTGCCATGGCAACTGGGGTTTTCTCTCCCCCCTCCTCCTGACAACAGGAGAAGTAAAAAAACTTCAATTGCCAGAAATTAATAACATGTTTTGTTCTGATACTGTAATAGGTTTATGAAGTGAACACAATGTCTTTATCAATGCAAGTTAGCCAATGTTTGGAATGACCAGAAAGGGCCAGTACCAACTTTTAATCTAATCTTTACCGGTATTTCATTATTTTTTTAGCAGTTTTTTATTCAATTGCAAGTGATTCATGACTTCTCAGTTATTGGTATTGCGGTGTTACTTGGTCCCCCCCCCCCACCCAAGGACACCCAGGCCATAATTTTGACCAAGATATTTTTTTTGTGCCAACCCCACCCCCCCCCCTCCCTTCTCAGCCCTTGTCGGGAAAAGTGCGTATGCCATAAATTCTCTGGTCTTTTTTCCCCTTTTGCGGTGAGTCTACCTGGGTGACGTTGACAAAGTGTCTGTGATTGGAGGGTGTGTGTGACTGAGGGCGAGGGTGTGAGAGGGACAGTGTTGGCCATTATTGAAATGGTCTCTGACGACCGAGGTGCCCACAAGAGAGGCATTGATTGAGAGGCGCTGGGATAAGTTGGGAGTTTGCCGACCGACGGTTGTTCAACTGCTCATCATTCAGAGATGCTAGTACTGAGGTGTTACTGGGTGTAGTCTGTGGTGGGGCACTGCATTAGCGCCCACCAAACCACACAACGGTATCTCAGTCATGGCGGTCTTAAGCTGTGATTTATATCTGTCAGGAGCTTTCTTTCCAGAAGTGCTGTGGGCCCATGCCCTCGGCATTGATAGCTTCTACCGGTAAAATCCTAGCAGGACCCTCCTTGAAATGTGGAAAGGTCCTGCTAGGATGAAATTGTCCGTCCCTGTAGATTTGTAGTTTGGTCATTTGAATGGGCGAGGACTGTGCTGCGTGCTTTTCTGTCAGGTTCTTTCTATGAAAGACAGCTGACCTTTCCATGGGTTTGACCGGCCAATCGGACTAGTCTTTGCTTCCTGTAGCATCTCAGAGGTCAATTGAGATTTAGGGAAGCATCTCAGGGAACCGAACCGTTCAGCGATAAAGATGGCAGACACCTCAGTTTGGGAATGAACTCCAGGCTTGTCCGAGTCACCAATTAAGCGAGTCCTGTTCCGAGTCTATGTCACATCTCTTGAGTCTGAGTCTTAACTCCAGTTCCCGAGTCATCCTGGTTGAGACTGAGTGCCGAGTCTCAAAGGTCGAGTCTCGAGTCTGAGTCACGAGTCCCCGCTAAATTTAAAACAGTATTGGAAAATGGAAATGCATCTCCCAATGTCTTGAGCTTTCTTGAATCACATTTACAAGTAATAGGCTTACTTATTCACACAGTATATCAAGTAAAATACTCTTACCGGTAGAAAGTAAACCATTGAGATATACAGTACACGTAATCATTTGATCAACCCATGTAAGTAACCCAAGTCCCCAATACATGTAGGAGTCTGGTGAAGCTCCCAGCAAGCAATTGTAGTCTATCTTTCAATGCACGACTGACCAATTATTTTGCGGTATTTTTTTCCTAGTCTGACTGGGAACTTACGGACAAATTTATAAAATGTTTTTCAATATTTTTAAAATTTGAAAAAAAAAAATTAAACTGAATTTTTGTTTCATTAACAAAGAAATCTTCAAGTCACAAGCCACAAAAGTTGAATCCGAGTCTGAGTCAGAGGGTTTGAGTCTTGAGTCTGAGTCATGGAAGAGTAGACCCGAGTGGGGCTCTGAATACGATTTTTTTTTTCACCGTTGATGGGGGTTGGGGGGAGGGAGGGAGGGAGGGAGGGAGAGAGGGAGGGAGGGAGGGAGGGAGGCATGCGTAGCCTTAAACAAATAGTGCTTTGATTAAACGGAGGAGGATGGACTTGGAAATACCTGCAAAGGAAATTGGCCCCTTCCAGACGGCAGCCCAAATCACCTGGCTCTTTGTGCTTAAGGGGAGGCGTGCAGGAGGGCCCGCCACTTCTTTACACACCCCATTGATGGCTTCTGACAGATGCTGTGTGGGGTCCTCTCTTTTTTTTTCGTGGGGAGGGGGAGAGAGGGGAGAGTGGCAGATTCAGAGGAGGCATTCAAATTTTCCTGCCCGCTATTATATTGGACTGTTTTCCAAAGAGGAAAGAACAACATGAAAATGAAATCGTAACACGTTAAAGGGGCATTACAAGCCGAAATTCAGGTCTTTGTTTTTTATCGCTGGTATTATCTGCTATACTGTTGTTGGTATGGTGTGTGCAATCTCAATGCCGTATTGGGAAAGTAACACGGATGTGTTGCTCACCTGATATGAAAACTTTTGACATGAGAAATGTGCAAAGGCTTGGTGTTTCCCCGCTAGCAGGACATTTCTCAAAGGCAGATTTCTGCCACTTTTAAAAGCCAGCTAGGATTGAAATTTGCTTCAGGCAAAATTTCTGACTCTGATTCTGTTTTTTGAGGAAGGTCCAGCTAGGATCTTCACGAAAATGCTAATAATGCTTTTTTTATTCTGTCCTATTATTCTCCATGCCCTCTTTGACCTGCAATCATGCAATGTCTTAATATCGATTCATCTCATCATTACTTTTTCCCCCTCAGTCCATGAGCAACAGCGAGAAAAGAAGCTGACGGACGAGCGGAATCGTGCAAGAGATCGGAAGAGAAAGAGGGACAAGCTCCCAGACACTGTGAGTTGATTTTGCAGTCTTTTTGCAGGAATTCATTGATAACTACTCGGGTATGATTGACTGACATATTCCTTTCATGGTCGTTGTTTCCCCCTCCCCCCCACCCCAAATGTTCACAAAAAATTAAGTTAATTCCGTAGAAATAATTTGTATTCACAAGGTAGGGGATACCATAATTGTGCCGTCAATTTTATTTTTCAATTTTTGTTTTTCCTACTTCGAGAAATATGTTCAAACACTTCCACTATAGGGGTGGAAAATGGTTTTAAGCATTGCTGAAAAGTGTGCATTTTATTTTCTTCAAGAATGTATGAAATCATTTCCTTGAGAAAAAAAAACTTATTCACAGATTTTGGGAGAAGTTTTCAGATTTTTTTGGGGAAATTTTTGTCCTGTCCAGTTTTCTTTGGTTTAATTTGTTTTAACTTGAAAAGAAAAAGGTTATCTGCATTGTTGCTGTTCATGCAATGATCACATATCATTTTTATTTTCATGATAATTTGCAATCAATGCCTGCACTAATTAAATGCAATCTCCTTTGAATACCAGGCAGTAGCCAGGTGTAATGGGACTAATGAAAAAAAAATGATTAAAAAGAAATACACAAATGGTTTTCTTTTTTATGCTTGTCTTTTGATTTTGAACAGCATTCATGGTTATTATTATTGCCATTATTATTATTTATTTTTGTGTCCGAGGTTAATTTATTGAAGTGAATTGTCCAGGTGTTCCAGGTGGCAAACTTTGATTTGCGTTTGGTTCGTTTTGGATCCCTCCCCAAACCAAAATGTATTGAAATGTATTGCAATGTATTGAAATGTATTGAAATGTATTGAAATGTATTGAAATGTATTGAAATGTATTGAAATGTATTGAAATGTATTGAAATGTATTGAAATGTATTGAAATGTATTGAAATGTATTGAAATGTATTGAAATGTATTGAAATGTGTTGAAATGAAAAATGTTTACATGTACCTTTAAGAGTGGAAGGGAAAAGGGAACAGTTATTAAAACTACTTAAAAGGTGATTAGAGCAGTTCATCTTAACTCATCCCAAACCTCTAAATGATAGTTGCTGCACATCATAGATACTGGTATACATGTACATGTATATGATATGATGTTTGTGTGGAGGAGAATGTAATTCACTCAGGGTTTGTCGGACTTTGCCTCACTCGATGTACATGTAATAAGCTCTGTGTGCTCAGTGCTTTGCCCGATTGCCTGCTGAAAAATTACTGGCAACTCAGGCAGGATTCACACCCGCATTTGAGTGCAGAATAATGTCTTAATCACTTGAGCACCGAGGTTGTGTGGCAGATTATATGTATATGAGTGAATATGTACATGTACATGTACAGTGGAACGTCACTATAAATAATGAACATCCCGGAATCCACAAAAATTGTTTGGTATATCGGTGTTCGTTATCATAGCGATGTTCCACTGTAATGAGCTGCTGAACATGATTCAAGTTGGGATCAATTGCATCGTGACCAGCACATTACTTCATCTTATCTCTGCTCCTTTCTCCCCCAACCTCTGCCACGTCAGAAGAAAGAGGCAGGCAAGAAGATGAAGGGAGAGGTGCTGCCCGGTATCCCGCTGGCTTCAGTGGTAACCGACAGCGCCAGTGTCTCAGTGGATGGAGAGGACTCGTTGCTCAGCTTGGACTCAGGAGCGCCCAGCCCCATGAGTGTGGTGAGTTCCCTTTGGTTTTGTACTCGCAAGTTGAGCTAGTGTGATGCTCCATCCGTAGCTTTAGCCACAGCCAGAGCCATGACTTTGAAATGAGCCATTGAATCTCTATTGCTTCCCGAACTCATCACGAACTGCACGTTGTTTCTCAAGTTAAAGGCCCTATACAACATTGGTAAAGGTCGAAAGAATGCCACAATTTGTGTGGTCTACCGTACCATTAAACATTCAAAAAAAGAAATCCTGCGAAGGTTTTATCTCAAATGGTAACCTGAGAAAGTAGAAAAAGGCAAAAAACTGTCACTGTTTTCGCACCGTTCCGTAGTGTAAGAAATAGTTTATTACTCGTGAGTAATAAAACTATTTGTCAGTGTTTGAGTGAAGATATCTCGAGAAGTACAGCATCCCAGACCGTAAGATTTCAACATGAGGATTCTATCATGACCGTGTACATGTACAAACTGTGTAAATAAGAAAGAAATATGTGGACTTCGAAGTTTTCCGATCTTCCCAATGTTGTATTGGACCTTTATTGATAGTAGATTTTCGAATTTGGTAAATGGCCATTAATGTGCAAAATGCTCGAAATGGGACCTTGATAGTCTGTACAGTCAGTCCCCTCCCTTCCGCTCCCCTCCCCTCCCCTCTCCTCCCCTCCCCTTCCTCCTTCCCTCCACTCTCCTCCTTCCCCTCCTTCCCCTCCTTCCCTTCCTCCCTTTCTCCGATTCCATCCACCAGCCCACCCCTTTCACCGTCAGAACGTCGTGGGCGTTTCCCTGGTCGGTGCCTGTGTCAAGTTCACCACTGCCCGCATCGGCACCCGCCCTCAAACGAGGGAACACCATCGATTTCTCCCTCCCTCGCTTGCCAAAGCCCTCAATCTCGCTTCTCGTCTCGCCTGACTCGTCGACAACCCTGGCTTGCTTCTGATTTACGTAGGAACCACTGGCACGTTAACGTGCACATCCTGCCCCAAGTCTGTCTCCCAATCCCCTCACCAACCTTCTCTGTGTGTGCCTGCATCCCTCTCTCTAAACTTGCACTCAGAAGCTTCTCGGGTTGAAAGGACCCGCAGAGTCAACGTACTTTTCCTTGGCTTGCGGCCTCATTTTTTTTTTTTTTGGGGTGCATGTGACAGGCGGTGGTTCCCCATTTTGCTCGGCTGGACACACAAGGTAAATCAGTCAATCCTGCCAGAACCTTGTACGTGTCCCGCCTTCTTCCCCGGGGGGTATGCACGTTATTTAGTCATTGGAAAGTCCCAGCCAAAAGTAAGACGGGGAGAGGGAGAGGGAGAGGGTAGGGAAGGAGCGTCCCAATCTCTGATGTTTGATGTCACGTGGGCGGAGGGCCTCATTTCCTTTTTCCGCGTGATTAGGCCCAGCCTGGCTGCCAAGCCCTCCCACGACGACGGGCGGCCGACAAATTGATCGGGGATGATGATATTAGCTGGGGTGTTTGTGAAAGAAAGAAAAAAAAAAAGCCACTTCATATTCCAGATACCGTAGGAAGATGATTGTGGGGATGCCTTGGTTGGTTTTATTTTGGGACTCCATGGCAGAAGCGGGTTCTAAGGACTGTCTGCTCTGCTGTGATCGTGGGAGATGGACTGCGTTTTTTGTTGCTCGTCCATTTCTTGCAGTCAAGCTCTGTCGGAATCACCCCCATTAGGTCTGCAGTCGGGCACTGGCTTTTAAAAATTGAATTGGAATGAAAATTGGAAGGCTCTTTGCCACATTTCAGGGAGCCACTTAAGCGTGGAAATCAGTTAAGCATGAAAAGTTTACAAACCACACCACGATGTGATGTCAATGGCTTTCGACTTGTATTCCACTCCTCTTTACTTTGCTTTAAACAATTTAAGTTTTGGTTGGTATTTGAGGTCTTTTCAGAATCTTAGGGGCAGTAATGGAGGATATTTTTAAATGTTGGTCCGGCAGCTCTACCTTCTGTGGTTTGTGTCGACTATCTTCAGATTGTAAATGTTTGAGGAAAATGTGGTAAAAGTATGGTCATTGCCAAAGATGTACACTGAATGACATGGGTCTTTAGAGTGAAACGATCCAAGAAAGGACAGAAGGAGACACAGACTTGTTAGCTTAGCTGACAGCTTTTGTTTGACAAAAATTGGTTGTTTGCATCTAGATGAAGATGGGGTCATCCGGTAGTTAATGGTTAATCATGCTTCTGACTGGCTGCATTACCCCAGCAAAGACTAGTTGACTATTTTGGGAAGGGCCCCATCTAAGGGCTTGATAGCTGAGGTGGTAAGGGCGCTGGTACGCAAGACCATAGGTCTCAAGTTCAAGTCCTGGGCAAGTTTTCTTTGCCATTTTTCAAAATTCTTCAAAGAAGTTCCCAGTCAGTTGTTCCTTTATTTGGCTTTCATTGGCTTTTCTTTTTTGCCAACTCGTCGATGTAAGCCTCAGCCAAACTTAGTCACGATTCTTGAAAGATTTATCTTTTTAATTGTTTGTTAAAGAAAAACAGGAAGTGTGGAATATGAGTCATATGACTGATCACTTTTGTCAGTGACGACTTTTGTTGGTGGTGTCGCGTGTCGGTGGTGGTGTTCGGGGATGGAAATTGGTCCAGCAAAGGATAAATGGGGGTGATTAGATTGACAAGTGTTTATGTATGCATCGGAAGAGATTTAGAGAGAGAGGGAGGGCGAGAGAGAGAGAGGGAGAGAGGGCGAGAGAGAGAGGGGAGGGAGGGAGGGCGAGAGGGAGCCTCATGAAATATACGGCATGTTCCAGACAGTATGCATGGGTGCATGCACTAAGTTATGCACGCCTCTACGGCGCGACAGTGTTGTGTTAGCATTGTAACTCTGTTTTGTCGTCGTCCATTAAACCCTGCCGCCATTTGTAGCAAAGTCTGGACGGAGTGGGGATGGGGGATGGGTTGGCGGGAATGCGATTGGGGAGAGAGTAAATGTATTTCACATTAGGGCACTGCCTGTGGCTAGTCTTTTCAATTATAATCAGCCCACTTTTTGGTATGAATCCGGTCTTCTCTAAACCTCCTTTAGGTCTGTGCATGTGTAATTAGCCCTCAATTGGCTACAGTGCACACTATCCATCTCCCTGCCTCCCTCCCAGCCTCCCTGCCTGTCTCCCTACCTGTCTCCTTGCCTGCCTCCCTGCCTGCCTGCCTTCTGCCTCCCTCCCTGCCTCCCTCCCTGATTGCCTGCCTTGCTGCTTGCCTGCCTGTCTCCCTACCTGTCTCTTTGCCTGCCTCCCTGCCTGCCTGCCTGCCTTCTGCCTGCCTCCCTGCCTGCCTCCCTGCCTTCCTGCCTCCCTGCCTGCCTCCCTGCCTGCCTCCCTGCTTGCCTGCCTGCCTGCCTGCCCCCTCCCTCCCTCCCCCCCCCTCCCTCCCTCCCTCCCCTCCCCCTCGCCCTCCCCCTCCTCCCCTCCCTCCCTCCTTCCCCTCTCACAGTCTGAGTTTGTTGCGGGGCAAACGCTGGTCGTCGTGGCAGGGCCTAATGAAGCGTGGTTGTTACGGGGACCGCCATCAGTCAGTTGCGAGCAAATCACATCCCTGCGATCCCACTTACAGAGCAATTTGCCCTCCTAATGGTGTTAGCCGAGAGCTGAGCTGGCCACTGGGGCAGAAAGTGTCACCAGACATGACAGAAAATAACCGCAGAGAGAAGGAGAGAGAGAGAGAGAGATAGAGAGAGATAGAGAGGAAGGGAGGGGATTAACAATTTAAATATTAATCCTTTTTAACTTCTTTTTCTCCTCCCCATATAACTAACAAGATGACAATAACTTCAGTAGGCACATGAACATGAAATGAACAGATTTATAAACTACCTGAAATATTTTTGTGCACTTCGGTAAATTAATGTTCTGCAAGCGCATTTGGGGATTTTGTTGGGTTTTTTTTGGGGGGGGAGGGGGGGGTTGGCGGTGGTAGGTCTTACATTAATGACTGGAAATTGAGGTGTCTTTTCTGGGACTCTTCCTTCTCATTCTTACGTCTAACTGGATTAAAACTGTCTGGTTTCTATGGTGACTCAGCTTCTGCAAACATCAGTCTCCATATCCCAGCCAGGCCACTTGCTTGGATCTGCAAAAGTTCTCTGCCATTGGTCTGGATACATATTTTTTTTATGAAACCCCGACCCAGAAGACTGGTCTGGGATTACAGATTTATATTTGTATGGCCCTGGTAGTTTCTTTCTTTCCCTCATCTCTTACTCCATGTTTCACATCTTTCCCTCTTTAGAGAGCTGCCCTCATTAAGCTTTTTGATCTTTGCCTACTTCCCTTTACACTTGAGTAAAAGCAAACCAGGTTTTAGAAAAAAAGAAATGTATTACACCACACATCCCCTCATAAACATCTGAGCAAAACCAGTTACAAGCGCACAGTCAGTTTTGTAGTTTTTCATCGAATAGAGTAATTTGAGTGCTGAAGAATATATTTATACATTCTGAATACAATTATAGTATACATGATAAGGTCCTGTTTAGACAGCAGTGTCAGACTCTTCTAATTTTTGAAATGTTAGGATTCATGAGCTTCTGACTGGCACCCTCTCCCCAGTAATGATAGGAGACCATTTTTAGAGGAATTTTACTTGGATAGTTCTGGTGGTCTGTTTAGCTTGGTAGAGCACCGGTGCATTTGATCCAGTGGTCTCAGGTCCAAGCTCCACTCAGTCAGTCTCATCTAGCGGTCTTCAGACTTAGCCCTCAAGTTTCAATCCGTCTTTGGGGAAGGTCCTGCAAGGATCTGGATAAGCTGGGCCATCTTATGGAACTCTTCAAGGCTGACAGATTTTCAGTGAATTCAAATCCAAAAGTCTGTGTTGGATTTCTGGTATTCATGCTCAGCTCAGTGCTGTGTGAGAATACTGCCCTCAGTTGTCCAGATAGGGCCAGCTTTTGTGCTGATGAAGCAGTGCTCTGATTGGAGTCATTGGGTTTACTCCATTTCCTGCTGCCCATCATTGACATTACATCCATCCTCCTCCTCTTCCTTCTCCTGCTCCCCATTCTCCTTCTCCTTCTCTTCCTCTCCTGCTCCTGCTCCACCTCCCCTCCTCCTCCTCCTCCCCTCCTCCTCCTCCTCCCCTCCTCCTCTTTCTCTTCCCCCCTCCTCCTCTCCTTCTATTCCCCTTCCTTTTCCTCCTCCCCTCCTGAGTCTCCTCCTCTTCCTCTCCTGCTCCTCCTCCCCTCTTCCCCATTCTCCTCCCCTCCTCCTCCTCTCCTTCTCCTTCTTATCTTCCTCTCCTGCTCCTCCTCCCCTCCTCCTTCTCCATCCCCATCCTCCTCTTCCTCCCCTCTTCCTTCTCCTCTTTCAACTGCACCTCCTGCTCTTCCTGCTCCTCCCCCTCCTCTCCCTCTTCCTTCTTCTCTTCCTCCTTCTCCTTCTTCTTCTTCTTCTTCCTCCTCCTCCTCCCCTCCTCCTTCTCCTCCACTCCTTCTTCTCCTCCTCCTCCTCCTCCTCCTCCTCCTCCTCCTCCTCCTCCCTTCCCTCCTCCTATGCATCCAAGTCAGGATTCTGCTGGTGAAGGAAAAGAACAAAAACAGCTCACAATTGTCTGTTTTCTGTTGGTTTAGATCCCTCCCAATGAATGCTTGTCAGTGACCAGTTAGTGGCCTTGCACATTCCCAATTGAATAAATCATTAGGCCCATAAGTCATTCATCCATTTGAAGTACATGTGGTACATGTATCAGGATTTGGCATCACAATGGCAGAACGATAAATTCATATTCATACAAAAAGGAAAATGCCTGACACATGGAAGTTTTATCCTTTAACAATTTTTTTATTGGGGTTTCTGTTAGATACTGGTGATTTTATTTTTGCAGACAGACAGTGGACAGGGTTGAGAGTACTATGAGAGAACCAATGCTGCATGTACATTGTACAGCACATCATGTCTAACCATGCATAGGACAATCAGGCGGTTTCTGTACATGCACACGTTTGAGTTGGGCATGCCCAGGAAAATGTGGGGCTGCCTAGTGCCTACTTAAAGGCGTTATATGCAACAATGTTACAACCTCGTTATTGGGCCTGACGTTTAGATCCTAGCAGGACCTTTCTCAAGGGTGGAGTGACTAGGATCTGACGTTTCGATCCTAGCAGGACCTTTCTCAAGGGCGGAGTGACTAGGATCCTAGCAGGACCTTTCTCAATGGCGGAGTGACTAGGATCTGAAGTTTCAATCCTAGCAGGACCTTTCTCAAGGGTGGAGTGACTAGGATCCTAGCAGGACCTTTCTCAAGGGTGGAGTGACTAGGATCCTAGCAGGACCTTTCTCAAGGGCGCAGTGACTAGAATCTGACGTTTCGATCCTAGCAGGACCTTTCTCAAGGGTGGAGTGACAAGGATCTGACGTTTCAATCCTAGCAGGACCTTTCTCAAGGGCGGAGTGACTAGGATCTGACGTTTCGATCCTAGCAGGACCTTTCTCAATGGCGGAGTGACTAGGATCCGACGTTTCGATCCTAGCAGGACCTTTCTCCCTGTAAGGAAATGCATTACGAAAAGCAGGACATCTGTCTTTGAGAAAGGTCCTGCTAGTATCGAAATATCCGGCCCACTACTCGATGTCAATGGCGAAGTTTGAGGAAATCATTTCAAAATTGGATAAGGAGGAAAACCACTTTGAATTTTCAAAAATCCATTAAAAAAATCACTATCTTGACCTATTTTTATCATGAGTGCAATTCGTTCTTCACATTAAAGAGTACCGATAAATCTTTGCACTTTTTTGCAGATCTATACCGGTAAATGCTTTTCCTGTCATTAGTAATCATGAACATTCAAATGTCGTGTCTATCACTTGAGCTTTAAGCAGCTGTTTGTGTGCATGACTCGTGCCGTGTTATGCAAATTTGTTTACCTACACTGGCCACTGGGTGGTCCACTTGCCAAGGTCACAGATTTTGGAACCCTGCTAGCGTTACTCAACTCCTAATGTGCCTGAACTGCTGACAGTTCGATGGACTTATCGCTGCCGAAAGCAAACGCTAACCTTGTTTAATTGTAAGATTGATCGACCTGCATTGCATGCTTCAGCTTCTCAAAACCTGATGGAAAATTAGTTATGTGCCAGAAATGGAGAATGTGTGGCGACGCCTCCATTGTATAATGCAGGTCCATGGGGAAAGGCCCTATGCTCTGTGGCAAACAGACAACAGAAGATGGAGTTGTTATTCGTGTTGTTTGTATTTGTTGGTAATCCTCCAAAAACCACAACCTTGGCTACAGTGTCAATAGTACCGGACTCCCTGGTGCCCTGAATGGGCCCCTCCTTATCTCACACAGACACATTCTGGTCTTTAGCTGGGCTGACTTTTCATTTTTCAGGTCCCCAGATTTCACCTTCAGTCCACCCACCCCCCCAACCCCCCACCCAACCCCTCCCTGGAAGGCAACAATACCCAGGGAGAAATTAAAAACCCTAAACAGAGAGTACGTCTAGGCTTCTGTGAGCCCCTGATCAGTGACATACAACCCAAAATAGGTTCTTATCTCCCTGGCCATGCTTGACCCCGGTGACCTCCATCAGGGGGGGGGGGGGTTTGTTGGAAAGGCAGCTCTGGAAAACACATTTCAGTATTTCATTCGGTCCTGTAAAATGTCAGTGGGGTGGTTTTTGTTGTTGTTGGTGGTAGTAGTAAAAACATCAGAGGCCGAGATTGCTGAGGTGCTTAGCGCGCCGGTGCATTAGGCCACGTGTCTCGGGTTCAAGTCCCGGTCCGCTCAAATTTACATTGTACTCTGCCAATTTCTCAAATGTAACCTGAGATGGTTTAATGAGGCATCTACCAATACCCCAAAGTCCTTTTTCAGGTATTGAAATGCCGTCGAAATTGAAAGTACATGTATTGTCAAAATGCATGTCAAAATCAATTTTATTTACTTTGCATTTTTGCGAAAGAATCATCTGTGTGAAGGAATTTTTCAACGAATTTTGAGCATAGTCTGTGACTCTGTGTTCAGATCCACTTAATCTCTTCCTTCATGTTCAGTGAAGAGATGCTGGGCGAGGTTGTTGTTTCCAAGGAACGCAAGATTCACTTTTTGCAAGATTCAAGATTCACTTTTTGATTTTTGTGGAAGGTTTGCGGTGACACCATGTCAGCCATGATGGTGTGGGTGTCTGAAAACTGTGAAAAGAGCACATTTACATGTAACTCAACGTTTCGGGCAGTGTGCACTCTGCCCGTTGTCAGGAGATACTTTTTGAATCACAACGTGCAGCTTGGGATATGGCATAGTTTCTGGCTGATCACTCTTGGGTCATGGTTCAGACAGCATAGGGCACCCTCACCCCCACCCCCCAACCCCCCCCCCCAAAAAAAAAAACCCACCTAAGTGCTTATTAAGTGGAGCAGGGCAAACCATCATTGAATTACATTCTCCTGGATGCAAACATCATGTTATTATATCTATGATGATCACTTTAAACAGGTCTATAAATCCACCCTTCTGTCAACTTCTGTGCATTCTGTGTACTTTGAATCATTCTTACCACTGGTCACTGGACCAATTAACACTCTGAATGAGGTCATCTCTACTCCTCAGCGGGTACGACCACAAGAGCACAGCAGGTAACCAAACACAAATCCTTCCGTCCCCAACCCGGTACTCCCAGATACCCCTTTTTACTCCTGGGGTGGAGAGAAGCAACTCAGTCATTAGAGCAGAGACCTGCCCCAAGGATGTATTACCATCCCCCCCCCCACCACCCAACCCCCACCCCCTCTCCACCCTCTGTTAGAACTAAGAGAGCTCTGTAGAGCTCTGTAGAACTCTAAAGCCGCGTCCGCACTGGACTTAAAATGGATAAATTAACCGAGCAAATGGGTAAATTGACCATTTTAAGTCCAGTGCAGACAGCCCAGGAAGTTTTCCTCCCAGGTAACTTACCCGACTCAAATGGGTAGTTTAACCGACCGACCTCTTGCCTGGTTAAATTGACCAGGTCAGTTTGACCGAGCCGAAAAGTCCAATCGGTAAAAAAAACCACATCCGGTCCGGCACAAGACTCGTGCGGGCTTGGGGTAGCAACGTGACTACAGTACATGCACATGTAGTGATGTACTGTACATAATGTACACACACGGCCGGTAGATTGTGTACAGACATCTGGTGAAAGGTCACCAGGAAAGTGCCCTCATGCGTTTGTTTGCGCCAGTCGGTTAGTTTTACCGATCGTCTCGGTTAGTTTACCCGAGTCGAATAGTCCAAGTGCGGGCGCCTGGAAGATTTACCCATTGGAATGTTACCCACCGGCTCGGTAAAAAATAAGTCCAGTGCGGACACGGCTTAAGACTATTGGGCGCAGAACACTTGACCACTGGCATTCTTCCCTCCAAGGCCAAGTTCAGACAAATTGTCTCCTCAAAAAAAAAAAAAATACCTGTTGGATCGGCAATGCCAAGTTGGCAAATTTACTTGCCGGACAGAATGGGAGCATTGACACTGCCCGGACGGACGGACGGGCGACATTTCATCATGACAAACCTGACTTGCTTCCTGCCTTTAAGGATGGATGGACACTAATGTTGTTCGTGAACACCCCTGTCCACTTTTGCTGAAAAGATACATGGAACTAATCAATGCTTAATTATTGTTCTGTGGGGTTCATAACAGGTCTGATTGGTGTTGTGAGAGAGATACAGGGAGGGATAGAGGAAGGGAGGGAGGGGGAGAAAGAGCGAGGGAGGAAGAGAGGTAGGGAGAGCAAGAGGGGGAGAGAGAGGGAGAAGGAGAGAGAGACAGGGAGAGTAAGATACCTGTAGGTAGGGGGAGAGAGAGAGGAGAAAGATGGTGAGAGGAAGAGAGATGGGGAGAGTGAGAGGGAGGGAGGGAGAGAGAGGGGAGGGAGAGAGGGGCAGAAAGAGAGAGGGAGAGAGAGATGGGGAGAGGAAGAAAGATAGGGAGAGGGAGAGAGAGAGGGAGCGAGATAGAGAGGGAGTGAGATAGAGAGGGGGAGAAAGATAGGGAGAGGAAGAGAGATAGGGAGGGAGAGAGGGGAGGGAGGGAGTGAGGGAGAGAGAGAGAGAGAGAGAGGAGAAAGAGAGCGGGAGAGAGATAGGGAGAGAGTGAGACAAAGGGATGTACCGGAGTATTGATCTGTTTGTCACAATTGGCAGATGACATTTCCTAAACCCACGCAATCTATTTAACTCCAAGGATTTCAGGGCTAGATCTATATATCTTCCCTCCTACCCACTGTCTTAGCAATTGATTTCAGATTCCCTCACCCACTGTTTGTTTTTCTGTCTGGGTTTTTTTCCCAAGAGGGAGGGCTAAACTCTATTTTTCTCGTCTTTTGTCTTCTTGAAGATCCACTTTTTTTTGGCATTGGAGTGGAATAAAGAACAGAGCTTCAGAAGCATTAATTTGGAAATTATGTTGTGTGTCTCACTCAGTCTGTCTCATTTTTACGAATAATGAGTGCATTGAATTGTGCACTAAATACCGGTAAATGTTTGTTAACCCCTCGACGGCAGGATTATTTTAGTGCCCATGGCCGGCACAGTGCCATTTCAAAAGCTTGCTAAACAATCAGAGAACAATAAATCTGCAAAATAAATCAATAAGAGTGCACTATTTTGTATCGGTGAATCAAAAGTGGCACAATAGGACGTCTTCGTGGCTTTTGTCAAGGGATTATCAGCCCTCAAAGATGGGCCTTTTGTGTGTAGTCCAATGGAGTCTGTCCGGTGACCGCATTGGGTGTGGGGCAGGCCAGCACACTGTCTGCCGTAGTAGCGCGCAGACCCTCGATCGTTCACAATGAAGCCCAACAATAGCGCCATTGTCACCGCTAATCTGGCAATTCATGCAGCAACTAACGTCAAAAAAGGTGTTTCTCATGATAAATATTGCTGAAAAGAGTCTTTGTCTACAGTTTGGACAATAGCAGCATCCAAATTTTGAAACTCCCTGAGCAGCTATAGACGTCATCCGTACGCAAGGGGTTGATAATGCCTTAGTACGTACTGCGGAGAATCATAAAGACAGTCTGATTGAGGCCTACATGTACCTGTGTGTGTTGGGTTTGTGCCCGAGAGTAGGCACTTACATGTAGGCAGTGTGGCCAAACTAAACATCGCTTTTTCGATGACGTTTGCCCCGAAATCTTGCAAAAGCTATCAGTTTTTTTTTGTACAACTTCACGCCGGGACCTCCGAATTCGGCACGCCAGTGCTGTTGCTATGCTCCAGCCCCTCCGAATCCGGCCACCACCATTGTCCAAGTTTTAAACAAAGACTCTATTCAGCCTACCACAAAACAATATGTAGCACTGCATGACAAAAGCCACACAGACTTCCGATTGTGCCAGGTTTGATGCGCTTGTAGGCATGGTGCACTCACAAATTGATTTATTTCGCATGTATTTATTGTTCCCAAATGTTTGGCAAGTTTTGAAAATGTTTTTTTAATGGTTTTTTTTTTTTTTTTTTAATGCATGTGGCGGTCATGGTGACTGAAATGTGGTGTCAGATGGCTGTGAGAGGAATCTCGTAGGTCCCCTTTATCGTGATTCTCTGTTAATGCTAAACCAATCAAGATGCTTGCTTGAAGAAACCACAGCGGTCCAACTCAGATTTGCATCCGAAATCGTTTTCAGGGACGTTTAAAAAAAAAAATATTGGGAGATAAAGGATTCAGAGCAATGGCGCATGAATTTTGAATTGAATTTTTTTTCTTCATTTTATTGGAGAGAATTTTTCCTCCTCCGAAGAAGAAAAAAGAAAGAGAAAGAAAGAAGCTCAATTTGATCTCATGAATCGGCAAAGATGTGAGTCACTGGCAGGGTGAGTCACATCAGAAATTGGTTTGTATAAAAAAGAGAGCGAGAGACAGACATGCAATATAGTGATGTAGTTAGACGGGACGGATTTTGCCAAGAAACTGAAGACCCAGGGAAGAGACGGATTAATCCCCAAGCTGTCTGCAAACGTCATTACCTTTGATCTCGGCCGACGACATCGTTTGCTGAGAACATTTTGCTTTTTCTGTTTTTATGCTGGTTGGTGTCCCCCCCCCCACCCCTTTGCTTTCTGGATTAATTGCCTCTTTGATAGCTCTTGTTCCTCGGAGTCTCCGGCCAGATGGGTCATATAAAGAAGCTCATTTAGCTCCTAAACTCCCCTCTCTCCCTTCCCCAATGAGTCGTTGCGTTAACAACCCCCCGTATCTAATGAGTTATTTTGCGGGGGAGGTAATTTCATCCTGTCCGTCGTTTCTTACCGTCTCCTGGCAACGGCCGGAGTCTGCACTGCCCGAAAATGTTGAGTTACCGGCTCTTTTAATAGCCAAGAACAAAAAAAATGTAAATCTATTGCCAACTGCTTACCAACCCGTTGGACCGGTGATAAAAAGCATAATTGTAAAATAGTGGCCTAAAGTTTTGATCTGAGTAGGACCTTCATCAGAGGGTCTTTTCATAGTCGTTCTCAATCTCAAAAGAGATGGCTGACATGGTGTCACCGCAAACTTTTCCACTTGCTTCCACCGTGCAACCCGTCCAATCTTATCTTCTCTGCCTCCTCTTTTTTTTTTCTTTTTGCCTCCTCCACCCTCCCCTCTTTTAATGATGTTTTACGCCGTCCCTTCCTGTCTGTCTGTCTGTCTGTCTGTCTGTCTGTCTGTCTGTCTGGCTCTAATGCTGTTTAACCAGTGTGGGATTTCCCTCGGTTGCCCCTGCCGCCCTGGCAACGTGTTTGTCGGGCAAACAGCGAGCCCCCTCCGGTTACTAGGGACCGGAGTCCGGGTGATTTCCTGCGCGGTGCTTTACCCGTGTAAATGGACCGACAATCCACCTGCCTCTTTCCCATCAGCCCCGCCCCCCCCCCACCCCCTCTCATCTCTTCGCGAGACGACAAACAAATGGAACGTCGGATGTCCGCTCTGTTTCCCAGAAGCCTTTGTCAGAACACACAGGATTACAACAGTTTATTGGGTGGGGGGGGGGTGTTGATAATCACTGAGCCCAGTTGAGTCCTTGGTTTCATTTGTATATTGAAGAGTGATTTCTCAGGACACATGTACATGGCGACGTTTCGTACATTCACGTTGTTTTTTTTAATCCCACAATCCACCACTCACGCTCTGATTGACAGGAAGTGTCATGTTTGTTTTTATGTCTCCCTGCATGGGCCACCCTCAAGGACACACCCACCATTTGACCACAACTGCTAACCACAATCGGCTTCGATTTTTTTGCCACAGTGCGGACGCGATCCCCCCAAAAAAGGTTTTTGAATCGTGATTCGAATCGGGATTATTTCCGTAGTGGGAATGGCCCTATTTACCATTTGCATATTGAAGAGTGATTTCTCAGGGTACGCGCACGTGGAGACGTTTCGTTCATTTACAATGTTAAAGGCTATTTCAAACTACACACATTGCCCGGGAATTTCCCATTGAATTATAACTCTACGGACATTTCACGCTACACTCATTTTTGGAAAATAAATGCCCATGGTTTTGCCCTGGGGGGGGACCTTCCAAATGGTCACTACCCCTATGACATCCAAGTTGACCATTTGGTAAGATCCCTCCACGTACTTGGCTAGATTTGAACCCAGGCAACTGGTTTATTGTCGAGCTATCCAACCCTTAGACGGTGGCCTAAGGCTTATGACTTGCACTTCCCATCCCAGCTAATGAAGGAGACTATTCTGGAAGGCCGAATTGGCTGTTTGGTAATCATCATTACTATTGGTAATTATCATTACTATTGGTAATTATCATTACTATTGGTTATTATCATTACTATTGGTAATTATCATTACTATTGGTAATTATCATTACTATTGGTAATTATCATTACTATTGGTAATCATCATTACTATTGGTAATCATCATCACTATTGGTAATCATCATCACTATTGATCAAAAAAGAAGCCTTGCTTGTCGCTGAAGCGATGAAGATTTTAGTCACCTCCGTTGATTGTGAAAGAACTGATGATTCAACGTCTACGGTTTCATCTTTTCAACTCTAAGAGTAGTTTGTTTCCTTCAGCGGCACTAAACGCTCTCCTTACATCCTGTCCGGTTCTCAGATATCCGTCGGGAGCGAGACGAACCGCCTGCCCCAGGGTCTGTCCCTAAACGCCTACGATGAGAACAGTAACGACGGGCTGGTCATCGCAGACGAGCAAGCCACCGACATGGACGCCGACGGTAAACTAGCCACCCCTATCTTATCCTTTCTCCTTAACCCCCCCTCTACCACTCTCAATCTTACTTATCTGTCAGCGTACACTTTGCGTGAGGGAATTTAATTGCGCATGAGAGAGTGCTGGTAGTCAGGTGTCGGTGTGATTCTAAGAAGTGCTAGTACTTCTAAAATTTAGTGGGCCTGACGTTTCGATCCTAGCAGGACCTTTCTCAAAGGCAGAGTGACAAGGACAAAACAGATACATGTACACGAAGGAAGGGGGAAGAGAGTGAATAGGACACGGATGAGAAACAAAGGACAAAGAGTGAAGCTGGTAGGGAGAGATCAAAGGGAAGGGCAAGGGGTAGGGTAGGGATTAGTGAGAGGAGGGGGAAAGATCAAAGAGAAGGGCAAGGAGTGGGGTAGGGATTAGTGACAAGAGGGGGAAAGATCAAGGAGAGAAGTGTGAAGCACTGAACACAATAGAAGGATTATCAGAAAGCAAGTGCTAGTACTTGTGCGATGCTGTGCAATCCTGCATGTCTCCACGCCGTCAAAAAAAAATGACGTCAGACGGAGATGAAACCTGAGCACGAGGCTTATCCATGGATTTGTACTCTACCCACCATCCGCCAATTGATTGATTCTAATTAATGTTACCAATTAAGATTTTGAACCACATTGTGCTAATTACCTGCACTCTGAATCTTCTCAAACCCATCTTTAAGATACAAGAACTTTGGAGTAAGTTGATTAAGATAAGTTCCATTGACTTCCCCCCGTCAATCTTGCGCCATTCAAGAAATGCTTGATGACATTTCTCCCAACTGACAAACTTAGAAGGTAGTGACCATTTGGATAGCTCAGATTGAGTCACCGAAGTTCATTAACAACTCCTACAATTAAATTTCTGCGACTTCAGACTGCTTCTGCCCTGAATTACAGCACAACGATTTAGAAGGGCAGACATTTCAAGATTTTTCTATACAGCAGAGTTTTTTTTTGTGTTTTTTTTGCTTCATGAAGCAACTCCTGAGCTAACAGCACCTGCTCGATTGTTTGAATAGCCCTCTCTGAATTGACGAACGATTAGGTCAGGTTTTGGAGGGTAGGCCCTAGGTTTGGTTCAGGGTCAGGGAAGGATCGGGTTAGGGTTTTTGGTTTTTTTGGTGGGCTGGGCTGGGCCGGTTTTGGAGGGGTAAGTAGGGGGACGCAATATATTAATTTTGCCGTCACTTGAAAGGAATTTGTTTTGGGGGCTGAGACTGCGGTTGGACTTGTTGTTTGCCAGTCTGTATTTGTGATGTGTGAGCACAAATTGTGGCTTGTGGTGAGGGGGAAGGACGCATTGTGAAATCTTTGGAATTACACCGGAACAAGAAGTGTCCTTATTCATCTGTCTGCTGGCAAAACCTCTGGCATATATCTCAGTCTGGAATGATCAATTATCAGTTCTTATCTCACTCCTTCTCTCCATTCCTCCTCCCCTCTCTCTCTTCTTTCTCTGTCTCTGTCTCTCTTTCACCCCCCCTCTCTCTCTCCCTCCCTTTCTCTCTCCCCCTCTCTCTCCCCCTCTTTCTCTCCCTCTCTCTCCCTTTCTCTCTTCCCCTCTCTCTCTCTCCCTCTCTCTCTATCTCCACCACTGTCTCTCAATCTCTCTCCCCCCCTCTCTCTCTGTTTCTGTCTGTCTGCCTGTCTCTCTCCCTCTCTCCCTCTCTCCCTCTCCCTCTCTCTCTCTGTTTCTGTCTGTCTCTCTGTCTCTGTCTCTCTCTCTTTCTTTCTCTCTCTCCCTCTCTTTCTTTCTCTCTCTGTCTCTCTGTCTCTCTCTTTCTTTCTTTCTCTCTCTCTCCCTCTCTTTCTTTCTCTCTCTGTCTCTCTGTCTCTCTCTTTCTTTCTTTCTCTCTCTCCCTCTCTCTCTCTCTCTTTCTTTCTCTCTCTCTCCCTCTCTCCCTCTCTCTCTCTGTTTCTGTCTGTCTCTCTGTCTCTGTCTCTCTCTCTCTTTCTTTCTCTCTCTCTCCCTCTCTTTCTTTCTCTCTCTGTCTCTCTGTCTCTCTCTTTCTTTCTTTCTCTCTCTCTCCCTCTCTTTCTTTCTCTCTCTGTCTCTCTGTCTCTCTCTTTCTTTCTTTCTCTCTCTCCCTCTCTCTCTCTCTCTTTCTTTCTCTCTCTCTCTCTCTCTCTCTCCCTCTCTCCCTCTCTCTCTCTGTTTCTGTCTGTCTCTCTGTCTCTGTCTCTCTCTTTCTTTCTTTTTTTCTCTCTCTCTCCCTCTCTTTCTTTCTCTCTCTGTCTCTCTGTCTCTCTCTCTTTCTTTCTTTCTCTCTCTCCCCCTCTCTCTCTCTCTCTCTCTCTCTCTCTCTCTCTCTCTCTCTCTCTCTCTCTCTCTCTCTCTCTCTCTCTTCCCTCCCCTCCTGCATCCCACCCTTCCCCTGAAAAGAGCCACCTGTTCTTCTGTAATGGGGATTTATGGCATTGCAAGATTAATTGCAGAGAGTGATCATCAAACTGGTGTCCATGTACAGTTGCTGGTCAGCTCACCAGCTATGCAAAACATACCTTTGCCTCTAGGTTCCAGTGGGAGTGGGAGAATTAATGATGAAATGTTGTACAGTCCCCCCCCCAAAAAAAAAAAGTAAACAAAAAGAAAGAAGAATGAAACGCTCTGTGTGATTGAAAATAAACATCAAAATGCATCTGATGAAGTACAGTAGCTGTTAATTTAAAAACTTATGCATTCTTTTTACCGTAGATAGTTTTCCCCAAGTGCTGCAAGTTTTTTTATTTGGACAAAATTGGGCAGTCCCTTTCCCAAATCTTCCCATGTTGTGAAAATTTTGTTATTGGTATTAGTGTAAAAAAAAAAATTTCCCAGATTTGAAAAAAAAAGGTGTGAAACAATTGCCTAAAGGGTGACAATTTTTACATGAAAATTATTCTTTAATTAAAAAATTATTCTTAAAAATTATTCTTAAAAAATGTGGACAAGTGTGAAATTTGTCCACACACCATGCAATTGTTTTCACTTTTTATTTCCCAAAGCATGAAGATTTGATTGGCTGGAAAAGACCACTGTAGTTGACTATTTGAAAAGGCTACCATCTAAGGGCTGGATAGCTCAGACTGTACCTACATGTACATGTACATGTAAGAGCTCTGGTACGCAAAACCTGAGATATCTCAGGTGGGAACTGCTTACTTACTAAAATCTCCCTAACTCCAAATTTATAACAAAAATTGAGGCCCTGTCATTTTCATCCTAGCAGGACCTTTCTCAATATTTTTTATTTTTCAAAGAAGATTTTTTTTTCTTTTTAATTTAATTTAAAAAAACAATTTGGGGGTGAGGATTTTTCCGGAAAATTGTGAAACAAAATTCTCTCAGAATTTAGACAAACAGCACTGCACACCTTGAATATTTTTTTTTGGGGGGGGATGGGAAGAGAAAAGGAATTAGAACCAAAAATAAACATCAAACAAAGGGAGTGACTTTCAGAGGACTTGGAACTTGGTTAGGGAGTGGGCAGGGGTTTGCTAAGGCAGAATTGGTTTATGGGGCTAACCATACAAGCTGACTGGTCTATGGTGGCAGCCACAGTCTAGGTCTCTGGTCTGCTGGTCGGCTGGCCGGGCTTTCAACAAACTAACTCCCAGTAAACCGAGACTAGACAAATAGATCGAGATGAAATCGAGCTTGGGGGGGTGGGGGTGGGGGAGGGGATTGGGGTACAAAAAGAAGAGAAGGATTGGTGAAACAAAAGGGGAAAAAGAATCCTGGTTGAATTAAAAAAAGAAAAAACCCTGTGGAACCTACAGAAACCTCACTGAAAAATTAGACGGAGGAATATGGAAGTGTTTATAATAAGGGGAGTGTCTATTTCCCATCAATGCTGCCCAATTTGAGTTGTCCCCAAAATTAGAGGCCCTGAAGTTTCGATCCTAGCAGGAATTTCTGAAAGGCAGAAAAAAAAATTGCCATTTTTTTTTCAAATTGTAAAAAAAAAAAAATGAAGTTCTAAGTCAGTTTTCCTTCACTGTTATTGAAAGTCAGCAAGCTGTTTTTGGGAAGTACAATGTACTTGTTTTTTAAATTGTTTTGTTTTGAGATTTGCATTTTGGTAATTTTTGTCAGTAAGCAGTTTGCAACATTTTTGTATAGTGGTATCACTAGTTTTGTGAAAGATAAAATTACACAAGCTTTTTTTTTTGGGTGGGGATTTGTTTTAAATCATTTGTGCGTGTTTTTTTTTCATTTTAGATCCAGCCAGACCCCAGGGGTCAGGGTCAGGGAAGCGGGGGCCATCGAGGGGCGGCATGACGCCCCCCGCCCTGGGCGGCAAGAAGGCCTTAGCCCGGCCGGTGCGGGTGCGCAAGGGCACCGGGGCGGCGGCCATTGCCGGGGCCAGGGCGGGGGCCGTGGCTGGAACGGCCGCCGCCTACGCAGCGTACGGATTCTCCTTCAAAGGTAAGACGTTGCGCTTTCTTCCTCCCCAGTCCCCTCCCCCCCACAATTCACCATGAAAGAGGTGATGCTTGGGCGGTTTGAAAAAAAAATCAAAATTGAAAAAACCGCCGGACCCTCGACTACGTGTCGGCCTCTGCAAACAAAGACTCCTTTCAGCCAGTCCAAAAAGTCACTGCGCAGTACGACGGAAGCCACACAGACAATCCAGTTGTGCCAGATTGAAATTGACCAGCCGTCACTTTAAGGCCACCTCCTCACAATTATGGTTTGGCCCGCAAGCCTTCAAACTTCAGAAGAGACATTCCATCCCCGCCGAACAGCGCTGGACGTGTGAAGTTGAGCATAAGACTCAGAGCTTTGCTGTCTGTTGGACTGTAGCCTGTGTTCACTGAGGCGCGTGCACGATGAAACATTGGCTGACCTGTTTTAGATGTACGTCTGGAGGACTGGCTAGCCCGTAAAAAGGGGGGGGAGAGTTAAAGTATAATTCCTGTGCTCCATTTAGAGCTAGAAATATTCGTCATTAGCTCAACAAGACTTGACTATCATTTCACGACCTTGTGAGTGTTGATTGTATTGATTTGTTGTTTAGGTTTCCTTAGCTTATTCCTGTGAGATGACATTTGAAACCATCGATATAAATGGACAGCTGGTTTTTTTTCCCTCAAAAGTTAGAGGGCCTGGCATTTTGATCCTAGCAGGATCTTTCTCAAAGGCAAAGTGGTTCTTTTTTTTTGGAGCCACCACTAATCTAGACAAGCAAGGAAGTTATTGTCGGAGCGGAATGCTTTGTGAAAACAGCATTTGATCGCTGGCGAAGATAGTCGACTATTTGGGAATGCCCCAGCTAAGGGCTGGATGGCTCAGGTGGTTAAACCGCTGGCACGTTAAGCCGGATGTCTCAGGTTCGAATCCCTAGTCCGGTCTAAAATGCCTTTGCTCCTGCGTTTGAATTCGTCTTCCTCGTGCATTGGATTGTCCTGACATCTGTTTGACATCCGCCGCTGCGTTGCCGACTCTCCATCCGGCGATCGGCGTGCTTCAGCGGCATCACACACGGCTGCACCAGCAGTCGCGGACGAGCTTGACTTATTACCCGGTGCCCAGCATGCCGCTCTCAACGGCTGCAGCTGTGCACCGGCTGTTCTGCCGCAGGATTTATTAAATCACATGATATAAATAATGGCAGCCATGTACAAATATTTTGCTCTTTTTTTTTTTTTTTGGGGGGGGAGTCTTGAATAACCAGCCAGCTGTTGTAAATGTCCGCTCCAAAGTGCACGACGAATCTTCAGAATGGTAGACTGTATGTACAATAACATGAAAAATATAATTTGTGCCACCGTTATTACCACGTGAACCTTTAAAATGCTTGATAATGATGATATTGAATGTGATCACAGATACGAGTTAAGCCAACCTTTCGTTGTGATATGAATGAAGCAGTGGATATGAAGTCCTGAATGTGGTCGATATGTTTACTGTGCATGTGATGTGCAGGAATTGCTTACCATGCATCTTGGGAACTGCTTAGTTGTGATGTGGCTTATTTGCAGCATGAGTGGATGATATGGATGGTCCAAGTTGTATGAACAGTGTGGCCCATTTGATCGAGATAGATTTATACAGTGGAATGTCATTATAAAATGAGTAGGAATTCAGTGTGGATGGAGTGTGGATGGAGTGTGGATGGCATCTGGGAGTGGTGAGAATTCAGTGTAGATAGCGTGTGGATGGAGTGTGGATGGAGTGAAGATGGCATTTGGGAGTGGTGGGAATTCAGTGTGGATGGAGTCTGGAGTAATGTGGAAGGAGTGTGGATGGAGTGTGGATGGCATTTGGGAGTGGTGGGAATTCAGTGTGGATGGAGTCTGGAGTAGGGTGGATGGAGTGTGGATGGTATCTGGGAGTGGTTGGAATTCAGTGTGGATGGAGTGTGGATGGCATGTGGGAGTGATGGGAATTCAGTGTGGATGGAGTCTGTACGGAGTGTTGATGGAGAGTACTGTACGAATGGAGAGTGGATTGGTTGTGGATGTGGATTTGTCCTGCTTTTGAGCTCTGGAATTCCCGAAACTTTGGCTAAATACTGCATAGAAGGAAAACCCTCATGTTGGTGGCACTCCACCAAAAATAATGAAACAGAAATCCAGGTGGCCACTTCTTCCTCTGCCGGGGGTATGAAACATCAGTCCCCATTGGCCTTCGGAGAGTTACCCTGGGTGATGGCCAATCATCAGCTTGAACAAACATCCCTGGAAATGATTCCGATATCAGCATGTATTTGTCCTACTTAAAGTGGGATGTTTTGTTTCCAGGGCAAATTGACATCAACCCCCTCTCCCCTCAGCTAGCCAGGGTGGTAGGTAGGGTGCCGGCACGCTCCTCTGTGCTTGACCTCCCCTGACCTCCCCCTGTGGGTTTTAAGCCCTTTTTCAATCCCCCCCCCAGTCAAGAGAGGCGCCCTGCGGAGTGCCAACCAGTACCCACTGGCCAACAGTCACACTTCCAAAATCATGACTTGATATTTGAAGAATCCTGATCTCTTGAGGAACTGACTTTCTTGTGAACATTTCCTTCCCCCAAAGGAAAATGAATGCCGTCTCAAATTGACCCCCCCCCCCAAAAAAAAAAAAAAATTTTCATTCGCATTACTTCATTTCCATTGCCAAAAACTTGTTTTCATTTCTGAGGCAGTTAAAGCGTTAAAGCCCTGGGTTATTGGAAGCAGTTTTTTTTATTTGTACAATATGTGAATTAATTGGCCTCCAAAGAGTGTTGGTAGTACAGACATCACGGTAATCAGCTGAGAGTTGTTTAGTGCGGGGCCCGGGCGTGCTCAGATGAAATTCCTCAGAGTTGATGGAGGCGCTTGGTTCCCAGCAGGACCTGGTCCCCGGCATTAGCGGTCAGTTACCGGCCGGCCGGCTGTAATCTAGTGTTTGGTATCTGCGTGTGCTAGATGGAATGCTGTGCTGTAGATAGGGCCGTGCCATTTGGCAGGCATAGGCAGTGATTGCACACATTGGCAGATGAAGGGTGTGTGGACAGATTAGAAGCAGGCCTCTGGTGTGGCTGTTCACTAGCAATGGAAACATGAGGTCTCCTCACATGCTCTGTGCTGCATGGGGGCCCTTTAGGACACCATAGCTTGGGCTCGGGCTGAGGCTCAGGCTCGTGCTTAGGCTCAGGCTTGGGCTCGGGCTCAGCCTCAGGCTTGGCCTCGGGCTTGGGCCTGGTCATGGGCTTGAGCTAAGGCTCAGGCTTTGGGCTTAGGCTTGGGCTCAGCCTCAGGCTTGGCCTCGGGCTTGGGCCTGGGCATGGGCTTGAGCTAAGGCTCAGGCTTTGGGCTAAGGCTCAGGCTTTGGGCTTAGGCTTGGGCTCAGCCTCAGGCTTGGCCTCGGCCTTGGGCCTGGGCATGGGCTCGAGCTAAGGCTCAGGCTTTGGGCTTAGGCTTGGGCTCAGCCTCAGGCTTGTCATTGGCTCCGGCTCTGGCTCGGCCTCGGGCACAAGCTCGGGCTCATTTGTCCCTGTACAGTCATCAGGAGGACGGCCAGAGCATACTGGTTGAAACGTCGAGTTACCACTCAGGTTATGTTCAGAACCACACCTCTTCTTT
Source organism: Luidia sarsii (assembly GCA_949987565.1). Classification (NCBI taxonomy): domain Eukaryota; kingdom Metazoa; phylum Echinodermata; class Asteroidea; order Paxillosida; family Luidiidae; genus Luidia; species Luidia sarsii. The sequence continues at coordinate 1,258,261 of OX465101.1, read as the reverse complement.
AAGAGACCTTATACATGGTTTCACCGCAAACCCTCCTGTATTTGTTATTTCATTCCTTTGTATTTTTTTCTCTATCTGTGATGCGGAAATAAATGTTCCCTTGAAAGAATGAATTATGACACCCGGGTTGATTAGAATTGGCCGTGTGTTAGTGAGATTGAAGGACCGGCATGGCACATGCTCCATTAGACTAGGCTGTCATAGGAATGGTCAGCCCTGCAAGATCCCGCCAGAAAAAAAAATGTGTCTGGCATTTTTTTTTTTTCCCCATTTAAAAAAAAAAATACAAAAAAATACAAGGTACCGGTACAGTGTGTGCGTCTGTATTCATGACCACATGGTAGTCTTATGCTATTGCCACAGGGGACCACATGCATGTAGACAGTCAGAGGACTCGTTCCTTGCCAGCCAGTAGAAGTCACAAATCAACCGAGAGTGAAACATTTTGAGTGGAATATTTTGTGTGGGGGCCCCAGGGCAGTCTCCAAAATATTTTGTCTTAAAAAAAAAAAATTAAAAAAAATGTCAAAGTACATGTACGTGTACCGGGTAGGTCTGAGTTGTGAATGATATTCTCTCCTGTCAGATTTACAAGAATTTTAGAGGGTTGGAAATTTTTCGATCCTAAGAGGACCTTTCTCAAAGGCAGAATCAGTTTTCTTTTTGTAATTACACTAGCTTCCTCAGCAGCAATCGATTTCACCTAGCTCATTATAACTGATGATGAATCGCAAAATGATGAGCGATGAATATCATGTGCTGTGTGTGTGTGTCACAGGTAACGATGCGTTGTCCATCGTAAGTTGAGGTGCGATGCATCGTAAGGCCTTGTGAAGTCCAGCCCTGACGAGTTATTGCCAATGTTGTAGATTTGCGTTGCTAATAACGTTGGTGATGTCTGCGTGGTTAACAGCACTGTTTGGTGGGAGAAGTGTTGGCTGTAGAGCGTGAGACTGACAATGATATCCCTGGCCCTTCTGCCTCTTGGATCCCATCCCAGGAACCAAGCGGTATTTTTTCCTTTGAAATGAAGGGGTTGTTCATCGCGGTGGTGTAGATAAGTAGAAAAGGGTGATCAAAGTCACGCGATGTGTCGTTGCTGGTGGCGACGTTTCGGTTGCTAACTGCTAACCTTCATCAGGCAACTGAAGAATGTGCGCTGCGGCGTCCGTTTTAATCCGCTTCGCCGGTTCCTGTTTACCAGTTTGCGGACGTCGTTTGCGGTTTGGCGCGCGGTTCTGGCGTCCACTAGCGGCCCAGTCCGTGGCGGGTCGGCGGTCGTGGCGTCTGATGGTGGGGAGCCAGAAACCGGGGATGTCAATGCCGCTGTCCCGGTTGGGTTGATGTTGTTTCGGTTGATGTTGTTTCTTTTGTAAGTCCCCCTGGCAGACCCTCACTGTACATGTACATTGTACATGTACCTGTACCTGACTTTCTGGTCACCAACGGCCATAGTTGGATTGAAAGCTTGTGCTTGCTCTGGGCTGGTGCTGCCAGTCGCAGCCCATCTCCCGGTTCTGTTCTCGCCCTGAAGAGACCGCCCTGCAGTCTGTCAGTGTGTGGGGGGCAGGTGCTCTTAACCCTCCTTGGAGATTGACTCCAATTTGAGTGACTCCATGGGCTGCTGGCCTTGTACTGGAGTGAAAATTACACCAAGGTTTTTTTTTATTTTAGGAAAGAGTTTCTTTTAGTATAATATACACACATGTTGCAGAATGCTTACTTTATAGTTAATTGATCAAAATGCAAATCTGAATAATGAAGGGGGCCTGACATTTCAATCGTTGCAAGGAACTCTCTCAAAGGCAAACAGGTTTGCAACTTTGCATGCAAAGTTCACCCAACTGGAGATAAAAATCAAGAATTTGTTCTCAGCCAGACAAAATTACCGTAGGAGGGGGGGGGGGTACAAAATGAGGGTTTTGTGACAGGTTTGTCTCAGTTGCACCTTTCATTAACGGCTGCTTTATTCCCGCCAACTCATCAACAGATGAGACACGCTCCGTCCCATTCCTCTTTGTAGGTCCTCAGTGCTGCGAGTGTTTGATATCTCCCATCTGGAACATCTCGGGAGGGGGGGGGGGTTTACTGTTTTCTTTTGTCTTCCCCTTTTTTTTCCCATTCAGCCAAATTTATTGCCAAACATATCGTCTGAGGCACGATTGTTTTTTTTTTTATTTAGTTTTTTTTTTTTTTAAGGAAAATGTTCCCGATGCCCATTGACCCAGTTTGTCCCCCGACCCGAGCCCACATCTGGAAGACCTTAAAGCACAGGCATGTTAGAATGCTGAGAGGAAGTTACCAATAATTGACGGATTATTTCTGGAAAAAAAAAACCCACCAACATCTCGAGCCCAAGACAAGACAAGAGGAACCGAAGGAAAGGGGGTATTGGTTAGCTCGTCCAATTATTCATTTTTTTTTTTTTAATTATTTTTTTTAGGCTGCTACAGTTTGCCTTTGCAAATGACTGTCATCTATTCAATTACTTCGAGTCGTTACCCAGACTAAACCCCCTTCTAAACCCCCTTTCTTCTCGCTGACATACATAGCGTCGGGAGGAGATGTTACTCGGGAGACCCGTGGCAGCACAGGCTGGATTAGGGATGGGCCAGAGAGACGGAGGTGGACATTCCTGGGTTACCATCCTTGGCAGGTTTTTTTTGGGGACCAACAGCATACATTACCTCGGCAAATGGGGTTTTGGGTTTTTGTGGTGCTGTGGATGGGGCAGGGGACTCAATTGACAACAGTTTTTCTGTTTGCTTTTCATTATGATTATTCATTGAGACGAATTAGGTAATGTTGGAAGAGTGTTAAACACTATGAGTTGCCCCAAGGACAACCCCAACACACCTTAAGCGTCGACAAAACAGATACACAAAGCAGAGTCGAGGAAACATTGTGGGGACTCTAAATTGCACTCGCTGGCCGGTCTCAGTGAGCACTCAAACATAAAGTAATGCCTGCTGAAATACAGACCACAAAGCATTGAAATGTGTGAATTGTAACAGTAAAGCGTCATTAGGGTTCGACATTTGGATTCCAGGCACCAGCAGAATGTCAGAGCAGTGCAACACAGAGCAGTGCAGTACAGCAGTACAGAGCAGTGCAGCACAGTACAGAGCAGTGCAACACAGAGCAGTGCAGCACAGAGCAATGCAACAGAGCAGTGCAGCACAATACAAAGCAGTGCAGCACAGTACAGAGCAGTGCAGCACAGTACAGAGCAGTGCAGCACAGTACAGAGCAGTGCAACACAGAGCAGTGCAACACAGAGCAGTGCAGTACAG
>OX465101.1:1237468-1249968 GCA_949987565.1 Luidia sarsii | reverse complement strand
ACCAAAGAATAAACATAATTTATGCTGTAGTTGAACTGGCTGAGGGCTGGATTCAAAATGACCTGCCAACATGATTGCCTGCATTTCCCTTCAATCAATAACTCCCTAATGGATCACGGTCCTACCAGTACCGACCCCCATCCCCACCATGTCCCCCTCCACCCCTCCACGCCTCCCCCCATCCTCCGTGAGATATTATCCACTCTGGCTGGAGTGGACATCCAGCTGGGACGTCTGACTGACCGCAGAGGGGATGACGGGGCTAGGGTGGGGAGGGGGGGGGGGTTGGAGAGGGATGGGATAGTGGGGGTAGTGGTCAGTAGGTTCCCAAGCCATTGCTTTTGGACAAATACCACCAGTGCCTGTACAGCTGCCTATCCTCTGGTACAGTGAATGCACATAATCCATACAATGATTTTTATTTTTTTCGGGGATTGGGTCAGTGACAACAATCGCCCACCATCAGTGTACTTGGATGACATATGGGAATGACCCATCTCTTCCTCCGTGTATTGATTTTACGGAGAATTTGTGCTGTTACAACAACGGGACGGCACAAAACAGTTCTCGCCTTTATTGCTTTTTTTTTTTTTTTTTTTTGGCTTAACCCCTTCCCAACGATGGCCGGCTGGTTATTGAATTACTAAGTCACTATTAGATCTTAGTTTCTGGCTGTTGGTGGTGGACCAGGGGACCTAGAACAAACAGAAACCTCCCCCCCCCCCTCCCTCTGTTCAATCAGAGACCGTTCTGGCTATTGATCGTTTGGGAATATGGAGGGAGTGACTTTTCATAAAGCTGAACAAATCCAATTCTGTAAAAGGAATGCTGAAGAAATTGGAAATTATTCAAATGAAACATATCTTTATGTTATCCAGACACAAAAATCAAAATAAACAAATGGAAAAGGTTCGAAGGCCGCCATTTAAGGGCTGGATAGCTCAGATGGTAAGAGCGCTGGTACGCAAAACCAGAGGTTTTAAGTCCTAGTCCACTCAAAAAGTTTTCTTTGCCAATTTATAAAATATGCACCTTGAAATCTCACTAGTAAAAGGTTGTGCAGGACAAGTAAGGCCAGCCCAAACAACTTTACCGCACACGAGCCATGTCAATATTTGTGATGGGCTCTGCAAAAAAAATGAGAACAATCATCAGGGATTTCTACCACAAAAAACTCCCTTTAGTTTTTGTACTAGCTTCAAAATCAAGTTTCCAATCAGCAATATACCAAACCCAAATCAGAATTAATTTTCAATAGATTTTGTTTCACCCTCGCGGCATTCAGTGGGCCTGTGCGCAGATAAGGGCTTGTGGGAGAAGTGACATTTTCGTACTGAGACCTTGTCCTATTTTGTTAAATTGATGAGCAGATCACACCAATGTCGATGGCCTGACGTTCCGTTCCTAGCAGAACCGTTACCAAAACGGCAGCTTCTGAGAGTGGTAGAATCGACACACCAGCTCTTCTAAATATTTAGGATTCGAGTCGAGACAGGTTAACATTAAACTCATCATATGTTTCATCTGACACATTTTTTGTAGTGCATGTACCTCCAAATAATGAGTAGCATGAATCTGCCGCGATTTGAATCGCGATTCAAAAGCTTGGGTTTTTTTTCACGTCCGCACGGGCCCAAAAATCACGAGCCGATTGTGGTGAGCAGTTGTGGTCAAACGGCGGGCTTGTCCTTGGGTGGCCCATGCAGGGAGACATAAAAACAAGCACGGCACTTCCTGTCAGTCAGAGCGCGAGCGATGCATTGTGGGATTAAAGAAACACACGGTGCGATTCTGCGGAGGAAACGGCCCTACTGTACTGTCACGGAGATGACCCAAATTCATTAGTTCCCTTTATGTCTAAGATTTTTTGGGTGCTCATTTTGTACGCGCGCAATTACTAGTATTGTGTCAGCGAGGCAGGAGATAGAGATTGCCTCGTATGACGTGAATCTGAAATTAAACTCTTTGCCATCTGGGTCAAGTAAGCAGACTCTTTGGTGCTGCCATCAACGTGCCTTCCTGTGTCCTGCCACTGAGGGGAATAAGGGAGCTTTGGAAAGAGATGGGGGATTGGTCGGGTTTGGGAGTGGACCTCCGGACATTAGCAGTGGCAGTTGAAGGTGACATCGACACAAAAATAATGACCAGGACACTCAGATTAATTTTGACTAAGGGGAGGCGGCATTGCGCTCCAGGAGGGGACGCCATCGGACCTGCTGCCTTCCCTGACAGCATTATCTCGTCATTGCCATGACTCCCGCCTCTTCCAAATGAAAAATGGGGGCAGGGGGGGGGGACACCTTGGAAGAAGCTGAGATTTATTATGATGTATAAACTGCGACACCCGTAGTTTTGAAGACTTGTGGCGGTTGGATGCAAACTGCATCAGCTCATAGTGGCTCCCCATAATCGGATGGTGAGGCTTGTAAAGCATCTCCCTCCCATCACTGAGGCACAGATGTTAGGATGGTAGTCCCTGGAAGCAGACCTCATGGTTTATGGCAAAGTGCTGTTAACGACTTCCACATACAGCATGTGCTGTGTGACAGTGGTCACAGAATCTTTCGTTGGTCTCGGGGTAGTGGTGACCTCCAATTTACTCTTCTCCAAAGTGAAGTGGAACCCGTCTGAATGCTTGCAGTCCAGTCTAAGTGGAAGGTTTGCGGTGACACCATGTTGCACTTCTCTTTCAAGAAGGAGCGTGGCTCTGAACAGAGCCGGTAACTCAACGTTTCGGGCAGTGTGTACTCTGCCCGTCTTTAAGAGGGACTGTCATACAGTCCAGTCAATATGGAAGGTTTGCGGTGACACCATGTAATACTTCTCTTTCACGAAGGAGTGTGGCTCTGGAAAGAGCCGGTAACTCAGTGTTTCAGGCAGTGTGTACTCCGCCCGTCGTCAGGAGGGACTGTCATGCAGTCCAGTCTCTCAAGAATGTTGCAACTCGCTGCCGCAGCCACGCACAAACCTGCTTGCACATTACTCATGTGTCCTGCATTTTTGGGGGGCAAACATGGACTGATTCCCTTGCCTTTGACTGTCTTCACATTCTGATGGTACTGAAATGTCCCAACTCTGCCTTAGTCACTCCCAGAGGGATCTCCTGGGTCAGTTATCAAGTCAGAGGTCAAGATGAAGGTCGACGGGGCTAGACAAGACCTCCATCTCCCTCTCATTTTTGCTGAGGTCCCCAAGGAGGGAAGCGAATGCACGGCTAAGTCAGAGTTATGGCACTCACCGTCTAACCTTACAATATTATGCTGTTAGCCTGTTGCCTCTCGTTGTGGAAGCTTTAAGAGTACTCGGTCAATTAGTATTGGAGGTGTGAGTCTTGGAAGCTGACTGACATGAACCCGCCCTTCAACTTCAAGCCTGGTGGATGGAATGGTGGCAGTTACATTGATTCACCAATAGGTGAAGTAAGGAACCCTATACGGAGACATCGGATCAGGGCTAGTCATATTGTAGCCTGGCTGCACTTAATTAATCCCCAGGATATTTTAGAGAGACCCTCCTACCTTTCCAGTTGGAAATTGGTGTCATGTGAGTTTGTGGGGTAGGTCTACCATGGGTCTACAAAGGGCTGGGTGGGGGGTAGTACATGTAGATCCTCGACCACCCACTTGGGTCTGATGGAAATAGCTAGAGTAGAGAGTCCTACAAAGATTTGGTGTCAGTGATTCCAATGGTTTCAGAAATGTGTCCTCACCCAACTCCTGTCCTCCTGTCATGTCCTGTCCTCTCCTGTCCTCTCCTGTCCTCTCCTCTCCTGTCCTGTCCTCTCCTCTCCTCTCCTCTCCTCTCCTCTCCTCTCCTGTCCTGTCCTGAGTGTCCTGCCCTTCCCTGCCCTGTCCTGTCCTGTCCTGTCCTGTCCTGTCCTGTCCTGTCCTGTCCTCCTGTCCTGTCCTGTCCTCTCCTGTCCTGTCCTGTCCTGAGTGTCCTGCCCTTCCCTGCCCTGTCCTGTCCTGTCCTGTCCTCCTGTCCTGTCCTGTCCTCTCCTCTCCTCTCCTCTCCTCTCCCCTCCTCTCTCCCCTCTCTCCCCTCTCCCCTCCTCCCTCCCATTTTAACAATTTTAAATTTTACAAAAATCTCAAAAGTATCAAAAGTGATTTGGATCTTTTGTTTTCCCTCCCCCCCCCCCCATCTCTCAATGGCTTGGTGCGTATCCGCATCACAGGCCAGCTGGTTATTAACACCGCAGACTAGAAACTGTAGACTCAAGGTATGCCAAATTAATTATTTCCTAGCCCTGGTGAAAATGAATGAAGGGGGGGGGGGTTATGCAGGGGGGGGGGTTGGATTGGTGAAATTTGAAGCGATTGTTTTTCGTTGCCACCCAGAGTTGGTGGAGAAAGGGATCAAGTGCAATCGTACCTGCTGCGTTAATAAGAAAAGAATGCGCCAGTGATATAAACTATTGAGAGCATTGTCCTAAACGGTTTATTTATACCTGAGACTGAGAGAGGGAGAGAGCAGAGAGGTGCTGTGTCAAGTCAGTGTAGTCTTGTTCTTGCGCCTGGGCTTTGTCCAGCAATGTTTTTACAAACTTGTAGCAAAAATGACTCTTGACTCGGACTAGAGTCCAGGTCGAGTCTCATTTTCTCCCTGACCCAGACTCTCAGATTCGAGTCACAATACCTAAAGACTCGGACTCATAGTCACTTGATGCATACACTTATTTCTCACCATGTTGACTGTGATGTGCGGCTCAGGTTTTCATCAGAGAAACCGGAGAATAGTTAACGGACTTGCTAAAGGACTTGTTTCTGTTTGATACAGATGAATATTAGACAGAAAATGAGTGTGGGCATGACTTTTTACATTTGTAATTTTTTTTTTTTTTTTTTTTTTTTTTTTGGGGGGGGGGGTTGATTTTGTTGGGCTGTATGAGAGTGGTCTTTACCTTGCCCTTCCATGGGAAAGATGTTAGCTATTGCTGAGTGGCAGTCAGATAGCTAAACAATGAATCATCGTTAGATGGCGAGGGAGCCGTGTGGGAGCGTTGTCCCGCGCCCTGGCTGGCATTCTCGGTCGCGGAGGAAGCTCTTGTCCGCTGTCGCCCCGAAACTTATGCTCTCATCTCCTCACGACAAACCACCGATAACCACCCTACCCCCTCCCTTACCACCTTGGGCAAACATTTACCACCCTCTGTTGTTTTTTGGAGTCCTCCCGCTAAAACAAGATTTGGAAGCCCTCCCTCCGTCTCTTCTTCTCTCTTGTCTCTCCCCTCTCTGAGTAGTTCTCGAGCTGGTAACCTGAGCTCTGAGTGTAAAGAGACGACGCAGTTAGATCAGTCAGTCCCTGGCAAGAACCAGTTCTTGTGGCATTTACATTTTCCACAACCTGAACTCCACAGTCACTGTTTGCTCCACAGTATTATTTTTTGGGCTCCTTTTTCCTGCTGTCATTCCCTCCCATCTCTGCCTCTGCCTCTGCCTCTGCCTCTGCCTCTGCCTCTGCCTCTGCCTCTGCCTCTGCCTCTGCCTCTGCCTCTGCCTCTGTCTCTGTCTCTGCCTCTGCCTCTACCTCTGCCTCTGCCTCTGCCTCTGCCACTGCCTCTGCCTCTGCCACTGCCTCTGCCTCTGCCTCTGCCTCTGCCTCTGCCTCTGCATCTGCCTCTGCCTCTGCCTCTCCATCTCCCTCTCCCTCTCCCTCTTCTTCTCCCTCTCCCTCTCCCTCTCCCTCTCCCTCTCCCTCTCCCTCTCCCTCTCTCCGTTTAGAGAATGTTGGCTTAGGAGACACTTGACTCGTTTCCTGTAAATTCTCTCATGTTTCGCTGCGAATCTTGACCATGTTTACATTGAGCAATGGGGCAAGTCCACCTTGGAATAATTCTCAGCTTCTGAAAGAGCCCCCCCCCCTGCAATGCAATCACTCCCTCTTTCCTTTCCTTTCTTATTGCTTCCCTTGTCTCCTTCAACAACCGGCATACAAAATAGCCCTTCTTATTTTTTCTGATGTATAACAACCATCAACGTTATTTCATGTACAACTGAAAATTATGAATTAAAAGGGAGACTTTTGGGGGCGTCTCCCATTTACACAGTCAGACTTTCTGATCCTAGGGAGACCTTCTTCATTCTTCTTCATTCTAGCTCACAGTTGTAACACTGTTCACACTCACTTGCCAGTGTGTGATTCCATTGGCCCAGGCTGTGTGAATGTCCTTATATGGAAGACTGTACCCCATGTGTACATGGTGTCTCCCATGCCATTAGTGGATGTGCATATTGATGTGTGTGCTAGCCTTGTCCAATGTCAGTATGACAGTGGCTTTGTGTAGAAGTGTGTGTGGACCAGTGGGCTTACATAAGGTGGGTTGTGGGAGTACCAGAACAATGGGTGGGTACCGGTACTCAGAACAATGGGACCGCTCCTTGTGGGGTACTTATTTTGTTACCCCATAAGGTTTTCACGAAACTGATTAATTCAAAAAGGAGGAATTTCCCAGGTATGTTTAGTCGCAAATAGAATTATTTTATGTAAGGGACGTTCGCTAGAAATTTCAGCCTAGGAAAGTGATTCTGGATCAAAAAGGAGCGTTTTGAATTAGGCTTTTCTGGGAGTGTTTTTTTACTACACGAGAACAAAGGAAATACCACACAAGTATACGCGTGTACGGGTGTGTGTGCATACATGTACATGTGGGTCCAGATTTAGTGTTGAACGGTATAGAAACCATTCAGGCAGAATTTGAAATGAACTTAACCAGCATCCCCCTTCCCGTTTGCATTTGACCTTGTCATTCCGTCCTAGAGAGAAAGGTCCTGCTAGGATCGAAACGTCAGGCCCTCTTAATTTCCAGATGAGATTTGAAGGTTTGCATGGTGGAAGTACGGAGTGGAATAAGACTTAAGGCGTTGCATGGTGGGTGAAACAATATAGGAGGGTTTGCAAGGACACCATGTATACAGTCTCTTTGGGAAGAGGTATGGTTCTGAAAAGAACTTGAGTGATAACTCGACGTTCCGGCCAGTATGCTCTGGCTGTCATCAGGAGAAACTGTCCTTCCCATGTCCCTTGCTCGTTGCTCTTCCACTACATTTTGTCCTTAAGTGTCTTTTTTGTTTTCCTTATTTATTCCCTTCTCACGATCCCAGTGGATTGGAGGAGGTGGCTGTGAGCTTGATTCCAGCAAAGGGGAAGCCAGGGTTTTTTTTTTTTTCCCCAGAAACAATGTCACCTCTCGATCTCACTCACGCCGTGATCATCGGTCGTCTAAATTCTCCCTTCCCACTCAGGCTCGTTGCCGTAAAGATTTGATGCGTGACTCCAGTCCCGTTGCTAATGGCCGTGGATGATTTATTTTGGATTTTTTTGTTTGTTTTTTGGCTCTGCAATGTCTCGTTCTGTCTGTTAGATTCCTGACCTGAGGATTTGGACTTGATTTTTAATGGCCTTACTATCTGCGTCATTCAGTCTTTTTTGTGTCGTGGAGAAACTGGCCATCTGTCCTCTTTGTCTGTACACATGTATACGGGGAAGAGCCCGCAGCTGAGGAGTGAGAATTGTGGATGTGCAGTGATAGAGTCACATCACAGCCAGTCTATTAGAAAAATTCAAAAAAAAAGACACATGTTTGATTGTGACTTGGATTTGACTGGAGTTGGGTTGTCGCAATCTTCACCGCAACGATGGAATCCCTCGACATTTTTCTTTTAAGTGTGCAGCTGTCTTGATTAGTGTGAAGAATCAGGCTATTTCCTTTTTGACTCTCATTTCCTCACTCCAATCGGAAGCTCGATAGATTAGGGGCTAAAAAGAAACTCTGTAGAAACGGCAGAGAAAAAGTAGCGCTTACCCCGCACAGGAGTTGCTAATAGGCGTGCTTACTGCTCACACCAGTAGGAAAAAGACAATTTAAAAATAAATCCCCTGATTTTTTATAGTGTTTGAGATTTTGAATTTAAAAAAAATTGAAACGGCCAAGAGAACTCTGACCAGATTGGGAGTCGAGTCTGTTCAAAAGTTTTTCTTTACCATTTTGCAATTAGATCAAAAGTTGCCAGTCGGCGTTTCCTGAATTCGTTTGACCGCGGTTCAGATTTCGCTAATTGCACCGTGATCCTTTGTCTCTCTCCCACTCGTTGAAGGTTTGCCTCAAAAAGATTAAAATCAAGTGCATGAGATTGAGGTCACAAAGTTGTTATTCCAAGAAAGTGAAGAAACCTCTGAGTCTCCAGAACAAATATAATCAGGGAGTGTAGGTGATTTGTCCACCTTCCACCTCCGATAACCTCCAATTTTTATTCTATTTTACGGGGGCAGGGGAGTGAATGGGGGAAAATGGCAATTGATCTGACTGGTTGAGTTGCCAAGTGGCAACTGAGTAGGGTAGGGGAGGTTACAGACGAATCAATGTAGATAATTAATTTACGGCCCTTCCACCGTCCCCTCGTCCTGCTTTCACAGTTTTCCCAAATTTCTTTTGTGCGGGCAATGTACGCCACCGTACACGCGCTTGAGCAACGCTCCGGGGTTCTCGATTACAGCCTCTTTTTTTTTTTCACGAGAGCGCGAGGAGCCAACGTCAGATGAAATGAAAGTGATTGGATGCTGTCATGCCTCCGCGCGCCAAAAAAAAAAAAAAAAAAAAAAAAGAACGCGGAGGGAGGAGGCGTGTGGGAGAATACAGGCCAAGGGGGTGCAAATGCCATGGTGATTGAAACGCCCGCAGTTTTAAAAGATGTCAGAGTAGTAGACTATATAGAAGGTGACTTTAAAGTCACAGTGATGCCGTGCGAGGGGTAACGTGGTAAATCTAAAGAATAGAGGAAAAAAATAAAAAAATAAATAGAAGGCCTGATATTTCGATCCACGCAGAATCTTTTTATTCGACCTTTCCTTTCTCAAAGGCAGATTCTATCTTTAGGACAGACCTCCCGCAGAATGGAATCTGTCGGGCTTTCCTCTACATTGTTGTTGAGCTTGTTTGAAGTCAGTGACCAATTTTCCCACATGCTTGTGCATCGCTCCATGAAAAAGGCTGCTTTGTCTGCCCAAACGATTCCCATCACCTACATGTGCACCTCGGCCAGATCTCCATTCTATCACTTGTTGTTTTTTTGTGAACGCACGGTTGGACGGGTTTACTTCCTTCAAAAGCGACCGACGGGATTGCTGCGATGTTTCCTCATCGGCGCACCTTTCCCTGAATTCCTGGGCCCAGGCCTCGGTGTCGCAGACGGAGCTGCCTGAGCGTGAAAACCCGCCGGGCGTGAAAATGTCCGTCTCCGGTTAGAGAGAGAAAAAAAACCCAGGATTTGCCAGTTTGCGTTTCATGTGTAAAATCTGGTCCAATGAGGCACAAGCCTCACGGGTTGTGGATCGTTGTTCCTTCTCTAGAAAGTTCCCCCCATAACCAACCCCAAAATTTGCAGAAAATTCCACCCCCTCCCGAAACGACAATCCGTTATTTAGACAATGCACAAACTCGCCAGCCCTGTCCAAGTTGATAAGCCACTATCAGAGAGACATGGCTATAGCTACCGCTACCCTATCCCACATAGACTTGCTATAACATTTGAATCCGTATCCCAAAGCAGCCTGTCAACTCACATTACTCACCAGCCAACTTAGCAGGATGCTTTAAGTATCTCACCCCACTGTTATCCCTTTTCACCCACCCCCCCCCCCTCCTTGTCTCTCCGTATTCTATTCCTTTCCATTTCCCCCTCTTCTCCTCCCTGGGTCATCCTGTAAAGTAGTGAGTCATTCAATGCCTGGGAACCAGACAATGAATTATTCCACCGTCACCTAGCCCCCTCCCCCCTCTCCCTCTACAAACGCTGACACCTTCAGGCACAAGCTCAAGCACCGCTCCTTGTAATGTATGTTTCAAAACTGAATGGTCCATACAGTCACAGCCCAGAGGGGTCATCTCTCTCTGTGTCTCTCCATCTTCATGTATCTTTCCCCCTCTCTGTCTCTCTCCAGCAGTCTCTCTCCACCTATGTATATCAGTTTCTCTTTGTCTCTCCCTCATCTCTCTTTCCCTCTGCCTCTGCCCCCCCCCCTCTGCCTCTCCCTGTGCCTCCCCATCTGCCTCTGCATCTGCCTCTGCCTCCCCCTCTGCCTCTACCCTCTTCCTCTCCCTCTTCCTGTGCCTCTGCCTCCCCTCTGACTCTCCTTCTGCCTCTCTCTGCCTCTGCCTCTCCCTCTCTCCCTCCCTCCCTCTTCCCTGTGCCTCTCCATCTGCCTCTGACCCTGCCTCTGCCTCTGCCTCCCCCTCCCCTCCTCCTCTGCCTCTACCCCTCTGCCTCTCCCTCTTCCTCTTCCTTTGCCTCCCCTCTGCCTCTGCCTCCCCCTCCCCCTCTGCCTCTGCATCAGCCTCTGCCTCTCCCTCTGCCACTCCCCCTCTCTCTCTCTCACCCTCTTCCTCTCTCTGTTCCAGTCCTATTTCTCAATCATAATCAATTATATGTTTTTCCTTTTTATTCTTCACATGTCCCATTCTTCTTTTGAGTTCATCTTCTCCCTCGGGGGGGGGGGGGGGGTGCTCAGTCAATGTGTTTTGTCGTCAGCACAGCTCTCTCACCCTCTCCCCATCCCCATGGAAACGAAAGCTAGGCAAAGCTAGATATTCCATGAAAGCACACACACACATTGCCCCCAAATTGGCAGATAATTGTCCCAAATGATTTGTGGAGTAACAAATAGTCACAGCAGCAACATTTGCTTTGCTTTTTTCCAGAGAGTTCAGTTTTCAGGGGGGAGGATGAAATCTCATTTTTTTATAATTTGTTTTAATAGAAATCCCTGCACCCAACATTCCTATTTCTTATACTAAAGGCTTCTTTAGCAAATGCTTAGCTGTGACTTGCTGTGAAATACTGTAGGCCATTCATGTACATATTCTGGCTTCATTTTAACAGTCTGCCATTTAGAAAGGACCTGCTAGGATCGGAAGGTCTATATTTTTTTTTTTACAGATTTGCACTCAGTCAAGTCTGTGAGCTGCTTGCAGCATTCGTGTGTGCTACTGAAAATAAGAAGTTCCATGTGACGTTGCACGGTGGATTGCGGGGAAAGTTTGGGCTGACCGGCCACCTCGCTCGTGCATGGCTCTGAAAATTGTCACCATTCACAAACGGTGGATTTACCAGCTACTATCAGAGCAATAGGCCTACTCCTTGAGACAAAAAGAAGTCGTACCCCCATTTTAAAAGAAATTTGTTGTTATGACAATGGGACAGCTGAACATGGATCAGTGGGCTTGTTTCCTGTGGCTACTAGAAATGCTGTTAGGTCACGAGAATCTACTCCAGCATTACAGGCCACATTGTAGCTTTCATTGGCAGCACTTAAATTGAGGCTTTTCTTTCATGTCTTCGGCCATGGAAAGATATGAGCTGTAATGGCTTAGAAATGGCTTTAATAGCCTGGCTGTCCAGCCGGTGGGGTAAGAAATGGGTGCGGTTCGGATTGAATAATTTCTTCCAAGATTTTACCATTACTGGCCATGAATGCTGCATGGATGCAACGCTGTAAATCTTTCCTTTCTCCCCCCCCCCCACCATCCCAGTGAATAATTCATGCGAGTCTGGCGCTGACAGGCTACCTCCAGCCAACCCTTGGGGACGCTTCAACCTTGACCCCATCCCTCCCCCTCCCCTCCCCTCCCCCAAGTCCAGCTGTGCCTCTTCATGAGGTCATGAATAATGCATGAGTTGTCTGTGGGATGGGGAGGGAAGGGGAGGGGAGGGTGAAAGAGGGGGAGTAAGGTTCTTCGTTTTCTAGACAAGACAAGATTCGGGAAAAATCTGAGACTTTTTTTTTTGTTTCTTTGCTTTTAATTCTCAGCAGCAGAGACAGGCTCAAGAGGGGGGGGGGGTCCCACAAAACCAAAGTGCTGGTATTGGGGTGTATTGTATCCATTGGTGTGCAGGAGTCGTGGTTGTTGTGATAATTGGTATCTTTATTTAAAGAGGTAGGCAGGGCCCTTGACTGATATGCCTGCTGCGGTATCCTGCATGTACCTTGTTAGCACAAGCAGTAAGCAAGCTGCTCTTCCCCCTGTGAGTATGTGGTGAGAACAACGCCAATATCTGTCACAATTCGGGGGGGGGGGGATGGTCTCTGACTGTATGCCTTGACCAGCTTGTAAACTAATTGGTGTATATTTACCCCCCACCCGACCTCCTTTTGGGATGTCAATATGATTGACACTTTAGTGTACCTCCCCTAGGACAAACTCTTCCCACCCTCTCCTTTTTCTGCCTCCTAAACATCTGAAAGAGGCAGACACGGACCTTGAATCCTTCCATCCGTCCATTCATCTATAAATTTATCTGTTTGTCCGTCCAACTGTCTGTCTGTCTGTCTGTCTGTCCGGCCATGTCTGTCCATCCCTTCCCATCCCATCCCATCCTATCCCATCCTATCCCATCCCATCCCATCCCATCCCATCCCATCCCATCCCATCCTATCCCATCCTATCCCATCCTATCCCATCCCATCCCATCCATCTCATCCCATCCCATCCCATCCCATCCAAA